>CM062291.1:35135496-35540825 GCA_031216915.1 Pictodentalium vernedei | reverse complement strand
AAACGGTCTAAGAAAACACAAAAATGGCAACGGTGGCACAGCCACGTGGCACCTGAAAAATCCGAAACCTTCGTGCGCATCTACAGACCCCACTGCAACATTTGAGCATGGTTTTAGCGTTTCGAATTACATACCATAGGAGCCTTTCGCCGGAAACGGTCTAAGAAAACACAAAAGTGGCAACGGTGGCACAGCCACATGGTACCTGAAAAATCGGAAACCTTCGTGCACATCTACAGACCCTACTGCAACATTTGAGCATGGTTTTAGCATTTCGAATTACATACCCTTGCAGCCTTTCGCTGGAAATGGTCTAAGAAAACACGAAAGTGGCAATGGTGTCGCAGCCACGTGGCACCTAAAAAATCTGAAACCTCCGTGCACATCTACAGACCCCACTGCAACATTTGAGCATGGTTTTAGCATTTCGAATTACATACCCTAGGAGCCTTTCGCCGGAAACGGTCTAAGAAAACACAAAAGTGGCAACGGTAGCACAGCCACGTGGCACCTGAAAAATCCGAAACCTTCGTGCACATCTACAGACCCTACTGCAACATTTGAGCATGGTTTTAGCGTTTCGAATTACATACCCTAGGAGCCTTTTGCCGGAAACAGTCTAAGAAAACACAAAAGTGGCAACGGTGGCACAGCCACATGGCACCTAAAAAATCTGAAACCTTCGTGCACATCTAGAGACCCTACTGCAACATTTGAGCATGGTTTTAGCGTTTCGAATTACATACCCTAGGAGCCTTTCGCCGGAAACAGTCTAAGAAAACACGAAAGTGGCAATGGTGGCACAGCCACGTGGCAGCTGAAAAATCCGAAGCCTTCGTGTGCATCTACAGACCCCACTGCAACATTTGAGCATGGTTTTAGCGTTTCGAATTACACACCCTAGGAGCCTTTCGCCTGGAAACGGTCTAAGAAAACACAAAAGTGGCAATGGTGGCACAGCCACGTGGCACCTGAAAAATCGGAAACCTTCGTGCGCATCTACAGACCCCACTGCAACATTTGAGCATGGTTTTAGTGTTTCGAATTACATACCCTAGGAGCCTTTCGACGGAAACGGTCTAAAAAAACACGAAAGTGGCAATGGTGGCGCAGCCACATGGCAGCTGAAAAATCCGAAACCTTCGTGCGCATCTACAGACCCCACTGCAACATTTGAGCATGGTTTTAGCATTTCGAATTACATACCCTAGGAGCCTTTCGTCGGAAACGGTCTAAGAAAACACCAAAGTGGCAATGGTGGCACAGCCACGTGGCACCTGAAAAATCCGAAACCTTTGGGCGCATCTACAGACCCCACTGCAACATTTGAGCATGGTTTTAGCGTTTCGAATTACATACCCTAGGAGCCTTTCGCCGGAAACGGTCTAAGAAAACACAAAAGTGGCAACGGTGGCACCTGAAAAATCCGAAACCTTCGTGCGCATCTACAGACCCCACTGCAACATTTGAGCATGGTTTTAGCGTTTCGAATTACATACCCTAGGAGCCTTTCGCCGGAAACGGTCTAAGAAAACACGAAAGTGGCAATGGTGGCACAGCCACGTGGCACCTGAAAAATCCGAAACCTTCCTGCACATCTACAGACCCCACTGCAACATTTGAGCATGGTTTTAGCATTTCGAATTACATACCCTAGGAGCCTTTCGTCGGAAACGGTCTAAGAAAACACAAAAGTGGCAACGGTGGCACAGCCACGTGGCTCCTGAAAAATCCGAAACCTTTGTGCGCATCTACAGACCCCACTGCAACATTTGAGCATGGTTTTAGCGTTTCGAATTACATACCCTAGGAGCCTTTCTCCAGAAACGGTCTAAGAAAACACAAAAGTGGCAACGGTGGCACAGCCACGTGGCACCTGAAAAATCCGAAACCTTCGTACACATCTACAGACCCCACTGCAACATTTGAGCATGGTTTTAGTGTTTCAAATTACATTCCCTAGGAGCCTTTTGCCGGAAATGGTCTAAGAAAACACAAAAGTGGCAACCGTGGCACAGCCACGTGGCACCCTAAAAATCGGAAACCTTCGTGCGCATCTACAGACCCCACTGCAACATTTGAGCATGGTTTTAGCGTTTCGAATTACATACCCTAGGAGCCTTTCACCGGAAACTGTCTAAGAAAACACAAAAGTGGCAATAGTTGCACAGCCACGTGGCACCTGGAAAATCTGAAACCTTCGTGCGCATCTACAGACCCCACTGCAACATGTGAGCATGATTTTAGCATTTTGAATTACATACCCTAGGAGCCTTTCGCCGGAAACGGTCTAAGAAAACACAAAAGTGGCTACGGTGGCACAGCCACGTGGCACCCGAAAAATCCGAAACCTTTGTGCGCATCTATAGTCCCTACTGCAAGATATGAGCATGGTTTTAGCATTTCGAATTACATTCCCTACGAGCCTTTCGCCGGAAACGATCTAAGAAAACACGAAAGTGGCTACGGTGGCACAGCCACGTGGCACCCGAAAAATCTGAAACCTTCGTGTGCATCTATAGACCCTACTACAACATATGAGCATGGTTTTAGCATTTCGAATTACATAACCTACGAGCCTTTCGCCGGAAACGGTTCAAGAAAACACAAAAGTGGCTACGGTGGCACAGCCATGTGGCACCCGAAAAATCTGAAACCTTCCTGCGCATCTATAGCCCCTACTGCAACTTCTGAGCATGGATTTAGCGTTTCGAATTACACATCCTACGAGCCTTTTGCCGGAAACGGTCTAAGAAAACACAAAAGTGGCTACGGTGGCACAGCCACGTGGCACCCGAAAAATCCGAAATTTTCGTGCGCATCTATAGACCCTACTGCAACATCTGAGCATAGATTTAGCATTTCGAATTACATATCCTACGAGCCTTTTGCCGGAAACGGTCTAAGAAAACACAAAAGTGGCTACAGTGGCACAGCCACGTGGCACCCGAAAAATCCGAAACCTTCCTACATATCTACAGATCATTTAGCAACACCCTAGTGTAATTTTAGAACTCCGAATTACATAGGTTGGGACTATTCAGCAAAAAAGTGAAAAAATAACGCATTTTTTAAGTGGCTCCACAGAAGCCACCTGGTGGCACAAAAATTTAAAAGTTGTATTTTTGGGTTGCAGAGACCCTATCGAACAACTGTAGAAAGTTACAGCGTTTCGAATTACAAAACCGGAAGTACGGACGTACGGTCGTACGGACGGAGATCATGACAATATCCCCGCATTTTTTAAAATGCGGGGATAATTATAAAATGAAAATAAAAAAATGCCTGCAAACATGCTATTATACAAAAAATGGCCAACTCTGTGGGGCCTTAAGCCTTTACCTAACCTGAAAAGCAGACGACACTTGCAAAAATAATTCTTGAATAACCAATTTTTTTAATTTTTTGTCTCAAAAACATAGGTTATGACCCCTCGTTGGAACGAGCTCGTCGAGCTCGTTCCAACGAGGGGTCATAACCTATGTTTTTGAGACAAGAAATGAAAAAAATAATGAAAATTAATTGGCGATTTTTGAGAATAGCGCTGGCCAGTTTTGGCCGTTACATTAGGTAAAGGGTTAATGGTATTAATTCTAGTTACAAATTTTTTATCTTTTACATAATTACGCATGCAACAAATCCACAGTTATTATGCTCCCGACTTGAAAAGTCAAAGAGGTATCTAGTGGAGACCTCCGTCCATCCGCTCGTCCATCTGGCAGTTCGTCCATCCATTTGCCCATCTGTATAAACATTTTGCCTTGTCTCTCAGCCACTGCCACTCCAATTTGAATGACATTTGGTGTTGTAACGGGGCATTTTTTGCAGTTGGGTCATTAGCAGCACTTTGCGATGCAGGCCTCTTGTATATATAATATCCAGATTTCTTCGTGCCCCCCCCCCCCCCCCCATCCCCCATCATATTTGCTCTAACACTGCTATACTGCAGGCTCTGCACCTAAGAGCCTTATTCAAGAAGCCTATGAATAGGTTTGTGAAGATCTTTGACTCTAGACCTGGTGCCCTACTACATCAGTTTTCAAGTTTTATGGATAAAATGACCCGATACATTGGCATAGCCGCAGGGGAAAATGTGGGTGTGTGTTCCCCCAACCCTCTGAATGCATCAATGGAATGTTCCTCAAATTCATAACACTGCTGGCGATAAAAATATTGTTATCCTTGAGTGATATGGGGGTTTGATGTGGAAATCTCACCTGAGCAGGACTTATATTTCATCTATATTTGAGTGAATCCATTTGGATACTTGCGAAAATGATTGCGAGAATCCATACTGGCTACAAGTGTGCCAGGATCCCATGAGGCCACCTTGGTTAAATCCCTGTTGTATACTGATAACACATGTTATTTCTTTACCCAACATAGCTTTTTAATTTTTAAAACATAAAAAGAATTTGATATTTAAAAAAAATAATCAATATTTACAAATGAAACCTTACAAATATGGATGTTATTGAACCAGCTCATGGAGCCAATGTCAATGACAGCTCTTTTTTTAGCTCACCAACTTTGGTTGGTTTGGAATGGCTCGATCGGACGGCGTCAATGTCGGTGTCGGCGTCAGCGTACGTGTCCAATAATGTTAAAGTTTCTGTTTAGGTCACTTATTCGCCCTATTTCCATATCATGGCTTTTATAATGCTGCTATATGATGATTATTATCATTAGCTCAACTTTGGTGAAGCCAAATTTGAGCTTATGCCATGGCCTGTCGTCTGTCTGTCCATCTATCCGTCAACAATTGGATACGGCTCGGGCTAGAGGCCGTATTTATGAACCAATCTTTACGAAATTTCTTGGGTATCTTTGTTATGACCGTGGGACGAGAACGAGTGTTTTTGGGTGCAGTCCGAAATTCAAGATGGCTGCCAGCCACCATTTTGTACCGACGATGCAGAAATCTGTTTTTTGTACAGAACTTCCATATGAAAGCTCTGATTTGAATAATTTTTTGTATGAATGTTTAGTACCATGGGATACAACACATATCACATATAATACATCACATATAATACAGGTTTTTTTCTCGTGCGTAAATTATGCAAATTAGACTAACTTTGATGTTTTTTGGTGTTACTTTCAGCACTGTAAGTGCAAATGCCAATACGGCTCGGGCTAGAGGCCGTATTTATGAACCGATCTTTACGAAACTCCTTGGGTACCTTTGTTATCACCGTAGGACGAGAACGAGTGTTTTTGGGTCCGGTCCGAAATTCAAGATGGCCGATGGCAGCCATTTTGTACAAAATTTGGTGCAATCAGATTTTTGCACAGAACTTCCATATGAAAGCGCTGATTTGAATAATTTGTTGTGTGAATGTTTAGTACCATGGGATACATCACATATAATACAGGGTTTTTTCTCGTGCAGAAATTATGCAAATTAGATGAACTTTGATTTTTTCAGTGCTACTTACACACAGTAAGTATACATGTCAATACGGCTCGGGCTAGAGTCTGTATTTATGAACCGATCTTCACGAAACGTATTGGGTACCTTTGTTATCACCTTGGGACGAGAACGAGTGTTTCTGGGTGTGGTCCAAAATTCAAGATGGCTGCCAGTGGCCATTTTGTACCAAAATTAGGTCTAATCAGTTTTTTGTACACAACTTCTATACGGCTCAGGCTAGAGGCCGTATTTATGAACCGATCTTTACGAAACTTCTTGGGTACCTTTGTTATCACCGTGGGTTGAGAACGAGTGTTTTTGGGTGTGGTACGAAATTCAAGATGGCCACCAGCAGCCATTTTGTACCAAAATTAGTGCAATCAGTCTTTTGTACAGAACTTCTGTACGGAAGTTCTGATTTGAATAAAGTTTTGTATGAATGTTTAGTAACATGGAATACATCACATATAGTACAGGTTTTTTTCTCGTGCAGAAATTATGCAAATTAGATGAACTTTGATTTATTTAGTGCTACTTATACACTGTAAGTGCACATGTCAATACGGCTCGGGCTAGAGGCTGTATTTATGAACCGATCTTCACAAAACTTCCTGGGTACCTTTGTTATCACCTTGGGATGAGAACGAGTGTTTCTGAGTGCGGTCCAAAATTCAAGATGGCTGCCAGTGGCCATTTTGTACTGAAAATAGGTCCAATCAGTTTTTTGTCACAACTTTTACACAGCTCATATTTGTGAACTGATCTTCACGAAACTTCTTGGGTACCTTTGTTTTCACCTTGGGACAGGATTGAGTGTGTTTTGGGGTGCCTTTGTTATCACTGTGCTATGAGAACAAATATTTTAGGGTTCAGTCAGACCCACTCTGGGACTCAAAGTTTTCTTTTCTAGTTTAGCATCTGACTGTCACCCACCTTTACAATACTTTACCTATACATTTGTTACAGGCAACGGCCAGTATTTATGTACAGACCGTTACAATACTTTATATGTACCTTTGTTATCAGGTCATTACCTAGATGTTTGTCATTGCTGTGTCACATACTATACATGTACATGTCTTTGTCTTGACAAGTTGAGCTACAGTGTCATTGACACTTTCATTTTACCATGATTTAACCCCTCATACCCTACATTTTAGACATTTTTCTTGACATTTTTAGTTGCGTTTAGTTTTCTGTTTAGCTTAGAATTTCATATTTAACTAAGTGTTTAGGTCAGCTGCTGTGCTCCTTCTCTTCCAATGGCACTTATATTCATCATACATGTTCCTCAGTATCATTGTTTCATGATTAACCCCTCATACCCTGCATTTTAATCATTTTTCTTGACATTTTTAGTTGCATTTAGTTTTCTGTTTAGCTCAGAATTTCATGTTTAACTTAGTGTTTAGGTCAGCTGCTGTGCTCCTTCTCTTCCCATGGCACTTATATTCATCATACATGTTCCTCAGTATCATTGTTCCATGATTAACCCCTCATACCCTGCATTTTAAACATTTTTCTTGACATTTTTAGTTGCGTTTAGTTTTCTGTTTAGCTCGGAATTTCATGTTTAACTTAGTGTTTAGGTCAGCTGCTGTGCTCCTTCTCTTCCCATGGCAATTATTTTCATCAAACATGTTCCTTAGTATCATTGTTCCATGATTAACCCCTCATACCCTGCATTTTAAACATTTTTCTTGAAATTTTTAGTTGCGTTTAGTTTTCTGTTTAGCTCGGAATTTCATGTTTAACTTAGTGTTTAGGTCAGCTGCTGTGCTCCTTCTCTTCCCATGGCACTTATATTCATCATACATGTTCCTCAGTATCATTGTTCCATGATTAACCCCTCCTACCTTGCATTTTAAACATTTTTCTTGACATTTTTATTTGCGTTTAGTTTTCTGTTTAGCTCAGAATTTCATGCTTAACTTAGTGTTTATGTCAGTTTCTGTGTTTTACTTTTAAGAGGTTGTGTTTAGGTAAGCTTTGTCAGTTCTTGTGTTTGCCAAAGTTACTATCAAAGAGGAATGTTGGTGAGCTATAGGGCGTTGGCGTCTTTCTTGTTACAATTGTATTGATAAAGAGTCCTGATATTTTAAGTTATGTTAGCCTTGTATTGGTTAATTTGATGCCGCTATGTTAGGTGAAGGGTTAAATTAGCTCAATTCTTGTCACACAAATCCTAGCAGAGGTGCTGCGAGAATCAATGTGGATTCTCGCTGGTTTTGTTTTGCAAATCTTGACGTGAATGAATTCTATTTTTGGTGAAATATAAGCCTTGCCAGACGGGGAACATATTTACGCAGACACAAGGCTTACTGAGTGTTTGGGTCAAATATGTTTTCCTGACAGGGAGATTTTCCTATCCAACCTCCACACCGCTCGAGGATGGTTTTTCTCCACCCTACTTGATGTCATCAAATCAAAATAATGCTGCTGCGATAAAAATTTACTGTTCTACTGCTTGACCGAGGAGAAAAATCGATAGCATATTTAGAAAGAGCATCAAAAAGTTATGTATATACAAAAGATATATACTGCGAAAAAGACCATTAGCTCTCGACAACAACAGGATAACAAACTGAGGGGAGTTTTGAAAGAGCTGACATGCTGGTGACTCAAAGTAGGGACCTGCGAATGGTACGAGATTCAATCTGGCTCAAAACCACAGTGATGATTCAATTTGGCTTGAAACCATTCACTAAGTTTTTACATTTATGAACTCAAGCCCACTTCCATTCATGTGTACGTCTGTCATATTTGAGTTCTTCCAAAATATTTTTAATCAAATTCAGCTAAATTTAACTAAAGAAATCATTTGTAAATAAATCCATGCCATTTACAGAGGGACAATTTGACCCTTTACCCAACGTAACACCCAAAACCTGTTGGCGCTATTCGCAAAAATCGCCAGTTAATTTTAATTATTTTTTTCATTATTGTCTCAAACACATAGGTTATGACCCCTCTTTGGAATGAGCTCATTGAGCTCGTTCCAAAGAGGGGTCATAAACTATGTTTTTGAGACAAAAAAATGAAAAAAATTAGTTATTCAAGAATTTTGTTTGCAAGTGTCGTCTGCTTTTCATGTTAGGAAAAGGGTTAAATGTCCAGAAATTATACTTATATCTGTGGCAAGAGACATCCTGTCCTGGGCAGGGATTTCTCGAGGCTCAAACAGAGAACTTTCTATCACCGAAAGTAACAAATTACATTGTATTTTCACCATTTTCACAGTTTTCACCATGATTCCACACAGTCCTCCGTGTTAGAAAATTTTACGGGTGCAAAAAAAGTGCACTCGCAAATTGTGTTGCGAGTGCAAGTCGCACTTGCAAAATTCTCCAAAGGTTTACAACTATGCATGTTTAGGACAGATGTGTTTAAACACAGCTAATCATGATATTTAGATTGCTACTTGCTGACTACTCTGAATACTTCAATAGACTGAAACGTTGATAGAGTCACCGTTGGCATCTGGAAAACGTAACCAATTCAGAAAAGACAAACAGCAAAAACACCGATGATAAAATTTCTCGCTTGTACACAAATCTTTGAAGAAAGGGAAACAAGGTGAAATTATTTGGTACAAGCGATTTGGTTGGCCGTAGCAGACGATTTCACTACTGACTGGCCAATCACAGTTGGTCTATCTGTTTGTTCTGATTAAATTAGCATTGTACTTTCGGTTTCGTTTGCTGGATGAATTGGGATGTAGAATGACATGCGCAATGAATAAAGGAAACTGGAACTGTTTCAATTTTCACTGACAATATCGATTTGGACCTCTTGCGGAGTGGATGGTGATATGGAGGTAGGGGGGGGGGGGGGGGGCATATAACAGCAGTTTTGTTTTTGTTTTCATTTTACCATTAACCAATGGACAATAACGAAATATATGTCCATTCTGACTTGAAGCGTGGTAATGCTAGTGAGTTGAGTGCAATTAAAATGAAGTTGAACTGTTTGATGACGGGCACGATTTTTTGCGCTTGTCTTTTTTAAATTATGGGCGAGCGCAATAGCGCCCGTCTCACGCGAAGTACAGCAACGGTTTGAAGCTCATCTAACATATACTGCCACGCATATGCTGGAGTATGTCTACCTATCACAGTATCACTACAATGACTGACATCCGGATTCGAGATTCAATTCGATTCAAAACTTTAGCAGAGAAATCGGAGGTTCGCAGGTCCCTAACTCAAAAGTGTAGCACCCAGTACCGGTTTGTAATATAACTAATGTAATGGCATGTTTGTCTGCATTTCACTTTCACATCGAGCGATGTTTCGGAATACACTTTAATTTGTCTGGACTGTTCAATTCAATAGTAGTTTTAGACTTTTACTGGTGGATTTGTCTGCGATTGTGGAAAAATATTATTTTCTAATACGTTCATACTTCATAGTCTGAAATAGCGATGTGTTTACTTCCCATGCGGAAGTCAGAAGTTCCCAAATGGCAATTGTGAGACATAATTAAAATGCCATTTAGTCACAGTTTGCATCTATAACCTAGAAACAACGGAGGGGTTCGACTAGTTGACCAGTTGTCGACTTCTAAAATTCACCAATCATTTAACTCTTTACCCAACGCAGATGAAATCAAAATTTATTAATTTAAATATCATTTTTTTTAATTTTTCAAAAAATTTCAACAAAACCATATCATGTGGCCCCTCGTTGGAATGAGCTCGACGAGCTCGTTCCAACGAGGGGTCACATGATATGGTTTTGTTGAAATATTTTGAAAAATAATATTTTTTCAACTGCTGAATTGGCATATTACATGGGCGGATGCGGGCGATTCATTGGGTAAAGGGTTAAACACTAAAGCTGATAATATTTATGAATCTATATTTCCTCTGTTTATTGTTGTAGGAGCAGACATAGGAAGTGCTGCACCAACTGCTAGTGGGACAAGTCCTGAAATCAGTACAATGAGTTTACCACCAAGTAAACTAGAACAGAAGGATCGCTTGAGTAATGCACTACAGATACTCAAAGTATTGTGTGATTCTCCAGCTCTAAAGCCACATTTACTATCACTTCTAATGGAAAAGTAAGCTATCATTTTATAAAGCCACATTTACTATCACTTCTAATGGAAAAGTCAGCTATCATTTTATAAAGCCACATTTAATATCACTTCTAATGGAAAAGTAAGCTATCATTTTATAAAGCCACATTTAATATCACTTCTCATGGAAAAGTAAGCTACCATTTTATAAAGCCACATTTAATATCACTTCTAATGGAAAAGTAAGCTATCATTTTATAAAGCCACATTTAATATCACTTCTAATGGAAAAGTAAGCTACCATTTTATAAAGCCACATTTACTATCACTTCTAATGGAAAAGTAAGCTTTCATTTTATAAAGCGACATTTAATATCACTTCTAATGGAAAAGTAAGCTATCATTTTATAAAGCGACATTTACTATCACTTCTAATGGAAAAGTCAGCTATCATTTTATAAAGCCACATTTACTATCACTTCTAATGGAAAAGTAAGCTATTATTTTATAAAGCGACATTTAATATCACTTCTAATGGAAAAGTAAGCTTTCATTTTATAAAGCGACATTTAATATCACTTCTAATGGAAAAGTAAGCTATTATTTTATAAAGCGACATTTAATATCACTTCTAATGGAAAAGTAAGCTATTATTTTATAAAGCCACATTTACTATCACTTCTAATGGAAAAGTAAGCTATCATTTTATAAAGCGACACTTAATATCACTTCTAATGGAAAAGTAAGCTTTCATTTTATAAAGCGACATTTAATATCACTTCTAATGGAAAAGTAAGCTATCATTTTATAAAGCGACATTTACTATCACTTCTAATGGAAAAGTCAGCTATCATTTTATAAAGCGACATTTACTATCACTTCTAATGGAAAAGTAAGCTATTATTTTATAAAGCGACATTTAATATCACTTCTAATGGAAAAGTAAGCTACCATTTTATAAAGCGACATTTAATATCACTTCTAATGGAAAAGTAAGCTTTCATTTTATAAAGCCACATTTAATATCACTTCTAATGGAAAAGTAAGCTTTCATTTTATAAAGCCACATTTACTATCACTTCTAATGGAAAAGTCAGCTATCATTTTATAAAGCCACATTTACTATCACTTCTAATGGAAAAGTCAGCTATCATTTTATAAAGCCACATTTACTATCACTTCTAATGGAAAAGTAAGCTATCATTTTATAAAGCCATATTTAATATCACTTCTAATGGAAAAGTAAGCTTTCACTTTATAAAGCGACATTTAATATCACTTCTAATGGAAAAGTAAGCTATCATTTTATAAAGCGACATTTAATATCACTTCTAATGGAAAAGTAAGCTATCATTTTATAAAGCCACATTTACTATCACTTCTAATGGAAAAGTAAGCTATCATTTTATAAAGCCATATTTAATATCACTTCTAATGGAAAAGTAAGCTACCATTTTATAAAGCCACATTTACTATCACTTCTAATGGAAAAGTAAGATACCATTTTATAAAGCCACATTTACTATCACTTCTAATGGAAAAGTAAGCTATCATTTTATAAAGCCACATTTAATATCACTTCTAATGGAAAAGTAAGCTTTCACTTTATAAAGCGACATTTAATATCACTTCTAATGGAAAAGTAAGCTATTATTTTATAAAGCCACATTTAATATCACTTCTAATGGAAAAGTAAGCTATCATTTTATAAAGCGACATTTAATATCACTTCTAATGGAAAAGTCAGCTATTATTTTATAAAGCGACATTTAATATCACTTCTAATGGAAAAGTAAGCTATCATTTTATAAAGCGACATTTAATATCACTTCTAATGGAAAAGTAAGCTATTATTTTATAAAGCGACATTTAATATCACTTCTAATGGAAAAGTAAGCTATTATTTTATAAAGCGACATTTAATATCACTTCTAATGGAAAAGTAAGCTTTCATTTTATAAAGCCACATTTACTATCACTTCTAATGGAAAAGTAAGCTATTACTTTAGGCCTAAAAATGTTAAAAATCTGTTTCTCAGTCCCTATGGCATGGTCCTTTTGGCTGCCACACACTCTCTTTTTATAACCAGTGCAAGCTTAAAACAATAAAAATTAAATGATTTATGTCTGATATTTTACCAAAGTTAATAAAATTGATAAATTTTTCGCTCAAGTGCAACAAGGCTTTGCAATGTTTCAGCGTTACAAAGCCTTCTTGCACTCAAGGGACGAAATGCACTGCAACCAATGCTATTCTGTAGATTACAAGGTCTAAAACATAAAACAAACCAAGAACATGAACTTTTGATGACAAAGAAATAATTACAAAAATAAAATAAACTGTCCAACCATGCAGTTTTACAAAAAATGGCCTGAGAAACAGAACTACTACTTTGTGGGGCCTTATCACCAAATACTGCTGTTAATTTTGTTTTTTTCAAATGAAGGTGAATCTTGAAATGTTATCACTTTCAACAACCAACCATCATGCATCTCAAATTCCTACATTTTGATCGACTTATCCCAGTTTAAAACTTGACTGTGTGGGGCCTTATTATACCCCACGCAACAAAGTTGCGGGGGTATAATGTTTTTGACTGGTCCGTCCGTCAGTCAGTCCTACTTGTTTTCCGGACTTTTTTTCCTACACGCTTCCAGATATTGAGCTGATTTTTGGTATGTGAGTCTAACATGGTGGCCTACAGATCAAGTTTGCATTTTGTTCCGCTCCACTGATTTTTACCAAAATTACGGCCCTTGGACTCTGAAAAATTCATCAAAATTACAGTTTTTCGGACTTTTTTTCTACACGCTTCCAGATATTGAGCTGATTTTTGGTATATTAGTCTGACATGGTGGCCTACAGATCAAGTTTGCATTTTGTTCTGCTCCACTGATTTTTACCGAAATTACGGCCCTTGAACTTTGAAAAGTTCATCAAAATTACAGTTTTGCAGACTTTTTTCCTACACATTTCCAGATATTGAGCTGATTTTTGGTATGTTAGTCTAACATGGTGGCCTACAGAATCAGTTTGCGTTTTGTTCCGCTCCACTGATTTTTACCCAAATTACGGCCCTTGGACTCTGAAAAATGCATCAAAATTACAGTTTTCCAGACTTTTTCTCTACATGCTTCCAGATATTGAGCTGATTTTTGGTATGTTTGTCTAACATGGTGGCCTACAGATCAAGTTTGCATTTTGTTCTGCTCCACTGATTTTTACTGAAATTACAGCCCTTCAAAAGTTCATCAAAATTACAGTTTTCCGGACTTTTTTTCTACACGCTTTCAGATATTATCGAAATTACGGCCATTTTAGTATGTGAGTCTACCACAATGACTTACAGATCAAGTTTGCGTTTCGTTCTGCTCGGCTGATTTTTGGCAAAATTACGGGCCCTGGACTCTGAAAAATACAAGTAACAGAATTCCGGGTCATTTTCCTAAAAATTACACTTTTCCGAGCTTGAAATATCGGTGCGCGTGATGTATGTGAGCGTGCTCACTAAGGTTCTATATTTTAAGAAAGAAGCTGACATGGTCACATCACTGATGACATTTCACACAAACATCTCTAGCTTATCTCTATTATCCAAAATAAATAAATATTTTTAGTCGAGTTGTGACGAAGTCAAACTCGACTTATAGTTTGGTGAATGGCGGGCGGCGTGCGGGCGGATGGGCGGTCGGGCTGGCGTAAACAATTGGTTTCTGGATGATAACTTGATAGTGGTTCAACTCACATTCATTAAACTTAATACGTAGGTTGGTCTTGGTGGGAGGAAGAACCCTATTGATTTTGGACATGCTACGTCGAAGGTCAAGGTCACAGTGACCTTGAACTTAGTAAATCTTAAACAATTGGTTTCCGGATGATAACTTGATAATGATTCAACTCACATTCATGAAACTTCATAGGTGGATTGGCCTTGGTGAGGGGAAGAACCCTATTGATTTTGGACTCGCTACGTCAAAGGTCAAGGTCAACGTGACCTTGAACATAGTAAATCGCAACAATTCCTTTCCGGATGATAACTTGATAGTAGTTCAACCTACATTCATGAAACTTCATAGGTGGGTTGGCCTTGGTGTGAGGAAGAACTCTATTGATCTTGGACTCACCAGATCAAAGGTCAAGGTCACAGTGAACTTTAACATAGTATATCGCAACAATTGGTTTCCGGATGATAACTTGATAGTGGTTCAACCTAGAGTCATGAAACTTCATAGGTGTGTTGGCCTTGGTGCGAGGAAGAACCCTATTGATCTTGGACTCACCAGGTCAAAGGTCAAGGTCACAGTGACCTTGAACATAGTATATCGCAACAATTGGTTTCCGGATGATAACTTGATAGTGGTTCAACCTAGAGTCATGAAACTTTACAGGCGTGTTGGCCTTGGTGCGAGGAAGAACCCTATTGATGTTGGACTCACCAGGTCAAAGGTCAAGGTCACAGTGACCTTGAACATAGTATATCGCAACAATTGGTTTCCGGATGAGAACTTGATAGTGGTTCAACCTAGAGTCATGAAACTTCATAGGTGTGTTGGCCTTGGTGCGAGGAATTGTTGTCACAACTCGACATTGGATCGGTGATCCTGAGCGGCATTTTTAAAAGTGTCAAAGCAGGAGGAAATAGAATGTCACCTTGAGGGTTGGATATTCTGCTTCAACTGAGAGTCTCCCAGTAAATTAAGGAGAGTTGACAGGTCAGGCCAAACCTAGTTTTCTTAACTGGTGGAGTGATATAATATTTTTCAAAGGTGATTTTTGACATAAGTATTTTTAGCTGCGACGAGCAGCTCTGTATGTGGCAATGTCGGTCTGTCTGTCGATCTGTCGGTTGGTCTGTCTGTCGGTCGGTCTGTCTGTCGGACTGTCATCAACGAGTTTAAAAAACACCATGACTCCTAAAATACTTGATGGAATGACACCATACTTGGTATGCAAGTGTATCTTCATGATGTCTACACCCTCTCAATAGTGCTTGTCATTCGGATAATTTCTGTCACATTTATGGACTTGTCACCAACAAGTTTTTTTGTCACCAAGTTTTTTTGTCACCAACGAGTTTTAAAACATCATTGGCATTGCACGAATCATCGCAGCGTCAGCACAGTGCTTCTAGTTTTTCAAAAGGTCTCGAACTACCAGCAAGAAGTGCCATACTTCAGTAAGAATTTGTTTTCAGATAGTTGTTTTGTTACAATTTATTGGAGAGTGCCTTTGGCCCTCACCAATAAATTGTAATCAAGCAATTATATTTGAATATTTTTTTCTGTTGCTGAACAAGCAACAAGCTAATTCATTCCAAGCCACTAAAGTGGCTTTCAGCACTTTTCAATAAAGCCATGGTAGTGGCTTCTAGCAGCCAACCCGTTGAATAGTTTCATGAATTTAACTGTAGACTTGAAATTAATTGAACCTCCACTAGACCTGAGATGGTTAACCGATTAATCAATTAACCAATAATCAACATCTAGTTCAATCGAAAAAGTAATTGATCGGTTAAGCATTACTTTTGAACTGTTGTATTATATGGGTTAGCAAAGGAACAAACTTGGCTCCAAAACAGGCAAACATTGTAACACTGACTCACATCAATTATATGAGACAGAGTAAAGCATGCAGGTTACGTACTGACATACTTGTACATGTGCATGGTCATTATACTGTATCAGTCATTCTTAATTCTTACCCAATGCGGGAAGCAGACGATACTTGCGAAATAAATTATTGAATTTACTAAAAAAAAAATTCAATTTTTGTCACAAAAACATAGCTTGTGACTTCTCAATGAGTTCTTTCCAAAGAGGGGTCATAAGCTGTGTTTTTCAGACAAAAATTGAAAGCCTAATAAATTTTGAATGAAGACCGGTAAAGGATTAATGCTGTAAATCATCAACGGTGCAACAATTATATATATTAGGGCAAGTGATTAATCTGGGGGCGCGGTGGCGTTGTGGTAACCAGTTCTCGTCAGATCACCGAAGTTAAGCAACGTCGAGCCCGGTTAGTCCTCGGATGGGTGACCATCTGAGCGATCGATTCGGACTCCCATGTTGTGTCCATGGGCAAGGTACTTAACCCTGATTGTCCACATGTGGGCATGATGACGCCGTGTACTAAGGCGTACTCTACGCCGATGGTGCGCATGTCTTCAACCAATCTAACCCTGCCTGTGCTACAGTGCAGAGTTATGATGTTGGGTTGCTGGCAGCTGCTCATCGTTGCTTGGTGGTTCTCTCCGGGTACTCCGGCTTCCTCCACCCATAAAACTGTCACGGTCATGATTAGCCATTGTGCATAAGTATGTAACCTTGAACTCCAATAAATAAATAAGTGATTAATCGGTTAACCATGGTTAATCCATTTGATTAATCGATCAAGGAAACCCTTTAACCATTTCAGCTTTTAACCTCCACCTTTATGTTTTATTTCTTCCAGGAATGGGGACCTGAGTACTGTGTCTAATCAGGCTATATGCAAGCCCAAATATAAGCAACCTGTCATTTACAAAATGAGGGTGAATTTGCTGATGCTGTCCCATAGAGTGGGCCAATTTATCCTCTTGGTACATCTTTTTGTTTTGGCTTAAAACCCTGATTCAGCCTGAGGTTCACAGAGGGTAAATTTTGTGATGCTACCCTCCTGTGCAGGGTAGTATCACCAAATTCACCCTCTGGGGACCTCATTTTGCAGATGTCCGTCTGCTTATTTTCAGGCTTGGCTATATGTTAATATATATACAGTGTGTGCTAATTTTTTTTTACAGGAATGCAGACTCATGTACTCCGTTCATGCAGGCTATATGTTGTCGCGTGTACAGTGCTGCATTGGTGATACTGGAATCGGCCAAAAAGTTGGCCTCTCAAGATAAACAGGATAACTATAAGGAAGTGTTACTGAGTATGTTGTACCCGAGTGGATCTAGTCGTGATAATTCTCCACTTCATGTCCTCTGTTGTAATGACACTTGTAGTTTTACATGGACAGGAGCTGAACATATTAATCAGGTAAGGCCTAAAAAAATTAAAAATCTGTTTCTCAGACCCTCCTGCATGGTCCTTTTGGCTGCCGCATGCTCTCTCTTTATAACCAATGGAAACTTTAAAAAAATCAAAATTAAATGTTCATCAGATAGTTGCATCTAAGCACTTAATTCTACGAACTGCACCTCAGAAGAAATCAGCGACAATGGTGCCGAAGGAAACTCTCTCGGCGTGGGTTCAAACCCCCACCATGCCAATGTAAACAAAATTAAATGGTTTATGTCTGATATTTTACCAAAGTGAAAAAAAAATTGATAAATTTGTCCCTTGAGTGCAAGATGGCTTTGCAATGCCTTAGCATTGCAAAGCCTTCTTGCTCTCAAGGGACAAAATACACCACCTCCCATGCTATTCTGTAGATTATGAGGCCTAAAACATAAACCAAGATATGAACTTTTGATGGCAAAGAAATAATTACAGAAATAAAAAATAAAATAAAAAAATGCTAGCCCGCATGCAATTTTACAAATAATGGCCTGAGAAACAGAAGATCTACTTTGTGGGGCCTAACCAGTGATTTGAACTCATTTACCTCAAAAGACGCTAATTTTCAGTGATCACAATTTTGGAGAACAGGACACTTCATATACAGTGGACTTACTTTTTTACCCTTTCGGGGGTGTGGTCTCAGTGGTTATGGCATTGGTTTTCCAACCGTAAAGTCCATGGTTTTATCCTCGCCTTGAGCAACTGCATTTATCCTGATTGCCCACAATGTGTACTAATACGTTCTGCATGTCGACAGTGCACTTGCCTTCAACCAATGAGAGTTAGAATGTTGGGGAGTCTGACAGTTGCTCACTGTTTCTCTCCGGGTACTCCAGCTACTTCCAACCATACACCTGTTGGACACGAGGTGACCCTGGCTGATAAAAGTGTCTTTAACCCTTTACCCAACGTAACGGCCAAAACCGGCCAGCGCTATTCTCAAAAATCGCCAATTAATTTTCAAAATATTTTCATTTTTTGTCTCAAAAACATAGGTTATGACCCCTCGTTGGAACGAGCTCATCGAGCTCGTTCCAACGAGGGGTCATAACCTATGTTTTTGAGACAAAAAATGAAAAAAATTGGTTATTGAAGAATTTTTTTTGCAAGTGTCGTCTGCTTTTCATGTTAGGTAAAGGGTTAAACCCCAATAAATAAATAAATAACTCTGCTTGTGCAGAGTTTTATGTTGAGGAGTCTGAGATTACTTGCCACTGCTTGGTGGTTCTCTCCGGGTACTCCAACTTCCTCCACCCATAAAACTGTCCAACACGAGGTGACCATGGTTGTCAAAAGTGACATTAAACCCCAATAAAAAATTGAACTCTTTACCCAATGAATCCACCACATCCTCATCCTCTCCCCCATTATAATCTAAAAAAATGAACTGTTGGAAAACTATCCGTCAAAAATGTTTAACAAAACCATATCACATGACCCGTCATTGGGATGAGCTTGTCACATGACATGGGTTTGTTAGAAAAAATTGATAAAATAATATTGAAAATAATTATTTGTGATATTGTGTGGGTTGGGTAAAGGATTAAGAAAACATGAAGAAACTTCTGGTTGTCATGTTCCAAGTCTTTGTAGGATTCACACATTGGAGGCCATTTAATTGGACATCATTTAATTGAATAACCCTGTAAACCTTTTCCCCATTGCATACGATATCAAAATTTATTATTTTAAATATTTTGAATATTTTTTCAAACATTTCAACAAAGCCATATCATATGACCCCCTCATTGGAGCTTGACGAGCTCATTCCAAAGAGGGGTCACATGGTATGGTTTTGTGGAACTTTCTTTTTAAATAATTTTTTGCCATCAATTCGTTAGATAAAGAGTTAATTGAATATCATTTCCAAACACAAAACCATTTACCATACCTTCAATACAAATCTGGCCTTTTAATTGCATTTAGGTCATTGAGTCAACTCCTGCTAATTGATTAAGACATATTGTGTAATATGTTGATAAATTATCTTGGCAATCACAGAATATCTCTGTTTCTTGACCTATTAGTTTAAACAGTATTTATTCATTAAATGGCATGTGTACACATTTCACAATAACAGTAAGGTTACAAAAGTTCTGAACAACACCAGATACAATAGTATACACAAATCAATGAAAGGAGGTTACTGTGTAAAGGAGGGATTCGACAAAAAGCTTAAAGCTTATGTAAGTCGTCTCCCTTGACCTATTAGACATCAGTACTGAGAACTTTCAACTCAAATATCAAGACGGGGTGGATGGTCCAAGTTAGGGAGCTAGTAGAGAACTACTCATTGGAGATCTCGGACCTAGACGTTGGGGCAAGCCAGGGTAAAAAGATCATCAGAGAAAGGGTCATGGAGGATTGTAACCGTAAATGGCAAGAGGGGGTTAAATCAAAAAGATCTTTGGGTGGCCTGCGTGATAAAGAGAAGCCTGGTTTTGAAGAGTACCTTGATGGCACCTTTGGGGGGGTCACTTGTTCAAGCTGAGGTCGCGGTTCCTGCAGCTGAGGGAAAAAAGTGGACAGGTTTGCCAGTTGTGTAATTTGGGCGTGGTGGAGACCCTGGAACACTTTTCTTCTAGAATGCCCAAAATACCAATCTAAAAGAACAAGATCCACTGGGAGTATAATGGGGAAGTGGAATGGGAGAATGAAGGACATGTGGTTAGGGGGCGACTCAATGGAGAGGGTTAATATGCTAATCGGAGAGATTGGGAAGAATGGGGCAAGGGATGTCATCAAGCAGTTCGTCTCCGAGTGTTGGGAGGAGAGAATAAGCGTGGGAATAGGGAGGCAGTTGGTAGAACAGGGGTAACCAAGGCCTTCTCATACGAGAACCACGACAAATCAGCGGCCGGCCAAAGTGTTATTATTATTACATCCAATACAGGCATTTAAACTATTATATCCTGTACGACACGGCTCCATGAGCTCTGTCAAATAATATATAATAGAATAAATGCTTAGCTTATCTCCAGAATACAGGAAATTAAATCCCTGTTAATTGAATACTCCTTACCTTGTCAGTTGTTTCTAGGCAAGTCATGGTTGCCTCTGTAGACAGCCAACACTTGACTAGAAACAACTGCAATGCTTCAGGATGTAGACTTTTAACTGGTTGAGTGTTAGATTATTTTTGGAAGTTGGAATTTGTTCATATAGATTTGCATTATTAAAAATTATTGGAGAGTGCCTTAAGGCACTCTCCAATAATTTTTAATAATGCAAATCTATATGAACACAACTGTATTTGCTTATGACTGAATAGGAAATTTGTGTAAAGAATATGAAGACTTTAGTATGGTACCCTCATGTTTCTTGAAAGCCATGATAGTGGCTTCCAGCACTCAACCAGTTAAAGTATAGCAATAATGTATAAAAATCTCTAGATCCATGAGGGTTAACAGTGTTCCACTTTACAACTGGAGAATGAATGAAACATTTCCATGACCTGGAAAAATACTGCGAAAGTGGCAAATGTCTGTTAATTCAATATTCCTGTTAATTGAATAGTTGGCAATATGACTATTCAATTAACATGAGTTCAACTGTAACAACTAGGTTATAAAATTTCTCTTGTCCACTCTGCTGTTTTTTGGTCGAGGTGTGTTAACAACCAAGATCTTGGGTTTGGTGATGGTCGGTGTGCAGGCGGGTGAGCATCCGAGCATCCTCACACTGTTAACCCAAAAACATTGAACAAACATTTTCTGATTCAACTAATATTTGCCATACAGGTCTTTTGCAATAATATCTCAAGCGAGTTCAAAAACTGCCTAGTCCAATTTTTCATAGAGTTATGGGTCTTAATTAGTAAATTTTTATGAATTTTGAGCTTGTTTGAGCAATAACTTACACAAACATTCTCCGATTTGACTAATATATGCTATACAGGTCTTTTGCAATAATGCCCCATGTTTGTGTTATCCGGGTAGATGTGTTAAAATATCACATACAATATTATTTTCATGAAAGAAGTTCATTCATATTTTCTTGACAGAAACCCTTTATGCTGGTCTCTGGGTTCTGTTTCAGTCGTGATGAGGAAGTTAACATGAGAAAACCAAAGATGTTGAAAGGAACATGATGTGTCTCGCAGTTAATTCTTTTTTATTCACCAGGCATGCTATATATGACAATGAATTATGTTTTCTTTTTATAGGCTATAATATATCTCACCATATTATTGCCTTATTTGTTACAGGATATTTTTGAATGTAGAACCTGTGGTCTTGTTGGTTCACTGTGTTGCTGTACAGAATGTGCCAGAGTCTGCCATAAAGGACATGATTGCAAGTGAGTGTCTTATGTGAAATATATTCTTATTACATCTGAGAGGCTCTAGATTTAATTTTTGGCTATTAAAAAAATGGATTCTCAGGTACCTCCCTCATCATTGAAAAGCTGCCTCATCACTCCTATTTTATTACCTGGAAATCTTTTCACTATTTTTCACTTGTAGGCTAAAAATTTGACCAACTTTTTCTTGTTTGACAAACAAGATATAGTTGGTTAAATTTGCAACTACAAAAGTTTTTATTTCCTCAAAGTAATGTGAGTACTTAAATTTTTAATGCCACCTATTATATTCAGGACTGTTTGTGGATTAACAAAAATTTAAAAAAATAAAAGCCTCTCTCCCATTTCATGAAATTGAGAGAAAATTTACTGTGATAAGCAAGCTCTGTTTTACTGGTAAACTAGGACACAGTCACCAAATGTTGATGTGAACGTCCTGGGCAACAAAACATGACTATAAACGATTGCCTAAATTTGACTTTATCTCCTTGTTTCGGTCGTGATTACCGTATTTACTCTATGTATTGGGACAGCTAAAAATAATTATTTTCACAGGTGTCCCAATTCTTAGAAAATGGGAAAAGAACACAGCCTGGTCTTGATTTGATGCTGAATAAAGTTGTGTGTGATTCATTTTCCATCACTATATACAAAAATCGCCATCCAATTTTTTTTATATTTTCATTTTTTGCTTCCAAAACATAGCTTATGATCGCTTGTTCCAATGAGGGATCATAAGCTATGTTTTGGAAGCAAAAATGAAAATTTTTAGTTACTCAAGAATTTTTTATGAGTGTCGTCTGCTACTAGCGATGGGTCAACTGGAAACAAATCTCCTGAATGTCCCAAACTTTAGAGCATAAAAAAAATATAGTTTTCTGGAAAAAAATGTGTGTCCCAAATCATAGAGTGTCCCAATACATAGAGTAAATACGGTAGCCATTGTGCAGAAATATGTAATTAAACACCAATGAATACATAAATATGATTAAAGTAACCTCCATGTAACCTGAACGATTGTTCGCTGGTTATTTCCAGGAAAGCTACTTGGAACCTCTTGTTTATTTTATTTCCACTTGTATTCTTTTTCAGGTTGAAGAAGACATCCCCTACTGCTTACTGTGATTGTTGGGAGAAGTGTAAATGTAAATCATTAATAGCTGGTCAACAGACTGCTAGGTTTGAATTACTGAATAGTTTGTTAACAGAGACGGACCTTGTTAGTCATCCTAATAGCAGGTTTGTTTGAGATTATGAAACTTACAGCTAGTCAGAAGAGTGGTTGATTGGAATGACTGTACAGTTTGAAGGGATTCTTTTGGGTGTGTGGGGGCGCGGTGGCTCAGTTGGTAGAGGTGCAGGCTGCAAGCCGAGAGGTCCTCGGTTCGAATCCCACCTGCGGCAATCGCGTTGTGTCCTTGGGCACGACACTTCGCCCCCATTGCCCACATGGGGGCACGGTGACGTTGTGTACTAAGGCGTACTCAACGGCGATGGTGCACCTTTCTTCAACCAATGCTAACCCTGCTTGTGTGGAGTTCGTATGTTGGGGTGAGCGGTGGCTCAGTAGGTAGAGGTGCAGGCTGCTGGCCGAGAGGTCCTTTGTTCGAATCCCACCTGCGGCAACCCTGTTGTGACTTTGGGCAAGACACTTCACCCCCATTACCCATGTGGGTGCATGGTGACATGTACTAAGGCATACTGCACATCGATGGTGCACCTGTCTTCAACCAATGCTAACCCTGCTTGTGTGGAGTTAGTATGTTGGGGAGCTGACAGTTGCTCGTCGTTGCTTGGTGGTTCTCTCCGGGTACTCCGGCTTCCTCCACCCGTAAAACTGTCATGGTCATGATTAGCCATTGTGCAGGAATATGTGACCTTAAAAACACCAATAAATAAATTTGGGTGTGTACAGGGGGTGAATATAGTAGGATCCTTTCCCAATGGTATTTTGGCATGATTTTTCCCAATACAAAATCATAAATCTCCCATTCTCAGTCTTTATTCAAGTCTTTTTTTAACTCTTGGATGCCTAATTTTAACATTAACCCTTTACCTAACAAATCGCCTGCATCCGCCCGCATAATATGCAAATTTAGAGGTTGAAAAAATTAAATTTTTCAAAATATTTCAACAAAACCATATCATGTGACCCCTCATTGGAACGAGCTCATTGAGCTCGTTCCAATGAGGGGTCACATGATATGGTTTTGTTGAAATTTTTTGAAAAATTTAAAAAAATGATATTTAAAATAATAAATTTTTATATTGTCTGCATTGGGTAAAGAGTTAATCACTTTTACTGTAATAAAACAGGTGCCTCAACAGGAAATTTTTGGATACATTTGCGAGTTACATCAAAAGAACGTTGTCAGTTGTTTCCAAGCATTTCTTGGCTGCCTATATAGGCAGCCAAGTCTTGCCTAGACAAAACTACAAAGCCACAGAATGTAGACTGTTGAAGTGTAGCAAAAAGCACAAATATCTTCATCATTTAATAGAAAAGGAAGAATTTATTTAATAGAGATTACAGCGAATGATCATTATTTGTTAGAAAAACATACGACGTACTATGCATGTAGCAGCTTCTGTATTAATATTCTCAGTTCTATATGAAGGTAACATTTCTTATTCCTTGTACGCTTCGAATCCCACCTGCGGAAACCGCGCTGTGTCCTTGGGCAAGACACTTCACCCCCATTGCCCACGTGGGGGCACGGTGATGCTGTGTACTAAGGCGTACTGCACGTCGATGGTGCACCTGTCTTCAACCAATGCTAATCCTGCTTGTGTGGAGTTAGTATGTTGGGGAGCTGACAGTTGCTCACCGTTGTTCGGTGGTTCTCTCCGGGTACTCCGGCTTCCTCCACCCGTAAAACTGTCTTGGTCATGATTAGCCATTGTGCAGGAATATGTGACCTTAAAAACACCAATAAATAAATTTGGGTGTGTACAGGGGTGAATATAGTAGGATCCTTTCCCAATGGTATTTTGGCATGATTTTTCCCAATACAAAATCATAAATCTCCCATTCTCAGTCTTTATTCAAATACAAATTCAAGTCTTTTTTTTTAACTCTTGGATGTCTAATTTTAACTTTAACCCTTTACCTAACAAATCGCCTGCATCCGCCCTCATAATATGCAAATTCAGAGGTTGAAAAAATTAAATTTTTCAAAATATTTCAACAAAACCATATCATGTGACCCCTCATTGGAACGAGCTCCTTGAGCTCGTTCCAATGAGGGGTCACATGATATGGTTTTGTTGAAATTTTTTTGAAAAATTTTAAAAAATGATATTTAAAATAATAAATTTTGATATTGTCTGCATTGGGTAAAGAGTTAATCACTTTTACTGTAATAAAACAGGTGCCTCAACAGGAAATTTTTGGATACATTTGCAAGTTACATCCGAGAAACCTTGTCAGTTGTTTCTAGCCAAGTCTTGGCTGCCTACATAGCCAGCCAAGTCTTGCCTAGACACAACTGCAAAGCCACAGAATGTAAACTTTTGAAGTGTAGCAAAAAGTACAAATATCTTCATCATTTAATAGAAAAGGAACAATTTATTTAATAGAGATTACAGCGAATGATCATTATTTGTTAGAAAAACATACGACGTACTATGCATGTAGCAGCTTCTGTATTAATATTCTCAGTTCTATATGAAGGTAACATTTCTTATTCCTTGTACGTACTATGTTTCTTCTCCCAAACAAATTCCCAAATTGAAGCATTCATGACATGAATTTTCCAACTTCATAGACCCGGACCCTTTCCCAAAGAAGACAGAAGAATCACAGAATTTGTTAGAATTACTGAGTAGTTTTACACATCGTAACATTTGTTTGAGAGTACAATGCTTGTAGATGGCCTGTGAAGTGCCAGGTTTGCAGTCCTCGGAATTAGGAAAATATTGAGACGGCACAACATTGCCGCCGCCAAAAATTCTGCGATGGCAAATTTTTATCAGCGACGGCACTTTTGAATTGAATTGTTTGGATGACAGTATTATGACACTAAGTGAATAATAATCATTAATCAGAATAGCTGACTTCGAATGGACAAGGGATCACTGGCGGGTGGTCAGTTGGACAAGCTGTAGTTGATTAAGTGATCAATTGATTGACTGGTTGTCCTAATTTTAGGGGCTGGTTGTAACTCGCATCCATGAATTATTAATTAGCCTGTCGGTTTAGATAGTAACTGTTAGAGACAGAAATATTTGCATTGCGCATCAGCCCGGGGCAAGTTGACTCTGACCCAATAAACACAACAAGAATTGTTTTCCAACTCACCCTTGTTTTGTGCTCAATGCGTTTATGTTTTTATTGAACCGATTGATTGTTTTCCAATTCAGTTTGTTTGAGATTGTACAGTTTACATATGCCACAAGTGGAGAATGCTAAAATTAAAATGGAACATGACCACGTGCTCTGTTGAGATTACATCAGTGACCAATAGAACTGCCGCATTGTCCCAGTACACCAATTTAGCATACTTTCATGAAACAAAGAATTTGATTGGCTGTATTTATGTTAGGTGTGACGTCAAAAGGGAATTGCCCAGGAATTCCTGGGTTATTTTAAACGTGCATCACAGTCAACAAGGGGGTTCTTTCGAAAAAACACAAACAAACGAAAAACAACTGGTTTATGAACAGTTTTTCAACCACATACATTTTGTACAAACTTACTTTCAAATTAATGAATATAAGATATTTCCTCAAATATTAATTTTATACACCAGTTACGACTATAAAACATATGTTATGTAGGGTTGGATGATCAGTTCTGACGGACTTCAGGTGATTGGGACAGGCAAAAAAAATATTATGGCTGCCAATTTGCGACGGCAAGAAAATGCTGCTGCCATGCCCCACGGCGGCAGCGTTTGCGATGGCATTGCCGAATGCCGTCACTAATTCCGAGGACTGGGTTTGAATGACTGATTAATTTAACAGAGGCAGACTTTGTTACAAATCCTGACAGGTGGTTTATCCACCATTACCACTGACTCAGATATACTCTTTCCTAAAACTATTAATTTCCTATAAGACCAAATGCTAAAACTCTAGAAATTAAGCTGAATTCATAAAACAAATGTGGGAGTGTGGTGGCTCAGTGGTTACGGAATTGGACTTCAAACTGAAAGGTCCACGGTTCAATCCCCGCCAGGTGTGACTGCATTGTGTCCTAGGGCAAGGTACTTAATCCAAATTGCTCATGTCCCCCACATGGCACTGTGTACTAAGTGGTACTGCATGTCGATTATGCACTTGTGTTGAACCTGTGCTAACCCTGCTTGTGTGGAATTAGTAAGTTGGAGAGTCTGACAGTTGCTTGCCTCTGCTCAGTGGTTCTCTTTGTACTTACTCTTCCTCCACCCAAAAACTGTCTGACACGAGGTGACCCTGGTTGTCGAAAGTGTCGTTAATCCCAAATAAATGAATAAAAGAAATGAGTCCTCTATGTCACTCCATAGTTAAGCATCTGCATGTGTACAGACATCCAGGATGTACTATCCTGTTAATAATCTCCTTTTTGACTTGTGTTAACTCTTTACCTCCCCTGTGGGAACCCTGGGAAGTGAACTGTGGTACTGCAGTAAACAAGCTCTGTTTTACTGGTAAAAGACGATCTGCCATTCCTTAGATGGCTGTTTTTTATCATTTGATACAGATGTGATATTGGTTGATATGGAAATCTTGTTAATTTTTTAAAATCAGCACTTTTTTTTTGACAATGCTTTGTTCAATATATTACGATTATCGTACTATGGCCAGTTCAGGAAACTAACAGTAATATATCAACACACATATATTATTATTCATCAGATTACAGTTGTATTTGTTTTTGTCTGCAGAGGTGAGAATATTCTTCTGTTTTTGGTGCAAACAGTTGGAAGACAAATAGTAGAACAGAGAAATTACCGTCCAACGCGTAACAGAGTATCAGGTGCAAGAAAAACACCAGCTTCTGACTTAGGTAGGTGATTGTTGAAAATTGTGCAGGCTGATTCAATATACATAAAGGAATTTATTGAACAACTTGTTTGGGGGCAGGGGGGGGGGGGTGGATTCTTATAATACTTCACAGCAAAACAAATGCTTTTGCTCAAACCTTTATTTTTTTGCTCACTTGACTGAAAATCTGGGTGAGCTATAATGTTCACTTTCATCTGTCCATCCATCCATCCTCCATGAACATAGTGTTCACAACTTCTCTATAAACCTCAGGACCCTGGACAGATCTCAGTGAATTTTTCGGGATGTTCTTGTTATAAAATCATGTTGAGAATTTGTTCAGATTAACCCTTTACCTAACCTGAAAAGCAGACAACACTTGCAAAAAAAATTTTTGGATAACTAATTTTTTGTCTCAAAAACATAGGTTATGACGCCTCCTTGGAACGAGCTTGTTCCAACGAGGGGTCATAACATGTTTTTGAGACAAAAAATGAAAAAAATAATGAAAATTATTTGGCGATTTTTAATCCCATACGTGAACCGTAAGGGGACTATAGGTTTGCACTCTGTCCGTCCGTCTGTCTGTCCGTCTGTCTGTCTGTTTTTTATGTTACCACCTCTCCCTCCAATATGCTTTAAGCTACACCTTTCATATTTGGTACATGGATAAATGGTTCTGAGGGGATGATGCACGCTCAAAATTTTTCTTCCAAAATCCAAGATGGCGGAATGGCGGCCATTTTCGTTGTGTTTTTTAAGCATTTTTTCTCTATTTACATGTTACCACCCCTCCCACCAACATGATTCAAGCTACACTTTGCATATTTTTATACTGTACCAATGACCCAGACATAGCTGGTGCTAACTCTTAAAATTCCAGGGCCAAACACAAATTTTGCCCCTCATTCCCCAAAATTTGCATCTAAAACCAAAAGAAATCATGTCCTGAAGGTCCTCCATACATTGCCTTCACTGCGCATGCGCAGTGTCAAGGACGTCCCGAAATTGGCGCCAATTATCATTCTTTGTTTGGCCCTTCATCAGTTCACATCTGACTGATATTTGTGCTTGTAAATCTCAGTTTAAATGATGCCAGACACATAAATATTAGAGAAATGGTGGATCTAAGGAGGATATAGAAGGAGAAGAGGAAAAATGAGTGACAGAAAATATTCAGGGCTGTAACTTAAATTTTTTTAATGAAATTATGTTAAGTTGCCTATTTTCAAGGCATGGGCCTGTCGTTGTCATTCTTGCTATAATGTTTCACTGCTTGTTCAGTGTTTCCTCTCTCCCTTTCCTTTAAGTCCCCCCTTGCTAATCTCCCATGCTTTTGGCATATTTTCAGTAATATTTTTACTAAAATTTCTTGGAAGGTTTTAGCTGGGTAACAGAATGAATTCTGTTCTTTTCCCCATGTTTACGTTCTCACCCATGGGTGTTTAGGCGTAGTGTTCTGCATCTACCATCTGATGTTCTGCAGTTTCTTCCCTGGAAGTCTCTGTTTTGCATCAGATAGTGTATTATTGGTAACTGATTTCGGGCCAGGGTTATCAGTGCCCGGAGTCATGTTTCTGGTGTTTATACACTTCTTGTTTACATTGGCAACAGTCTCTGTGTGAGGGGGATTTTTTGTCTTTGTACTAGTTTAATTCATTACAAGATACATTATTATTATTCGTAAGTGTTGCATTAATTTTTTAAAATATGTTTGAAATTTTTGTCCACACTTAGGCTTGGGATCCATTGGGGCTCAACGTTACTTTTCAGAAACTTGGGCTTTACTGAAAAAATATTTTTTCAAAATTTCTTTTTAATTTCAATTATTTTTTCTGTGTTTATGGATCATGTTGTTATGTATCTTTGTTTTCAGGGGTTCGTGCGAGTACTAGGACTTTTTGTATTCTTTTCACTATGAAAGGATATTGTTCAAATTGTAATAAGAGGAAATCTTTCTCTGACTTTCATGATCATTGTATTAATTGTAGTCAGTGTACTCGCACTAACTCCTGTTCAGTATGTGAATTTTGGGATGACAGACATTGGAAACGTGTGTCACGGTATGTTGTTAGCAGGGAAAGGGCCATGCCGGTCCTTTCTCCGCAGGGTCACTCTTGTTTATCAGTCTCTATTTCAGAGGAACAAGAACAGGGTGATGTTTCCGTGATGTCTTCCAATAGTGTGCCTCCGTCGTCACAATTAAATGAAGAGCTAGCGGCAAAAGTGCTCATGGAAATACGCCAATTGCCTAAGAGGTCCCTAGTAGGATCGACGGCGTTGACGTCCGCTAGCTCGCCCGGTGTAGTGTCCATTCATCGAATGGTTCGGCAGCCGGGTTCGTCCGTTGCACTCCAGGAAGGAGATTTGGGTGATGCGAGCACTATAAATATTCGAGGTGCACACCCAGTGACGGCGGATAAGAGGAGAGAATGGAGGAAGCCTAGTAGTCCGGTTCCTAGCTCGTCCAGGTCCATCTGGGCTGCGAGCGAGAGAGGCCCCTCTCTCATACAACAACATCTGGGACCAGATGTTGTGGTACAAAATGTGTCGCATTCGGAGCATACGTCCGCCACTCGGGACGCTCAGTTATATAGACAGTCCGGAGAGACTGTCCGAAAGGCTTCCTCATCCTCTCAGCAGCGCACACGACCGCACCTTGGCTACGTGACCGAGGATATCCAGCCAGCTTCGCCATTCACGTGTTCCACGGCGACCAGGTCACGCCATCTGGTAGCCAGGGATAAGAGGCCTGTAGACTCCGGACGTTCGCATAAAAGAAATATCCAGGAGTCAGTTTACACGGAGCTTCCAGTGGCTAAGCAACGTAAGGCCGCTACTCCACAGGCCTCAGTGACGGACGTGCTATCCCAAATAGCACAAATTATCGCAGCATCCTAGCAAACGACGGAACCTATGTCGGACCAAGAATTATCCGACGACGCTGGGTCGGTACGCTCCGCCAAAGCATCGGGTGCGGACGACCGAGAACATCATGAGGTCCGACAGGATGGCAAAAGGGATACTGATGATTTGGACCTATCCCTTTCGGAACAACATAAAGTCGCCATAGATTTCATCCGGCATTACCTGCCACAAGTTGGTTCCGTCGGGCCAGACTGCTGCGATGCCGGTTAAGAGACTGATAGCGTCATTGGACACAGAATTCTTTGAGCGGTTCAGAGACATCGTCCCTTAGTTTCCGACACAGTCCAATAATGTCACAAGAACATTCGAATTATTGAACGACGCTATCTATAAGCTTGCTTCCAAAACAGGCAAAGCTGGTTTCTTGTCCGCCAATGCTCTCAATGTGCCTTTCATCAATTCAAGGAATAAATTCGAAACGGCAGGACAGGGCATACCGAGAGTTCCTCTGCGTCTAGACGACGAGGCGGAAGACTTGGAATTGTCGTTACCGTCGTCTATGTCTATTCCAACCGCGACGTTGGAAACGGCAATAACGTCTAACAGAGCAAGCTTAGATGCTTTATCATATGCAGACCACCTTACTAAGGCGTTATCATTGCGTCTTCAAGGGAAAGAATTCCAGGATTTACAATCCTCATTAAGATTTCTTTCAAGGGCAGTAGCTTATTCCACGTATAACTCCGCCCTTTCAGTGGCAACCCTAGAGTTGGTTAGACGTGACGCAGCCCTAGCTACATCCACGCATGTGGATAGTAAGGTGAAGAACTCTCTCAGAGTCGCTTCGGTCTCCGGAGAGCTCCTCTTCGACGGCAAGCTTTCGGCAATCTATGATAAGATAACTAAGAAAGCTTCGGATTCTCTGCTTTTCAAATCTGCTTCTCAAAAGTCGGATACAGCAGAAAAGAGTAAGACAGGCACTTCTGGGACAAGTACGCCCAAGAGAAGTTCCTATAGAGGTTCTTATACGTCCTTTAGGTCTTATTCTAGAGACCGTCAAGGCAGCGATTCTGACCGAGACAACCGGTCAGACGTTCCGAGGTCGACGGGACGAGGTGCGGGTCGTGGAGGACGTAGTTTCTCCTTCCGCAGGTCTCGCAGATCCAGGAGGTGATGGTTTGAACCTCTATCATGTTCCAGTAGGCGGAATATTATCGAGTTTTATAGACGAGTGGGCGTCGATTACGGACGACCCCTGGGTCCGAGGGGTAATTTCGGAAGGACTAAGAATATCCTTCAAACAAAAGCCTCCATTAACTCGAGGTCCAAAATGGACTCGGCTTCCGTCAAATCCGCAGAAGAGAGATGCTCTTTTATTAGAAGTACAGTCTCTTCTGTCGAAGAATGCGGTAGAGGTCGTAGAAGACCAGGAATCTCTGGGCTTCTACAGCCATCTGTTTCTGGTTCCGAAACCAGACGGCTCGTTCCGTCCAGTCATAGATCTGAGCTGGATAAACAAGCTGATTGTCGCTTCGAAGTTCTATATGGAGACGATTCGGTCAGTCAGAGCGAGTATTCGGGTGAACAACTATGCTACAAGCATAGATCTCAAAGATGCGTACTTTCACGTCATGGTACATCCGACATTCAGAAAGTATCTACGCTTCGCAGTCCTAGGGGTGGTTTATCAGTTCCGAGCGATGTGTTTCGGCTTGAACCTAGCGCCCTGGGCTTTCACTTGAATAATGAACTCGGTAATGATACATTTCCGAGCTCATTCGTCTGCGGTAACGTCGGCCTACCTGGACGACATTCTTCAGAGGTACGGCAAGGAGTTAAGGCTTCAGAACGATGTGCAGAATCTGCTTCTATTACTCCGACGTCTTGGTTTTATTATAAACGAGGAGAAGTCGGATCTGGTGCCGTCCAAGTCATTCACTCATCTGGGAATGAGCTTCGAGACGCACAACAATCTCGTTCGTCTGCCGTTAACCAGAGCGAAATTAATCAGTTGTTACGCTCGCTATTGTCTTCACTCAGACAAAGTCACAGCGAGAGAGTTCATGAGACTGATAGGTCTGTGCGGAGCCGCTGCGGATCTCATTCCGATGGGGTGGTTACGCACTCGTCCTCTCCAAATTTTTTTGACTCGGAATTGGAGTGTAAAGATTCATTCGCTCGATATAGACGTTCACTTGTCAAATCAAGTGAAACAAGAGATTCAGACTTGGGCAAACATTCAGTGGTTGACTCAGGGAGTCCCACTGCAGTTGCCGGATCCAGGTTTTACGATTATGACAGATGCCAGTGAAACAGGTTGGGGTGCAACATTGATCCCAACGGATTTGAAGTGCCAGGGTCTTTGGGATCCGCAGTTTCTGGGCAAGCACATAAACATCAAGGAAATGATGTCAGTTTGGCTTGCACTACATCATTGGATGAACATTATTCAGAAAGCACATGTCCAAATCCTGTCCGACAATACGACAGTAGTTGCGTATATCCGGAACCAGGGTGGCACTCATTCCGTTCCGTTATTCAGTTTAACGGAAAGAATCCTTCTGTTTGCGCTAGAACACCAAGTTCTACTTTCGGTCCGTCATATTCCGGGTCGTCTGAATGTATTAGCAGACTCCCTTTCACGGAAGGGTCGCTTGTTGCCGTCGGAATGGACTCTCAACAAACAGGTATTCAATCAGATTTGCTACCAATGGGAACGGCCAATGATAGACTTATTTGCTACACATCTCAACAATCAGTTGCAGACATATGTGTCTCCATGTCCCGATCCCCGAGCTTATGCAGTAGACGCTCTATCGATCTCATGGGACGGAATGATAGGATATGCGTATCCTCCAGCGCCGTTGATTCAGCAAATATTGCTAAAGATAAAACAATCTCAGTGCAAAATTCTGTTGGTAGCATCTCTGTCTCCACAGAGACCGTGGATAAATCTACTCAGGTGTCTGCTGTGGGACTTACCGCGAAAACTTCCTCCAAGAGAGGATCTTCTTTCGCAGGGGAGATCGCGTCAACTTCATCAGAACCCGCAAGGTCTCAACCTTCACGTATTTCCGTTGTGCGGTCCTTCTTGCACGGCAAGCATTTTACAGGACAAGCAGTGGACGCGATTTCTAACTGTAGGTGGACCTCCTCTTCGCTAAATTATGCGGCTAAGTGGAAGGTCTTTCGTCGTTGGTGTAGGGATCATTCTGTTGATATTTTTGATCCCTCCATACCAGACATTGCAAACTTTCTAGTATACTTGTTTGACGAGATCAAACTGCAGCCTGTTACTATTAAAGGTTATAGGTCTATGTTATCTGATACCTATGCACACCATGATAGTTTACAAATTGGATCTAATGTCTCTTTATCTAAATTAGTTAGAAACTTCTCAATAAATAGACCCAGAACTCTTAGATTAATTCCTAAATGGAATTTAGCTTGGGTTCTTCTTAAACTGAAAGAAAAACCATTTGAGCCTCTTGGGACAGTAGATGTCAAATTCTTGTCTTATAAGACAGCATTTCTCTTAGCTTTCTCTTCTGCTAGAAGAGTCAGTGAGCTTCATGCACTATCGGTGGATGATTCTCACTATCGTAGTGTCAGTAACACTATTACCTTTACTACTAATGTTGGATTTTTAACTAAGAATCAGGCTCCTAATAAATATCCGGAACCTATTGTTATTAAGGCATTTCCGTCTTCAGACGGGCGTAGGCCTTTACTCTGTCCTGTTAGAGCTTTGCGTATTTACAAACAAAGATCTCAGTTTGTCAGAAAGGGACGAAAACGCTTCTTTCTGTCTCTGATGCCTAATAGAAAGGACTTTTCGGTCCATTCTATTGCTAGATGGATTCAATTAACTATCCGTACTGCTTATGATAATCTATCTTCAACTCAGCAGTCTGTGCTTAAGATTTCGGCTCATGAAGTAAGAGGTCTTTCTACATCTTGGGCTTATGCAAATAGTGTTGCTATTACAGATTTAATGAAGGCTGCATATTGGTCTCAGCCATCCACATTCATGAATTTTTATCTCAGAAATATTGAGTCCATTTCTGGAGACCTGCATTGTTTAGGTCCGTTATCTGTTGCTCAGAATGTCATCCACTAAACAGTTGCAACTATAGTTATGCAGGCTTTCTGTTCCGGCAGTGACTCCGTCCTGCTGCCCTCTTCGCTCTGGGCTATTTGACCCAGGGCAAGGGGAAGGGGGGGGGGGAGGGTGTTCCCTTAGGTCACCTGCTTTATAGTGAAAAGCAAGGGGATTCCTCCTCCGGAGGGGGCGCGGTGGCTCAGTTGGTAGAGGTGCAGGCTGCAAGCCGAGAGGTCCTCGGTTCGACTCCCACCTGCGGCAACCGCGTTGGTGTCCTTGGGCAAGACACTTCACCCCAATTGCCTACATGGGGGCACGATGACACTGTGTCCTGAGGCGTACTGCACGTCGATGGTGCGCATGTCTTCGACCAATCTAACCCTGCCTGTGCTGCGGTGCAGAGTTCAGAGTTACGATGTTGGAGAGCTGGCAGCTGCTCGTCATTGCTCTGTGGTTCTCTCCGGTACTCTGGCTTCCTCCACCCATAAAACTGTCCCGGTCACGATTAGCCATTGTGCATAAGTATGTGACCTTAAAACACCAATAAATAAATTCCTCCTCCGGAGTCAGTAATTCTGAGTCGGTACCGGGATGGTTTTAAAGTGTAATATTAATGTTAAAAATTCATTCATGTGATGTAAGTGTAGCTCGGTGTGAAGCATTTGTATATGTCACGTGTCAAACGGACATTAATATACAATCCTCGGACACTTTTAAGAGAATATAAAGAGTCTCAATTCTCTGGACTAACTTTATTTATTGGCTTACTTTAAAAACAATTAGTATAAAGGGTTATACTGGATGTTAATAGAGAACATATATGTTATTATGCTCAATTATGAAGGGTGTTGTGTCTTTCTAATTTATCATAAAATAAGAAAGATACATGTAAAGCCTAATACTCCTTTTCTCCTCAAGGGGTTGACGCTATTTATATAGTTGAGCTTATTGGATTTTCCTCTATGTCCTAGGCCCTCCAGCCTTTTTACTATTCAGCTATGTCTGGGTCATTGGTACAGTATAAAAATGTTAAAAAATTTATAGTAATTTATATATTTTTTATACTAAACAATGATCCAGACAGGGGTGGCCCTCCCAGGAGTTGGGAACTCATTCCTCCCCGCTGAGTACATAGCGCTGACCAGGCACTGCTCATAAGAATGATAATTGGCGCCAATTTCGGGACGTCCTTGACACTGCGCATGCGCAGTGAAGGCAAAGTATGGAGGACCTTCAGGACATGATTTCTTTTGGTTTTAGATGCAAATTTTGGGGATTGGGGGGCAAAATTTGTGTTTGGCCCTGGAATTTTAAGAGTTAGTACCAGCTATGTCTGGGTCATTGGTAAATATAAAAAATATATAAATTACTGTAAATTTTTTAACATTTGGCACATGGATAGAGGGTTGAGAGGGGATGATGTACGTTCAATTTTTTTTTTTCAAAATCCAAGATGGCGGCATGGTGGCCATTTTTGTTGTGTTTTTTAAGCTTTTTTCTCTAATTTATGTTACCACCCCTCACTCCAACATGGTTCAAGCTACACTTTTTATATCTGGCACATGGATAGAGGGTTGTAATGGGATGTTGCACATTCAATATTTTTTTTCAAAAATTTGTCCGTCCGTCTGTCCGTCCATCCGTCTGTTTGTCTGTTTTTTATGTTACCACATGGTTCAAGCTACACTTTTTATATCTGGCACATGGATAGAGGGTTGTAATGGGATGTTGCACGTTCAATATTTTTTTTTTTAAAATTCGTCCGTCCGTCTGTCCATCCATCAGTCTGTTTGTCTGTCTGTTTTTTATGTTACCACCTCTCCCTCCAACATGCTTTAAGCTACACCTTTCATAATTGGTACATGGATAAATGGTTCTGAGGGGATGATGCACACTCAAAATTTTTTTTTCAAAATCCAAGATGGCGGAATGGCGGCCATTTTTGTTGTGTTTTTTAAGCTTTTTTCTCTATTTTATGTTACCACCCCTCACTCCAACATGGTTCAAGCTACACTTTTTATATCTGGCACATGGATAGAGGGTTGTAATGGGATGTTGCACGTTGAATATTTTTTTTCAAAAATTCAAAATGGCGCCATGGCAACCATTTCTGTTGTGTTTTTTAAGCCTTTTTCTCTATTTTATGTTACCACTGCCCCCTCCAACATGGTTCAAGCTGTCTGTCTGTCTGTCTGTCTGTCTGTCTGTCTGTCTGTCTGTCTGTCTGTCTGTCTGTCTGTCTGTTTTTATGTTACCACCTCTCCCTCTAATATGTTTCAAGCGACACCTTTCATATTTGGTACATGGATAAATGGTTCTGAGGGGATGATGCACAGTCAATATTTATTTTTCAAAATCTAAGATGGCAGAATGGCAGCCATTTTTGTTGTGTTTTTTAAGCTTTTTTCTCTATTTTATGTTACCACCCCTCCCACCAACATGGTTCAAGCTACACCTTACATATTTGGTACATGGATAAATGGTTCTGAGGGGATGATGCCCAGTCAATATTTATTTTTCAAAATCTAAGATGGCAGAATGGCGGCCATTTTTGTTGTGTTTTTTAAGCTTTTGCTCTATTTTATATTACCACCCCTCCCTCCAACATGGTTCAAGCTACACCTTTCATATATGGTACATGGATAAAGGGTTGTGAGCGGATTATCCACGCTCAATATTTTTTTTCCAGTTCCAAGATGCTTATGTACTCTACTGTCTTCTGTGACAAAAACACCTTATGTCACAAAAGCGCCGTAGGGGACTAATACCACCTCGGTGGTCAAACACTTATTTAGAATAGCGCTGGCCGGTTTTTCCTGTTACATTAGGTAAAGGGTTAAGCCACTGCTTCCCATAGGGAGGGAAGTGGAGGAGAGTCCTCCAAAATTAAAACAAATATTTTCCTGATCCACTGGATGAAAGTAGTTATTTGGTATTCAGCTTCCTTATGAGGTGTACACTAAAGTTCGTTCCAAGAAAGTTAGTTTAAGAGACACCATTTTCAGTTCTGAGAGGAGCATGTATTTTAACACCATCCAAATTTCTATTTTCAGAATGAATGGGTCATTTTGAACCATATTTAATGTTGTATTTGACCAGAAGTACTTGATTCGTGCAAAAATAAATTGCCCTGCATTTCCATTGGATTCCCAGGAGCTAAAAATTAAGAAACATTTAAGTGCCAATTTAGCCATAACTGCATGGAATAGACAATTGCTATTTTGGTGTGAAGCTTCCTTTGGACCAGCAGAATCAAATGGGCCAAAAACAAATGCTATTGGCCCCTACTATACCACATGAGTCGCCCATTTTCAACACTCTAGGCAAAGGAAAATTGCTGAGTCACTGTTGCAAACCACTGACTTCAGTGTCCTTCAGAACCACTAGGGCCAAATCGAAACAAACTTGGCACACATCATTTTGGGGGTACAAGGCAAGGTCACGTCAACAAATATTGATTGTAATAATTTAGCACTCTGCCAGTTAATTGAATACTCCTGTTAACAGAATATTTTTATTGACAAATTGGCCACTCAGTTACACTGTATTGAGGTGACTCAGTGGTTAGAGCATTGAACTTTAAACCAAAAGGTTGATATGTCTATCCTGATCAGTGGTAACACTGTGTACTAAGGCATACTTGATAGTCCACTTGTCTTCAGCCGCTGTAAACTGCTTGTGCTGGTAGTGCTGCAAACTAAGGCGTACTTGATTGGATACTTGCCTTCAACCGCTGTAAACTGCCTGTGGTGAGTTGGAGAGTTTGAAAGTTATGTGTCACTGCTCAGTGGTTCTCTCTGGGTACTCCGACTTCCTTCACCTGTAAAACTGTCCAACACGCTGTGATCCTGGCTGTTAAAAGTGTTTAAATTTTCTTATTTAGGCCTATTAAAAAAAAATTATTGTTTCTAAAAGACACTTTTCTCTCAATGTTATGATGAGGAAGAGAGGGTGTTTTTTCTTTTTTGTTAATCAAAAAAAAAAACAGTCATGAAAATAGTTGGAATAATTTTTAACAAATACAATGTTTTCACCAGTGAAAATTTCCCAAACTGTAGTTGCAAATTTGACCAACTATGTTTTGTTTGATAGAGATCAGTGATCTCTGTCAAGCAAGATATAGTCGGTAAAATTTGAAGTCCTACAAGTCCCATTGAAGAGATTTCCAGTTGAAAAAAAGAGTGATGAGGCAGATTTACAATGACGAATGAGGTGCCTGAGATACAAGAACATTTTTAGCTCAACTTTGGCGAAGCCAAATTTGAGCTTTTGTCATGGCCCGTCGTCCATCTGTCCGTACGTCAACAATTGGATACAGCTCAGGCTAGAGGCCGTATTTATGAACCGACCTTTACGAAACTTCTTGGGTACCTTTGTTATGACTGTGGGACGAGAACGAGTGTTTTTGGGTGCGGTCTGAAATTCAAGATGGCTGCAAGCCGCCATTTTGTACCGACGATGCAGAAATCTGTTTTTTGTACAGAACTTCCATATGAAAGCTCTGATTTGAATAATATTTTGTATGAATGTTTAGTACCATGAGATACATTATATATCATTCGGGTTTTTTTCTTGTGCTTAAATTAAGCAAATTAGACTAACTTTGATTTATTTAGTGTTACTTTCAGCACTGGCAGTGCAAATGCCAATACGGCTCGGGCTAGAGGCCGCATTTATGAACCGATCTTTGTGAAACTTCTTAGGTACCTGTGTTATCACCATGGGACGAGAATGAGTGTTTTTGAGTCTGGTCTGAAATTCGAGATGGCCTCTGGCAGCCATTTTGTTCAAAATTAGGGGCAATCAGATTTTTGCGCAGAACTTCCACATGAAAGCTCTGATTTGAATAATTTTTTGTATGAATGTTTAGTACCATGGGATACATCACATATAATACGGGCTTTTTTCTCGTGCATAAATTATGCAAATTATACTAACTTAGATTTATTCAGTGTTACTTTCAGCACTGTAAATGTAAATGCCAATTTGGCTCGGGCTAGGGGCCGAATTTATGAACTGATCTTCACAAAACTTCTGGGGTACCTTTGTTATCACGGTGGTTCGAGAACGAGTGTTTTGGGGGTGGTCCAAAATTCAAGATGGATGCCGGCAGCCTTTTTGTACCAAAATTAGTGCAATCAGTTTTTTGTACAGAACTGTATGAAAGTTCTGATTTGAATAAATTTCTGTATGAATGTTTAATAACATGGAATACATCACATATAATACAGGTTTTTTTCTCGAGCAGAAATTATGCAAATTAGATGAACTTTGATTTATTCAGTGCAGCTTATACACAGTAAGTGCATGTGTCAATATGGCTTGGGCTACAGGCTGTATTTATGAACCAATCTTCACAAAACTTCTTGGGTACATTTCTTATCACCTTGGGATGAGAACGAGTTTGTTCTGGGTGTGGTCCAAAATTCAAGATGGCTGCCAGTGGCCATTTTATACCGAAATTAGGTCCAATCAGTTTTTGTACACAACTTCTATACGGCTCAGGCTAGAGGCCGTATTTATGAACCGATCTTTACGAAACTTCTTGGGTACCTTTTTTATCACTGTGGGACGAGAACGAGTGTTTTGGGGTGCGGTCCAAAAGTCAAGATGGCCACCAGCAGCTTTTTTGTACCAAAATTAGTGCAATCAGTTTTTTGTACAGAACTTCTGTATGGAAGTTCTGATTTGAATAAAGTTTTGTAGGAATGTTTAGTAACATGGAATACATCACATATAATACAGGTTTTTTTCTCGTGCAGAAATTATGCAAATTAGATGAACTTTGATACAGTAAGTGCACATGTCAATATGGCTCACGCTAGAGTCTGTATTTATTAACTGATCTTCACGAAACTTCTTTGGGTACCTTTGTTATCACCTTGTGACAGGAACGAGTGTTTTTGGGTGCCTTTGTTATCATGTGTGCTATGAGAACAAATATTTTTGGGTTCAGTCAGATCCACTCTGGGACTCAAAGATTTCTTTTCTAGTTTAGCATCTAACTGGCACCCCACTTTTACAATACTTTACCTACATATTTGTTACAGGCTACGGTCAGCATTTATGTACAGACCGTTACAATACTTTACATGTACCTTTGTTATCAGGTCATTACCTAGATGTTTGTCATTGCTCTGTCACACACTATACATGTACATGTCTTTAACAAGTTGAGCTACAGTGTCATTGACACTTTCATTTAATAGCCTTGTGTCCAGTTTCTACTGATCAGTTTCAGGGTGAGATGACTCAAATTATGTGAAACATCCAAAGAGAAAGTATAAATTAACAGTTTGACTAACATCACTTGTCAGAAGATGAAGCATAAAACCACATTCCTCGCACAAATGATCTGTTAACCCCCTCAGAAATCACAATGCATATGTGTGCGAATTTCGGTATAGTTTTGTGCCCTATTTTATGTTCTCCACCCCACCCCACCGCTCCAGTTTCAAAAACATTCTGGCGCCACTGGGTTGATCATATCACTCTTTGAATTTGAATAGAGAAAAACCCAGGAATTTGGTAGGATATTGTGGTTGGATCACAAAACAAAGACAAAAATTTGAGTATTAGGCCTAAAAAAATTAAAAATCTGTTTCTCAGGCCCTTCCACATGGTCCTTTTGGCTGCCGCATGCTCTCTTTTTATAACCAAAGTAAACTTTAAAAAAGTAAAAATTAAATGGTTTATGTCCGATATTTTACCAAAGTTAAAAAAATTGATAAATTTGTCCCTTGAGTGCAAGAAGGCTTTGCAATGCTTCAGCATTGCCAAGCCTTCTTGCTCTCAAGGGACGAAATACACCACCACCCATGCTATTCCGTAGATTATGAGTCTTAAAACAAAAACCAAGAACATGAACTTTTAATGGCAAAGAAATAATTACACAAAATAAAAAATAAAATAAAAAAACACTCGCCAGCGTGCAATTTTACAAATAATGGCCTGAGAAACAGAAGATCTACTTTGTGTGGCCTTATTTGCAACTACAGTGAAACCCTGTTAATTGAATAGCCACTTTGCCAGTGAAAATTATTCAATTAACAGGAGTATTCAATTAACAGGGATTACTTTCCTGTATTCTGGAGATAAACTTAGCACTTATTCTATTATATCTTGTTTGACAGAGCTCCATGAGCTCTGTCAAACAAGATATAATAGATTAAATGCCTATATTGGATGTACTGAGGCTAAATAGGTCTATAAGCAAAGGAAAACTGGGGAGAGTCGGGGTAATTTCTCGACATGTTACAAGATATTTTATTCAATTAACAGGAGTTTACTCCATAACCTATATTCAATTAACAGGTCAAATTTGTACTGGAGGTATGGTAAATGGTTTTATGTTGGGAAATTATATTCAATTAGCAGGGAAATACAATTAAGAGATATCCAATTAAGTGGGCTCCACTGTATTTGATATCAGGCTTTGGATTATGTATAATTAACTGTATAATATTGACTGTAGATGTAGAAATAATGGCCCGAGAAACAGAAGATCTACTTTGTGTGGCCTTATCCACAACTATATGATATCAGGCTTTGGATTATGTATAATTAACTGTATAATATTTACTGTAGATGTAGAAATGCCAGAGCATGACTTGGAGCCACCAAGATTTAGTCGACGAGCATTAGAACGAATTTTGAATGACTGGAAAGCAGTACAGTCCATGTTACTTGCTGGAAAGAAACCGGTTCGAACAGGGTAATTCTTGGCAAATTAATCTACTTTCATTATTTAATTGTTAAATTCATCTGAAAATTAATTTAGTTTTGTATTCCTTCCATATTCAGTTTTTACAGAAAGTCTTATCTTCTATTACTATACTTTATTACTTTCCAAAGTGTGATTTACTGGGATTTCCGGGTTTGATTAAAAATGATATCTTCACAAGTGAATTATGCAATCAACAACTGGGTCATGTATCCATGCGCACAAACGAACGTGGGTGTAATGGGGACTTCATTGTTTTTTTTTAACCCTTTACCTAACATGAAAAGCAGTCAACACTTGCAAAAAAAAAACTCTTGAATAACTATTATTTTCATTATTTGTCTCAAAAACATAGGTTATGACTCCTCATTGGAACAAGCTTTACAAGCTCATTCCAATGAGTGCTCATAACCTATGTTTTAGAGACAAAAAATGAAAAAATAATGAAAATTAATTGGCAAGTTTTGAGAATAGGGCTGGCCGTTTTTGGCCATTACGTTAGGTAAAGGGTTAAATAATATAATTATCATTAATAATGAAAAGCAATAAACAAAGTAATCGCTTGACTGGTCTGGTTACATGAAATAATTCATTTGAGGGACTATATTGTAAAACACTTGTGCACATTCGCGCACTCGTGTTTGTACAACATACCTCACCTCTCAGGAATTATTTCACGTAACCAATCCAGTCAAGTGATTACTCTTTATGTAATATTAAAAAATTTGTTATCAGTCTGGACTTGAGCCCTCATAGTAATTACAAATGATAGTGCACGGAAAAGGCAGTTTCCATCACCACATATTTTTTTTAAAATGGAGGGTTCTTCCATTTCTCTATGTAGTGTACTATCAGTTACCTGATAATTCACAGCTTTTTGAAAGTTTAAATCAAACATAGTACACTGAAGCATCTGCCAATGAAGACTGGTTGGTTCAAAGTAATTCTTCTCACTTAATAATATGGCCATTAACCCTTCTGCTGTTAAAATTATTATTTTTTCAGTTTTACTTTCAAGAGCTGTTTAGGTCAGCTTTGTTGCATGTTATGAGCCTGTTTGATGCAGTTCTTGTATTTGCCAAAGTTACTATCAAAGGGGAATGTTGGTGAGCTATAGGGCATTGGCATCCTTCTGGTTACAGAAAGTCTTTTTTTGGAAACTTTTCATGTTTTATAACAGTACTCCTTCCAATCACATGCTATATCTTCCTTTGGGGATACAAAGCATTAGTTTTCACAACCATGACAGTACACTTTCCAGGCATGTTACACCCTGCTTGGGATATACAAAGCATCAGTTTTGGCAATCGTGGCAGTACACCTACCAGTCACTTGAGAGATATACACTGCTTGTGAGATATAAAGTATCAATTTTCACAACAGTGACAGAACACCCTCCAGTTGTAAAAACTCATACTGTATATCTCCCAAGCAGGGTATATCATCACATGTCTGGAAGGTGTACTGCTTGGGAGATACAAAGCAGCAGTTTTCTCAACCGTGACAGTACACCCCTTCCAGACACGTAATGATATACCCTGCTTGGGAGATACAAAGCAACAGTTTTCACAACCGTGACAGTACACCTTCCATACGTGTAATGATATACTCTGCTTGGACGATGTACAGTGTCAGTTTTCAACTGTAGCAGTGCACCTTCCAGACACATGATGATATACCCTGCTTGGGAGATATAAAGCATAAGTTTTTGCAAATTTTCTCAGTGGGCTTGGGGAAATTATGTACTTTCACAAGCTACTTTGTTATACCTCCATATACACTTGATTTACGTAGTTTGCAGGACTGTCATTCTGAGGATGATGATTGCTCCAGATCCTAACAGCCTGCCTGAAATTTCGTTGAGAGCAAGTAATTGCCCTCCTCAATAACCTGATTCTAATGAGTTTGGTAGATAACAGCCTGTCTGGGTGGGCTTGTGCCCGCCTGAATGTAGATCAATGAGAGCCAGCAACTGCCCTCCTGCGATTTTCAAAAAGGCAGGCCTGAGTTTGATAGTACTCTCTGAGATCTACCAAACAAAATATAATGGTTTGTAACATGCCTTCAGATTCTTTAATTTGGGCACACCAAGGAGACCACGATCCTATAAGGGTCAACCGTGGTTAGTCCCAGTGTGATTGAGACTTTTCATTGAAGAAAGATGTTTTATGCCTGATGTTTTTCACATCATAGTGTGACATTTTTCAATTCACATCATGGCTGTTATGTGGGCATAAAGTAACAGTGATGAAACATTGTCTTAAAGTTGCCATTCGGCATATATCCAGTGCGTGAATCACTCACTGGAAATATGTAGAAGAGTTGCTTCTCCATGGTGTTTAATTATATCACCATTCTCGAAGAGATTGCAGGGTATACTGGATTACGTGCATCTGTCTGTCTTTCCATCCATCCATCCATCCATCCATCCATCCATCCATCTCCATCCATCCATCCATACATCCATCCATCCATCCATCCATCCATCCATCCATCCATCCATCCAGATCCATATCTCAGCAGTGAGTGGATGGATTTCAAGGAAAAACTGTATGTGATGAGGTAGTATGCAGTGGTGAAGGTATGCACCATGCTATGGCCCAACTCTGGTTTCTCTTGTTTGTGTGTTTTTCAATTGAAATTAATTATGAAAGATACTTTGGGCAGAGCTTGCTTCACAATGAAAATTTTTTTGGTCAATTTGCAAATTTGGGCAAATTTTCGTAATTTGGACTGCATTGAATAGTGTAACTTTTGGGGAATTTAACTCCTTGCGCACTGCTGCTAGATTATCCAGCCAGGAACAGCATATTTCTTGCCACTAGAATCTTACTATAATTTAAGTTATCCTGATCGACTTTAAACCTCGGCAGGTGTCTATATTTCTGTCTGAAAAAACTAAATTGATATGATTGGGGACTATAGTTTGCATTATTACCCAAAATTCTCAATTGTGTCACATCCTATGCTATTCTGCATACAGACATGAGTCAGCATTAAATAAACTATGCGTAGCATGGGTCCTTATCTACTAGTAAATATAATTGCAGTGCCTTTAGGGAGCATGGTGGCTCAGTAGGTAGAGGTGCAGGCTGCAAGCCAAGAGGTCCTCGGTTCGAATCGCACCTGCGGCAACCGCGTTGTGTCCTTGGGCAAGACACTTCACCCCATTGCCCTCGTGGGTGCTCAGTGACATTGTATCCTAAGGCGTCCTGCACATCGATGGTGCATCTGTCTTCAACCAATGCTAACCTTGCTTGTGTGGAGTTCGTATGTTGGGGGGAACTGTGGCTCAGTAGGTAGAGGTGCAGGCTGCAAGCCAAGAGGTCTTCAGTTCGAATCCCACCTGCGGCAACCATGTTGTGTCCTTGGGCAAGACACTTCACCCCCATTGCCCACATGGGGGCATGGTGACGTTTTGTACTAAGGCGCAATGCACGTCAATGGTGCACCTGTCTTCAACCAGTGCTTACCCTGCTTGTGAGGAGTTGGTATGTTGGGGAGCTGATAGTTGCTCGCCATTGCTCGGTTGTTCTCTCCGGGTTCTCCGGCTTCCTTCACCCGTAAAACTGTTGTGGTCATGATTAGCCATTGTGCAGAAATATGTGACCTTAAAACACCAATAAATAAATAAATAAATGGAGTACCTTTAACCAAATTAACTTTTGTGAAAGTAAATAAAAATTATGACCTTTTTTAGTTCAATTTTTCATCAAATCGAGTCATGGTTGCTACAGAGCAGCGAAGAATAGATTTGAAGAAAAATGTCATGAAAATACTCATCAGGTTAAGAGTTGAAGGCCTGTTGTAATTAAATTGAGGTTTAATGAAAGACCAAACCAGCAAGATTGAACTAAGTATGAATTAATTGACACTGATGGGAACCCTGAGAAGTGAGCAGTGCTTGTTTACTGTGGCAAACAAACTCGGTTTTACTGTTAAAATAGGACCCGGTCACCAGTGCTTGGGGTAGAAGTCCTCTAAAATGGGTATAAACAATTGACTAAACTTGATCTCCATGTTGCAGTCACGATTTGCCTTTGAGCAGAAATATGTGACCTTAAACACCAATAAATATATAAATAAATGCAGTAATTGAACAGGACAGATTCTTGAGAGGAAATTAAGGATATGCTTTCTTGAATTAAAAATAAAATTGAATGATAATGTAATTTATTCACATTTATTTTTCAGAAATGAAACATTGTATGAAGAACAAGTATATATTGAAAGCCAAAGTGGAACAGCAAGACTGGATAAATTCACGCATACTCTACTTATTAAATGTAGTGCAGAGGTTTGTATTCTTCTTCTTGTCAGATTAGTATTCAGCCGTCATGAAGTTCTATTAATTTCTGAATAATTAGTTATTACAGAGAAATATTCACCTCGTAGCTCCAATGTTAACCCTTTACCTAACGAATCGCATACATCCGCCCACGTAATATGCAAATTGAGCAGTTGAAAAAATAAAAAATTTCAAAATATTTCAACAAAACCATATCATATGAGACCCCTCATTGGAACGAGCTCATTGAGTTCGTTCCAATGAGGGGTCACATGATATGGTTTTGTTAAAATTTTTTGAAAAATTTAAAAAAATGATATTTAAAACAATAAATTTTGATATCGTCTGCGTTGGGTAAAGGGTGAAATGATTAGTGATTTGAGAGAAATGTTTACCACAATGGAACCCTGTTAAATGAATAACTTTACCAGTGAAAATTATTCAGTTAAGAGTATTCAGTTAACAGGGATTGCTCACTTTCCTGTCGTCTGGAGATAAACTGAATATTTATATTCTATTATACTTTACCTTCCAAGCTCTGTGAAACAAAATATAATAGAATTAATGCCTGTATTGGATGTATAGAGGCCAAATTGGTCTATAAACAAGGGTTAATTTGTGATTATTTAGGTAATTTCTTTATATATTACAAGATTTTTTAGCTTATCTTGACAAAGTCGAGATAATCTATTGCCATCATGCGTGCGGAAGTCTGTCAGTCTTTGAGTCTGTTTACATTTTCTTTAGCACAGGCTACACCCTGTTGTTCTTGTCTGATCATCACAAAATTTCCTGTGCAAGTTCGAGGTCATGTCTAGATGAGAATGTCCCCTTTTAGTCATAATCGGTCAACCCTGATGGCTATGCGAGCCCGAAACCCAAAAACCATTAGCACAGTCTACAGGTTGTAGTTATGAAGGGATTTCATTGTAACGTGGAAGAATGATTTTGTATAATGTGTAGATGAGAACGTCCCCTTTTGGTCGTGATTGGTCAACTGTGACGGGTATGCGAGCCCGAAACCCGAAAACCTTTAGCACAGTCTACAGGTCATATTTATGAAGGGATTTCATTGTAACTTGATTGGATGAGTCCATATAAGGTCTAGATGAGAACGTCCCCTTTTGGTCATGATCAATTAACCACAACGACTGTGCAGCCCCAAAACCCCAAAACCTTTAGCACAGTCTACAGGTCTTATTTATGAAGGGATTTTAATGTAACTTAGTAGGATGACCCTGTATAATGTCTGGATGAGAACGTCCTATTTTGGTTGGGTTCAGTCATGGGCAAGTTAGCTAGATTCCTTTAGCACGGCCTACAGCTTGCATTTATGAAGGGATTTCATTGCAAATTTGTAGGATGACTCAGTATGTCTAGATGAGAACGTCGTATTTTGGTCGTGATCGGTCAACCGTGATGGCCACACAGACCAAGATTTGTTTAGCACAGTCTACTGTTCATATTTATGAAGAGATTTCATTGTAAGTTGGAAGGATAACTCTGTATGATGTCTAGATGAGACCGTCCTGTTTGGTCACGATCGGTCAGCCGTTACCGCTGCCTGGTCATCTGACCTAGATTCCTTTAGCATTTTTACAGTTTTTTCTGAAGGGATTTCATTGTAACTTGGTATGATATCTAGATGAGACTCTCATATTTGGGTCATGATCAGTCATCCATGACCGCGGAATCGCCACGTGACCTGGATTCCTTTTTTCAAGGTCTATGAGTTATATTTATAAAGGGATTTCGCTGTAACTTGATAGGATGACTCATTTTGGAATGATTTTACTGTAACTTGGTAACTTTGGTTGACATACATTAACTGTGAGGACCACATTAACCCAGGCCTTAATTCTTTAGTACAGTCTACCCCTCAAATTATTCTTATTGAAAACATAACATGTAGGGAACAAAAATTAACATCTTCTCAATTATCACAATTCTTGTCTTATTTCATAATCCTTTCATAAACATTGAACACTAGCCTTTTCATCAAACACTACACACAGTCAAGTTAAGCTACAGTGTCATTGACACTTTCATATTTTTATACTGTACCAATGACCCAGACTTAGCTGGTGCTAACTCTAAAATATTAAGGGCCAAACGCAAATTTTACCCCCCAATCCCCAAAATTTGCATCTAAAATTGAAAATTACATGTCCTATATGGTCCTCCATACTTTTACCCCACTGCGCATGTGCAGTGTCAAGGAGGTGTCGAAATTGCCGCCAAAAGTCGTTCTTTGTTTGGTCCTCAACTCAGTTACAACTGACTGATATTGTGCTTGTAAATCTCAGTTTAAATGATGCTAGACGCATAATTATGAGAGAAATTGTGGATATATGGTGGTATTGGAAGGTGGAGAGGAAAAAAACAGTGGAAACAAATGTTCAGGGCTGTAACTTATAATTATTTTACGAAATTATTCATGTTACCTATATTTTTATACTGTACCAATGACCCAGACTTAGCTGGTGCTAACTCCAACAAAACCAGGGCCAAACACAAATTTTGCCCCCCAATCCCCAAAATTTGCATCCAAAACAAAAAGAAATCATGTCCTAAAGGACCTGCATAGTACGCCTCTACTGCGCATGCGCAGTGACGCAGTCGTCCCGAAATTGGCGCCAATTATTATTCTCTGTTTGGCCCTTCATCAGTCAACATCTCACTGATCTTTGTGCTTGTAAATCTCAGTTTAAAAGATGCCAGACACGTAATTTTTGGAGAAAATGTGATTCTAAGGAGGATAGAAGGAGGAGAGAAAAAAGAAGTGGCAAAAAATAATCAGGGCTGTACTTAAAATTTTTTGATGAAATTATGTTAAGTTGCCTATTTTCGAGGCATGGGCCTCTTGTCATTCTTGCTAATTGTTGCACTGCTTATTCAGTGTTTCCTCTCCCCTAGCCTTCTAAAGTCCCCCCTGGCAATTCTCCCATGCTTTTGGCATATTTTTGAGAAGTTTCATTTCTAAAATTTCCTGGGAGAGTTGCTTGGTTACAGAATGTTTTCTGTTATTTTCCCCACAGTTACGTTTTCACCCATGGGTGTATAACGTTTGTGTTCTGCATCTTCCATCTGATGTTCTACAGATTCTCCCCTGGGAGTCTCTGTTTTGCATCAGATAGAGTGTAATTGATGACTGATTCCGGGCCAGTTTTTTCAGTGCCTGGAGTCATGTTTTCTAGTGTGTTTACACTGTTTGTTTTCATTGGCAACAGCCTTTTTTGAGGGGGGCTGTTTGCCTTTGTGGTAGTTTATCTCATTATAAGATACATTTATATTATCCGAAAGTGTCTCATTAATTATTTTATATAAATTTAAAATTTTTGACCACACTTTGCCATCGGATCCATCGGGGCTCAACGTTACTTTTCAGCAACTTGGGCTTCTCTGAAAAAATATTTTTTCAAAATTATTTTGTTTTGCAATTGTTTTTTCATTTATTAATGGATCATGTTATTATGTATCTTTGTGTCAGGGGTTTTTGCGAGTAACTAGGACTTATTGTTGTTCTTTCACAATGAAGGGACATTGTTCAAATTGTAATAGGAAGAAATCTCCCTCTGACTTTCATGATCATTGTATTAATTGTAGTCAGTGTTCTCGCATTAATCCCTGTCCTATATGTGAACATTGGGATGAGAAACATTGGAAACGTGTGTCACGATATGTTGTTTCTGGAGAAAGAGCGATGCCGGCTCTTTCTCCACAAGGTCACTCTACTCTCTCAGTTTCTATTTCAGAGGAACCAGAACAGGGTGATGTTTCCATGTTATCTTCTTCAAGTGTGCGTCCGTCGTCACAAATGAATTCAGAGCTAGCGGCAAAAGTGCTCATGGAGATTAGACAAATGTCGTCCGCTAGCTCGCCCGGTGTAGCGTCCATTCACCGAATGGTTCGGCAGCCGGGTTCGTCCGATGCGGTCCAAGAGGAAATTTTGGGTGATGCGAGCACTATAAACATAATAGATGCACACCCAGTGACGGCGGATAGTAAACGAGAACAGAGGAAGCCTTTTAGTCCGGTTCCTAGCTCGTCCAGGTCCAGCCGGGCCGCGAGCGAGAGAGGTCCCTCTCTCGTACAACAACATCTGGGACCAGATGTTGTGGTACAAAATGTGTCTTTAGCGGAGCATACGTCCGTCGCTCGGGATGCTCCGTTGTATAAGAAGTCCGCAGAGACTGTTAAGGCTTCCTCTTCTCGTCAGCGCACACGACCGCACCTTGGCTGCGTGACCTCCGATATTTTACCAGCTTCGCCGATGAAGGATTCTTCGGCGACCAGGTCACACCATCCGGCAGCCATGGATTCGAGACCGATGGACTCCGGACGTTCGCATAGGAAAAGTATGCGGGAGCCATCTGATGCGGAGCTGGCCTCGGCGAAGCAGCGAAAGACTGCGCCTCCGCAGGTCTCGACATCGGACATTCTTGTGCAGATAGCACAGCTTATCGCAGCATCCCAGCAGCCGACAGAAACGGTGTCGGATCGAGAATTATCCGACGGCGCTGGGTCGGTACGCTCCGCCGAAGCATCGGTGGCGGACGACCGGGAACATCGGGAGGTCCGACCGGATGGTGAAAGGGATACGGATGAATTGGAGCTATCCCTTTCGGAACAACATAAAGCTGCCGTGGACTTCATCCGGCACTTTCTCCCTCAAGTTGTTCCGTCGGGCCAGACTGCTGCGCTTCCGGACAAGAGAATTATAGCGTCATTGGACTCTGAATTTTTTGAGCGGTTCAGGGACATCGCTCCCAAGTTTCCGTCGCAGTCCAATAATGTTGCAAGAACATTTGAATTATTGAACGACGCTATATTTAAACTTGCTTCCAGGACGGGGAAAGCAGGTTTCTTGTCCGCTAATACTCTTAACCTGCCTTTCATTAATGCAAGGAATAAATTCGATACGGCAGGACAGGGTATACCGAGAGTTCCTCTGCGTATGGACGACGAGGCGGAAGACTTAGAGCTATCATTACCGTCGTCAGCTTCTATTCCAACCGCGGTGTTGGAAACAGCTATTGCGTCTAACAGAGCCAATTTAGATGCCTTATCTTACGCAGATCACCTTACTAAGGCGTTATCACTGCGCCTTCAAGGGGAAGAGTTTCAGGATATACAATCCTCTTTAAGACTTCTTTCAAGGGCAGTAGCTTATTCCACGTGTAACTCCACCCTTTCAGTGGCAAATCTGGAGTTGGTTAGACGTGACGCAGCCCTAGCTACATCCACACTAGTGGATTCTAAGGTGAAGAACTCTCTTAGAGTCGCTTCGGTCTCAGGAGAACTTCTCTTTGACGGCAAGCTTTCCGCTATTTATGATAAAATTAAAAAGAAAGCTAATGATTCTCTGTTGTTCAGATCCGCTCCTAAAAAGTCGGATACAGCAGACACGAATAAGACAGGCACTTCTGGGTCTAATGCGCCCAAGAGAGGTTCCTATAGAGGTTCCGGTGCGTCCTCTTGGTCTTATTCGAGAGACCGTCAGGATAGCGACTCTCGTTCGGGACGTCCTTCAGGCCGGGATAATCGGTCGGACGCCCCGAGGTCGACGAGGCGAGGTGCGGGTCGTGGAAGACGTGGTTTCTCCTACCGCAGGCCTCGCAGGTCCAGGAGGTGATGGCTTAAACCTCTATCGCGTTCCGGTTGGCGGAAGGTTGTCAAGTTTTTCACAAGAGTGGGCGTCGATTACGGACGACCCTTGGGTGAGAGGAGTGACTTCGGAAGGTCTAAAGATATCCTTCAAACGAAAGCCTCCATTAACTCGAAGTCCAAAGTGGACTCATCTTCCGTCAAATCCACAGAAAAGAGACGCTCTGTTATCAGAGGTGCAGTCTCTTTTAATGAAGAACGCGGTAGAGGTCGTAGAAAACCAGGAATCTCTGGGATTCTACAGCCATCTGTTTCTGGTTCCGAAACCAGACGGCTCGTTCCGTCCAGTCATAGATTTGAGCTGGATAAACAAGCTGATCGTTGCTCCGAAGTTTTATATGGAGACGATTCGATCGGTCAGAGCGAGTATTCGGGTGAACGATTATGCAACGAGCATAGATCTCAAAGATGCGTACTTTCACGTCATGGTACATCCGACATTCCGAAAGTATCTACGCTTCGCAGTCCTAGGAGTGGTGTATCAGTTCCGGGCCATGTGCTTCGGATTGAATCTAGCACCCTGGGCTTTCACTCGGGTAATGAACTCGGTAATGATCTACTTCCGAGCTCATTCGTCTGCGGTAACGTCGGCCTACCTGGACGACATTCTTCAGAGGTACGGCAACGAGTTAACGCTTCAGAACGATGTTCAGAATCTTCTTCTATTGCTCCGACGTCTCGGTTTCATAGTAAACGAGGAGAAGTCGGATCTGGTGCCGTCCAAGTCATTCACTCATCTGGGAATGAGCTTCGAGACGCACAACAATCTCATTCGTCTGCCGTTAACCAGAGCGAAATTAGTCAGTTGTTACGCTCGCTATTGTCTGCACGCAGACAAAGTCACGGCGAGAGAATTTATGAGACTGATAGGTCTGTACGGAGCCGCCGCGGATCTCATTCCGATGGGGCGGCTACGCACACGTCCTCTTCAAATTTTCCTGACTCAGAATTGGAGTGTGAAAATTCATTCGCTCGATGTAGACGTTCTCTTGTCAGATCAAGTGAAACAAGAGATTCAGACTTGGGCAAACATTCAGTGGTTAACTCAAGGAGTTCCGCTGCAGTTGCCGGATCCGAGTTTTACCGTTATGACGGATGCCAGTCAAACAGGTTGGGGTGCATCATTAATCCCAACGGATTCGAGATGCCAGGGTCTTTGGGATCCGCAATTCCTGTGCAAGCACATAAACATCAAGGAAATGATGTCAATTTGGCTTGCGTTACGTCACTGGATGGACATTATTCACGATGCTCATGTCCAAATCCTATCCGACAATACGACAGTAGTGGCGTATATACGGAATCAGGGAGGCACTCATTCAGTTCCGTTGTTCAATCTAACGGAAAGAATCCTTCTGTTTGCGTTAGAACATCACGTTCTTCTTTCGGTCCGTCACATACCGGGTCGTCTGAATGTGCTAGCAGACTCCCTTTCACGAAAAGGGTCGCTTGTTGCCGTCGGAGTGGACTCTCAACAAACAAGTATTCAATCAGATTTGCTACCAATGGGAACGGCCAATGATAGACTTATTTGCGACACATCTCAACAATCAGTTGCAGACGTATGTGTCCCCGTGTCCGGATCCAAGAGCATTTGCAGTAGACGCTCTGTCGATCCCTTGGGACGGAATGATAGGATATGCGTATCCTCCAGCGCCGTTAATTCAACAAGTATTGCTAAAGATAAAACAATCTCAATGCAAGATTCTGTTGGTAGCATCTCTGTCGCCACAGAGACCGTGGATAAATCTACTCAGGTGTCTGTTGTGGGACCTACCATGGAAGCTTCCTCCACGAGAGGATCTTCTTTCGCAGGGGAAATCGCGCCAACTTCATCACAACCCGCAAGGTCTCAACCTTCACGTTTTTCCGTTGTGTGGTCCTTCTTGCATGGCAAGCACTTTACAGGACGAGCAGTGGACGCAATTTCTAACTGTAGGAGGACCTCCTCTTCGCTAAACTATGCGGCTAAGTGGAAGGTTTTTCGTCGTTGGTGTAGGGATCATTCTGTAGATATATTTGATCCCTCTATACCAGACATTGCAAACTTTTTAGTATACTTGTTTGACGAAATCAAACTGCAGCCTGTTACTATAAAGGGTTATAGATCTATGTTATCTGATACCTATGCACATCATGATAGTTTACAAATTGGATCTAATGTCTCTTTATCGAAATTGGTTAGAAACTTTTCGATAAATAGACCCAGAACTCTTAGATTAATTCCTAAGTGGAATTTAGCTTGGGTTCTCCTTAAATTGAAGGAAAAGCCATTTGAACCTCTTGGGACAGTAGATTTCAAATTCTTATCTTATAAGACAGCTTTTCTCTTAGCTTTCTCTTCTGCCAGAAGAGTCAGTGAGCTTCATGCACTATCGGTGGATGATTCTCATTATCGTAGTGTTGGGAACACTATCACCTTCACTACTAATGTGGGTTTTTTAGCTAAGAATCAGGCTCCTAATAAATATCCGGAACCTATTGTTATTAAGGCTCTTCCGTCTTCAGACGGGCGTAGGCCTTTACTCGGTCCTGTTAGAGCACTACGTATCTATAAACAGAGATCTCAGTTTATCAGAAAGGGACGGAAACGTTTCTTTCTGTCTTTGATGCCTAATAGAAAGGACATTTCAGTCCATTCTATTGCTGGATTCAGTTAACTATCCGTACTGCTTATGAAGATTTATCTTCTTCTCAGCAGTCTGTGCTTAAGATTTCTGCTCATGAAGTAAGAGCTCTTTCTACTTCCTGGGCTTATGCTAATAGTGTTGCTATTACAGATTTAATGAAGGCTGCTTATTGGTCTCAGCCATCCACATTTACGAATTTTTATCTCAGAAATATTGAGTCCATTTCTGGAGACCTGCATTGTTTAGGTCCGTTATCTGTTGCTCAGAATGTCGTCCACTAAACAGTTGCAACTATAGTTATGCAGGCTTTCTGTTCCGGCAGTGACTCCGTCCGGCTGCCCTCTTCGCTCTGGGCTATTTGACCCAGGGCAAGGGGAAGGGGGGGGGGGGGGGCGGGTGTTCCCTTAGGTCACCTGCTTTATAGTGAAAAGCAAGGGAATGCCTCCTCCAAGTCAGTATTTCTGAGTCGCTTCCGGGATGGTTTTAAAGTGTAATATTAATGTTTAATTTCATTCATGTCTTATTTTTAAAGTGTAGCTCGGTGTGAAGCATTTGTATATGTCAAGTGTCAAACGGGCTTTAATATACAATACTCGGACACTTTTAAATGATTATAAAGAGTCTAAATTCTCTGGACTACTTTATTTATTGGCTTGCTTTAAAAATAATTAGTATAAGGGTTATACTGGATGTTAATAGAGAACATGAATGTTATTGTGCTCAATTATTAAGGGTAGTGTATCTTTCTAATTTAATATTAAATAAGAAAGATACATGTAAAGCCTAATACTCCTTTTCTCCTTAAGGGGTTACCACTTTACTATATAGTTGAGCTTATTGGATTTTCCTCTATGTCCTAGGCCCTCCAGCCTGTTTACTATTCAGCTAAGTCTGGGTCATTGGTACAGTATAAAAATGTTAAAAAATTTATAGTAATTTATATATTTTTTATACTTACCAATGACCCAGATGGGGATGGCCCTCCCTGGAGTTGGGAACTCTTGCCTCCCCGCTGAGTACATAGCGCTGACCAGGCACTGCCAGTAAGAATGATAATTGGCGCCAATTTCGGGACGACTGCGTCACTGCGCATGGTCACTGCGCATGCGCAGTAGAGGCGTACTATGGAGGTCCTTTAGGACATGATTTCTTTTTGTTTTGGATGCAAATTTTGGGGATTGGGGGGCAAAATTTGTGTTTGGCCCTGGTTTTGTTGGAGTTAGCACCAGCTAAGTCTGGGTCATTGGTAAGTATAAAAAATATATAAATTACTATAAATTTTTTAACTTTCGAGGCATGACCTTGTTGTGGTCATTCTTGCTATGAATGTTTCATTGTTAGTCCCCTACCGGCATCACCGGAGGGGACTATAGGTTTGCACTCCGTCCATCTGTCAGTCTGTCTGTCTGTCAGTCTGTCAGTCTCTCCGTCTGTCAGTCTGTCAGTCACACTTTACTTTTCCGGAGTTTTTTTGGAAACGCTTCAACGGAATGATTTCATTTTTTGTAAACTACTAAAGAACGATGACTTACAGATCAAGTTTGAGTTTCATGCTGATTGCACTATTCTTGTGTGAGTTACGGCCCTTGGAAATATGGGAAAAAGCACCAAAATATCAGTTTTCCAGAGTTTTTTTGGAAACGCTTCAACAGAATGATTTCATTTTTGGTAAACTACTATAGAACGATGACTTACAGATCAAGTTTGAGTTTCATGCTGATTGTGTTATTCTTGTGTGAGTTACGGCCCTTGGAAATATGGAAAAGCACCAAAATATCAGTTTTCCGGAGTTTTTTTTGAAACGCTTCCACAGAATGATTTCATTTTTGGTAAACTACTATAGAACAATGACTTACAGATCAAGTTTGAGTTTCATGCTGATTGCGTTATTCTTGTGTGAGTTATGGCCCTTGGAAATATGGAAAAGCGCCAAAATTTCAGTTTTCCAGACTTTTTTTGGAAACGTTTCAACGGAATGATTTCATTTTTGGTAACCTACTATAGAAGGATGACTTACAGATCAAGTTTGAGTTTCATGCCGATTGCATTATTCTTGTGTGAGTTATTGCCCTTGGAAATATGGAAAAGCGCCAAAATATATAGAACGATGACTTACAGATCACGTTTCATTTACACTCGGTCCATCCATCCGTCAGTCTGTCAGTCAGTCTGTCGGTTGTACTTTAGTTTTCCAGACTTTTTTTTGGAAACGCTTCAACGGAATGATTTCATTTATGGTAACCTACTATAGAACGATGACTTACAGATCAAGTTTCATTCACACTCTGTCCATCCATCCGTCAGTCTGTCAGTCAGTCTGTCAGTTATACTTTCGTTTTCCGGACTTTTTTTGGAAACGCTTCAATGGAATGATTTCATTTTTGGTACCCTACTATAGAATGATGACTTACAGATCAAGTTTCATTTGTACTCTGTCCATCCGTCAGTCTGTCAGTCAGTCTGTCAGTCATACTTTAGTTTTCCAGACTTTTTTTGGAAATGCTTCAACCGAATGATTTCATTCTTGGTAACCTACTATAGAATGATGACTTACAGATCAAGTTTGAGTTTCATGCTGATTGCATTATTCTTGTGTGAGTTATGGCCCTTGGAAATATGGAAAAGCGCCAAAATATCATTTTTGAGGACTTTTTTGGAAATGCTTCAACGGAATTCATGTTGATCACATCTAGGTTGTAACATATGTATAATTATTAATGCTCATTAGTCCGGTAGGGGACATTGTATTGCTTCAGCGATACAAGCGCTCTTGTTTAATCAGTGTTTCCTCTCTCCCTTTCCTTTATTCCTCCTAGCTATTCTCCCATGCTTTTGGCTTATTTTTTGTAATGTTTATTACTAAAATTTCTTGGGAGTTTTGGCTTGGTAACAGAATTATTTTCTGTTTTTTCCCCATGTTTACGTCCTCACCCCAGGGGCGTTTAGGCATTTTGGTCTGCATCTACCATCTGATGTTCTATAGTTTCTTCTCTGGAAGCCTCTGTTTTGCATCAGACAGTGTTTAAATTGGTAACTGATTTCGGGCTATATTTGTTTCAGTGCCTGGAGTCATGTTTCCGGTTTGTTGACACTTTTGCTTATGTTGACAACTGTTACTTCTGACAGTGATTACTTGTCTTCTGCTTAATTTAGTTCATAGCAAGATACATTAATATTGTCCGTAAGTGTTACATTAATTTTTCAAAATCATTAAAAAATTTTGTCCACACTTAGGCTTTTTGGGGATCCATTGGGCTGAAGGTTCCCTTGGGAACTTGGGCTCTTCTGAAAATTTTTTCAAAAATTTTTTGAAAATTATTTTCTTTTGAAATGTTATAATGAATTATAATATATATGTATATTTATTTCAAGGGTTAGTGCGAGTAATATGACGGTGTATATTTTTTCTGGTTGGAAAAAATATTCTTCATTCGTAATGCAAGGATATCTTCCTCTAATTCACAAGTTCATTGTGTTTCTTATAGTCAATGTAGTCGCATTAATTCTTGCTCTGTGTGTGTTGATTGATATGACACCGTTGGAGACGGGTGTCACGGTATTTTATTAGCGGTGAGGGGTCCATTACGGTCCTTTCTCCGTAGGGTCACTATATACTATCAGTTTCTTTTTCAGAATTCAGAGTGATGTTTCTGTGATGTCTTCAATAAGTGTGTCTCCGTCATTGCAATAGTAGGGCTAGCGGGAAGTGCTCAAGGTATTACGACAATTGCTGGGAGTTAGCTAGTTCTATCGAAGGCATTGTCGCCCGCCTGTCCGCCCGGTGTCGCGTCCATTCACCAGGAAAGAATGGTATGGCACCCGGGTTAGTCCGTTGCGGTCCAGGGAAGCAGATTGGGTGATGCGAGCACTATAAAACTTCAGATGTGCACACCCAGCAACGATGGATCCAAGTATAGTACGGAGGAAGCCTGTCCGTCCGGTAGCTAGCTCGTCCAGGTCCCCCCGGACCGCGAGCGAGAGAGGCCCCCTCTCTCTTGCATCAACATCTGCGCCGCGATGTTGTTGTATGTTGTTTGCTTAGTCGGAGCTTACGTCCACTCCTCCTGCTCGGGACACTCCGTCGCATGACAGTCCCGACGCGGCTGCTATATTGGCTTCCTCATCCTCGTCAACACACACGTCCGCACCTTGGCTATGTGACCACGGATTTCCGGGGAACGTTTGCATATTATATAAATGCAGGACTGAACATCCCTGGTGCTCCTGCTTCTCCGACCAAGGAATACACGTCGACCAGGTCACTCCATCTGCTAGCCAATGATACGAGACCTTTCCAATCGGGACTTTCGCATATTATATAAAGGCAGGAATGAACGTCCCGGGAGCTTCTAGCAGATATTTCAGGTAGGACCGCGGCTCCACAGGTCTCATAGGGTAACATGAACTAGGTATTGTTACCGTGAAGTCTTTGTAAGTGTGCTTCCATTGTCATAGTCAAATGAAGAGCTAGCGGTAAAGTGCTCATACACATACGTCAATTGCCTAAGAGGTCCCAAAGGTGCCAAGTAGGATCGACGGCGTTGGCATCCGCTAGCTCACCTGGTGTCGCGACTATTCACCGAATGGCTCAGCACCCGGGTTCGTCCGTTGTGGTCCAGGAAGGAGATTTGGGTGATGTGAGCACTATAAAATACAATGTGCACACCCAGTGACGACGGATACGAGGATGGTACGGAGGAAGCCTATTAGTCCGGTTCCTAGCTCGTCCAGGTCCATCGGGCTGCGAGCGAGAGAGGTTCATCTCTTGTATTACATCTGGGCCCAGATGTTGTGGTACAAAACGTTGCTCAGTCGGAGCATACGTCCACCGTTCGGGACGCTCCGTTATATAGACAGTCCGGAGAGACTGCTCTTTCGGCTTCCTCATCCTCACGGCAGCACTCGCGACCGCACCTTGGCTACGTGACCTGTGATATTCAACCAACATCGCCGACCAGGGATTCTACGGCGACCAGGTCACGCCATCCGGTAGCCAAGGATACGAGGCCTTCATACTCCGGACGTTCACATATTAGATGTATGCAAGAGTGAACATCCAAGGAGCTTCCAGCGGCTAAATCCTATAAGACCGCAGCTCCACAGGCCTCTGTTACGGACATGCTATCGCAGATAGCACAATTATCGCAGCATCCCAGCAACCGACAGTAACTCTGCCGGATCAGGAATTATCCGAGGAAGCTGGGTTGGTACGTTCCGCTGCAGGTTCAGACACGGACGACCAAGAATTACAAGTGGTCCGACAGGATGGTGAAAGGGATACGGATGAGTTGTATTTTCCCTTTTCGGAACAACATAATTGCTGTAGAGTGCATCCGGCATTGTCATCTGACGTTGTTCCTCCAGACCAAAATGCTGCATTGCCGGATAAGAGACTGATAGTGCCACTGGACACAGAATTCTTAATCGGTTTAGGGTCATCATCCCTCAGTTTCCGACGTAGTCCAGATATGTCTCACAGACATTTGATCTGTTGAATGACGCTATATTATTTAACTTGCTACCTAAATGGGCAGGTCAGGTTTCTTATCGGCAGTATATTCTACATCTGCCTTTCATCAATTCAACGAATATTTTGAAACGGCAGGACAGAGCATTCTGAGAGTTCTCTGCATCTAGACGACCAGGTCAGGACCTAGTATTGTTTTTTTACTGTCTATGTCAATTCCAACCACGATGTTGGAAATAACAATATCATCTAGCAAGGTCAGCTTAGACGCATCATCGTACGCAGTTCACTTTACCAGAACGTTATCATTACTTCGCAAGGAAAAAGAATTCTAGGATGTACAACCTCCTTCAGAGTTCTTTCAAGGGCCTCACGTAAAACTCCGCCCTTTTAGTGGCAATATGGAGTTGGTTAGACGTGACGCGGTCCTGGAACGTACCAACCCAGCTTCCTCGGATAATTCCCATGCGTGTAGATAGTAAGGTGAAAAACTCTCTCAGAGTCGCTCCGGTCTCCGGAGAGTTTTCTTCGATGGCAAGCTTTTTGTTTTGGATGCAAATTTTGGGGATTGGGGGGCAAAATTTGTGTTTGGCCCTGGTTTTGTTGGAGTTAGCACCAGCTAAGTCTGGGTCATTGGTAAGTATAAAAAATATATAAATTACTATAAATTTTTTAACTTTCGAGGCATGACCTTGTTGTGGTCATTCTTGCTATGAATGTTTCATTGTTAGTCCCCTACCGGCATCACCGGAGGGGACTATAGGTTTGCACTCCGTCCATCTGTCAGTCTGTCTGTCTGTCAGTCTGTCAGTCTCTCCGTCTGTCAGTCTGTCAGTCACACTTTACTTTTCCGGAGTTTTTTTGGAAACGCTTCAACGGAATGATTTCATTTTTTGTAAACTACTAAAGAACGATGACTTACAGATCAAGTTTGAGTTTCATGCTGATTGCACTATTCTTGTGTGAGTTACGGCCCTTGGAAATATGGGAAAAAGCACCAAAATATCAGTTTTCCAGAGTTTTTTTGGAAACGCTTCAACAGAATGATTTCATTTTTGGTAAACTACTATAGAACGATGACTTACAGATCAAGTTTGAGTTTCATGCTGATTGTGTTATTCTTGTGTGAGTTACGGCCCTTGGAAATATGGAAAAGCACCAAAATATCAGTTTTCCGGAGTTTTTTTTGAAACGCTTCCACAGAATGATTTCATTTTTGGTAAACTACTATAGAACAATGACTTACAGATCAAGTTTGAGTTTCATGCTGATTGCGTTATTCTTGTGTGAGTTATGGCCCTTGGAAATATGGAAAAGCGCCAAAATTTCAGTTTTCCAGACTTTTTTTGGAAACGTTTCAACGGAATGATTTCATTTTTGGTAACCTACTATAGAAGGATGACTTACAGATCAAGTTTGAGTTTCATGCCGATTGCATTATTCTTGTGTGAGTTATTGCCCTTGGAAATATGGAAAAGCGCCAAAATATATAGAACGATGACTTACAGATCACGTTTCATTTACACTCGGTCCATCCATCCGTCAGTCTGTCAGTCAGTCTGTCGGTTGTACTTTAGTTTTCCAGACTTTTTTTTGGAAACGCTTCAACGGAATGATTTCATTTATGGTAACCTACTATAGAACGATGACTTACAGATCAAGTTTCATTCACACTCTGTCCATCCATCCGTCAGTCTGTCAGTCAGTCTGTCAGTTATACTTTCGTTTTCCGGACTTTTTTTGGAAACGCTTCAATGGAATGATTTCATTTTTGGTACCCTACTATAGAATGATGACTTACAGATCAAGTTTCATTTGTACTCTGTCCATCCGTCAGTCTGTCAGTCAGTCTGTCAGTCATACTTTAGTTTTCCAGACTTTTTTTGGAAATGCTTCAACCGAATGATTTCATTCTTGGTAACCTACTATAGAATGATGACTTACAGATCAAGTTTGAGTTTCATGCTGATTGCATTATTCTTGTGTGAGTTATGGCCCTTGGAAATATGGAAAAGCGCCAAAATATCATTTTTGAGGACTTTTTTGGAAATGCTTCAACGGAATTCATGTTGATCACATCTAGGTTGTAACATATGTATAATTATTAATGCTCATTAGTCCGGTAGGGGACATTGTATTGCTTCAGCGATACAAGCGCTCTTGTTTAATCAGTGTTTCCTCTCTCCCTTTCCTTTATTCCTCCTAGCTATTCTCCCATGCTTTTGGCTTATTTTTTGTAATGTTTATTACTAAAATTTCTTGGGAGTTTTGGCTTGGTAACAGAATTATTTTCTGTTTTTTCCCCATGTTTACGTCCTCACCCCAGGGGCGTTTAGGCATTTTGGTCTGCATCTACCATCTGATGTTCTATAGTTTCTTCTCTGGAAGCCTCTGTTTTGCATCAGACAGTGTTTAAATTGGTAACTGATTTCGGGCTATATTTGTTTCAGTGCCTGGAGTCATGTTTCCGGTTTGTTGACACTTTTGCTTATGTTGACAACTGTTACTTCTGACAGTGATTACTTGTCTTCTGCTTAATTTAGTTCATAGCAAGATACATTAATATTGTCCGTAAGTGTTACATTAATTTTTCAAAATCATTAAAAAATTTTGTCCACACTTAGGCTTTTTGGGGATCCATTGGGCTGAAGGTTCCCTTGGGAACTTGGGCTCTTCTGAAAATTTTTTCAAAAATTTTTTGAAAATTATTTTCTTTTGAAATGTTATAATGAATTATAATATATATGTATATTTATTTCAAGGGTTAGTGCGAGTAATATGACGGTGTATATTTTTTCTGGTTGGAAAAAATATTCTTCATTCGTAATGCAAGGATATCTTCCTCTAATTCACAAGTTCATTGTGTTTCTTATAGTCAATGTAGTCGCATTAATTCTTGCTCTGTGTGTGTTGATTGATATGACACCGTTGGAGACGGGTGTCACGGTATTTTATTAGCGGTGAGGGGTCCATTACGGTCCTTTCTCCGTAGGGTCACTATATACTATCAGTTTCTTTTTCAGAATTCAGAGTGATGTTTCTGTGATGTCTTCAATAAGTGTGTCTCCGTCATTGCAATAGTAGGGCTAGCGGGAAGTGCTCAAGGTATTACGACAATTGCTGGGAGTTAGCTAGTTCTATCGAAGGCATTGTCGCCCGCCTGTCCGCCCGGTGTCGCGTCCATTCACCAGGAAAGAATGGTATGGCACCCGGGTTAGTCCGTTGCGGTCCAGGGAAGCAGATTGGGTGATGCGAGCACTATAAAACTTCAGATGTGCACACCCAGCAACGATGGATCCAAGTATAGTACGGAGGAAGCCTGTCCGTCCGGTAGCTAGCTCGTCCAGGTCCCCCCGGACCGCGAGCGAGAGAGGCCCCCTCTCTCTTGCATCAACATCTGCGCCGCGATGTTGTTGTATGTTGTTTGCTTAGTCGGAGCTTACGTCCACTCCTCCTGCTCGGGACACTCCGTCGCATGACAGTCCCGACGCGGCTGCTATATTGGCTTCCTCATCCTCGTCAACACACACGTCCGCACCTTGGCTATGTGACCACGGATTTCCGGGGAACGTTTGCATATTATATAAATGCAGGACTGAACATCCCTGGTGCTCCTGCTTCTCCGACCAAGGAATACACGTCGACCAGGTCACTCCATCTGCTAGCCAATGATACGAGACCTTTCCAATCGGGACTTTCGCATATTATATAAAGGCAGGAATGAACGTCCCGGGAGCTTCTAGCAGATATTTCAGGTAGGACCGCGGCTCCACAGGTCTCATAGGGTAACATGAACTAGGTATTGTTACCGTGAAGTCTTTGTAAGTGTGCTTCCATTGTCATAGTCAAATGAAGAGCTAGCGGTAAAGTGCTCATACACATACGTCAATTGCCTAAGAGGTCCCAAAGGTGCCAAGTAGGATCGACGGCGTTGGCATCCGCTAGCTCACCTGGTGTCGCGACTATTCACCGAATGGCTCAGCACCCGGGTTCGTCCGTTGTGGTCCAGGAAGGAGATTTGGGTGATGTGAGCACTATAAAATACAATGTGCACACCCAGTGACGACGGATACGAGGATGGTACGGAGGAAGCCTATTAGTCCGGTTCCTAGCTCGTCCAGGTCCATCGGGCTGCGAGCGAGAGAGGTTCATCTCTCGTATTACATCTGGGCCCAGATGTTGTGGTACAAAACGTTGCTCAGTCGGAGCATACGTCCACCGTTCGGGACGCTCCGTTATATAGACAGTCCGGAGAGACTGCTCTTTCGGCTTCCTCATCCTCACGGCAGCACTCGCGACCGCACCTTGGCTACGTGACCTGTGATATTCAACCAACATCGCCGACCAGGGATTCTACGGCGACCAGGTCACGCCATCCGGTAGCCAAGGATACGAGGCCTTCATACTCCGGACGTTCACATATTAGATGTATGCAAGAGTGAACATCCAAGGAGCTTCCAGCGGCTAAATCCTATAAGACCGCAGCTCCACAGGCCTCTGTTACGGACATGCTATCGCAGATAGCACAATTATCGCAGCATCCCAGCAACCGACAGTAACTCTGCCGGATCAGGAATTATCCGAGGAAGCTGGGTTGGTACGTTCCGCTGCAGGTTCAGACACGGACGACCAAGAATTACAAGTGGTCCGACAGGATGGTGAAAGGGATACGGATGAGTTGTATTTTCCCTTTTCGGAACAACATAATTGCTGTAGAGTGCATCCGGCATTGTCATCTGACGTTGTTCCTCCAGACCAAAATGCTGCATTGCCGGATAAGAGACTGATAGTGCCACTGGACACAGAATTCTTAATCGGTTTAGGGTCATCATCCCTCAGTTTCCGACGTAGTCCAGATATGTCTCACAGACATTTGATCTGTTGAATGACGCTATATTATTTAACTTGCTACCTAAATGGGCAGGTCAGGTTTCTTATCGGCAGTATATTCTACATCTGCCTTTCATCAATTCAACGAATATTTTGAAACGGCAGGACAGAGCATTCTGAGAGTTCTCTGCATCTAGACGACCAGGTCAGGACCTAGTATTGTTTTTTTACTGTCTATGTCAATTCCAACCACGATGTTGGAAATAACAATATCATCTAGCAAGGTCAGCTTAGACGCATCATCGTACGCAGTTCACTTTACCAGAACGTTATCATTACTTCGCAAGGAAAAAGAATTCTAGGATGTACAACCTCCTTCAGAGTTCTTTCAAGGGCCTCACGTAAAACTCCGCCCTTTTAGTGGCAATATGGAGTTGGTTAGACGTGACGCGGTCCTGGAACGTACCAACCCAGCTTCCTCGGATAATTCCCATGCGTGTAGATAGTAAGGTGAAAAACTCTCTCAGAGTCGCTCCGGTCTCCAGAGAGTTTTCTTCGATGGCAAGCTTTCCGCAGTCTATGATCAGTTAACTAAGAAAGCTTTAGACTCTCTGCTATTAAAATTCGCTTCCATATAGTCGGATTCAGCAGAGAAGAGTAGGACAGGCACTTCTGGGACGAATACATCCAAGGGAAGTTCCTATAAGGTTCCTATGCGTCCTCTAGGTCTTATTCTAGAGACCGTCAGGGTAGCGACTCATATAGGGGCCGTAATTATGGTCAGATGTCCCTAGGTCGACGGAGCGAGGTGCGGACCGTGGAGGACATGGCTTCTCCTTCCGCAAGCCTTGCAGGATCAGGAGGTAATGGTTTTTAACCTCTATCGTGTACTAGTGAGTGGAAGACGGTCAAGTTTCTCAATTATTTGGAAATAGATTACGGACGTCCCTTGGATTCAAGGGGTGATTTCGAAAGGACTAAATTGTTCCTCAAACGAAATCCTCTGTCAACTCGGAGTCCAAGATAGACTCAGCTTCCGCCAAGTCAGTAGGATAGAGGCTCGCTTCCATCAGAAGTCTAGTCTCTTCTGGAATGATCGCAATGGAGATCGTAGAAATCCAGGAATTTCCAGGTTTCTACAACCATCCTTTTCTGGTTCCAAAAACGAGACGGCTCGTTCCGTTCACTCATTATTCGGAACTGGATAAACAAGCTGATCGTGGCTCCAAGTTTATATATGGAGTCCACCCGATCGGTCAGAGCGAGTATTTGGGTCTACGATTATGCTACATGTATAGATCTCAAGATGCGTACTTTCACGCCATGGTTCATCAGGCATCAGAAAGTATCTTCACTTCCTTATCATAAGAGTCGTATATCAGTTCCGAGCAATATACTTCGGTCTGAATCTAGCCCCCTGGGCCTTCACTCGAATAACGGACTCGGTAATGACTCATTTCCGAACTTATTCGTCTGCGATAACGTCGGCCTACCTGGACAACATTCATACAGGTACAGCAATGAGTTAACGCTTCAGAACTATGTGCAGAATCTGCTTCTATTGCTCCGACGTCTCGGGTTTTTTAAGTAAACGAGGAGAAATCGGATCTGGTATCATCCAAGTCATTCACCCACAGGGGGATGAGCTTCGTAACGCACAACTTTTTCGTTCATCTGCCGTTACCCAGAACGAAATTATTCAGTTGTTGTGCTCACTATTGTCTTCGCTCAGTCAAGTCTCAGCAAGAGATCTTATGAGACTGATACGTTTAGGCGGGACTGCCGCGATTTTATTCCGATGGGGCAGTTACGCATTGGTCCTCTCCAAATTTCTTTAATTCAGTATTGGAGGGTGAAAATTCTTTCGCTCGATACGGACATCGTTTTGTCTAATCAAGTGAATAAGAGATTCAGACTTGAGCAAGTTTTCTGGACTTAACTCAGGTAGTTCTACTGCAACTGCCGGATCCGAGTTTTACAGTCTTGACGGATGCCAGTAAACAGGTTGGGTCGTTTTCATTGAGCCCAACGGATTGAAGTGCCAGGGTCTTTTGATTCCGTAGTTCCTTATCAAGCACTCGAACATCAAGTATGATGTCATTTTGGCTTGCGCTACGTTATTGGATAACGTAATTCAGAATGTTCATATGCTAATTCTGTCCGACAATTCGACGGTATTAGCGTATTTTCGGAATTATAGAGGCACTCATTCTATCCTGTTATTCATGTTAACGGAATGAATCTTTTGGTTGCTACTAGAACATCAAGTTCTCCTATCAGTCCGTCATATTCCGGGTCGTCCGAATGTATTAGCGGACTCCCTTCACGGACGGGCCGTTTGTTGCCGCCAGAATCGGCTTTCAACAAACGAGTTTTCAATCAGATTGCTACCATGGCGAGCAGCCAATGATCGACTTATTCGCGACGCATGTCAACAATCAGTTGCAGAAGTATGTGTCATTATGTTTGGATCTTCGAGCGTTTGCAATAAACGCTCTGTCGATCTTGTTAGACGGAATAATAAGATATGCGTATCTTACAGTGTTGTTGATTCAACAGATTTTGCTCTAGTGTAATTATTTCAATGCAAATTCTGTTGGTAGCTTCTCTAGCTCCACAAGACTGTGGACTATTTACTCAGGCGTCTGTTGTGGGACATGCCGTGGAAGCTTCCTCCATATTTCAGTCCATTGTATGGTCAGATGGATTCAATCTACAGTCAGTTCTGCTTATGATTATTTCTTTATTCAGCAGTCTGTGTTTTAATTTAAGCTCATGAAGTAAGAGTTCTTCTACTTCATGGGCTTAAGCTATTAATATGGTTATTACAGATTTAATGAGGGCTGCATATTAGTGTTAGCCCTCCATTTTCACGATTTTGTATCTGAGAATATTGAGTCCTTTTCTGCAGATCTACATTGTTTAGGTCCGCTATTTTTTACTCTGAAGGTCGTCTACTAAATAGTGGCAACTATGTGTGTATAGGCTTTCAGTTCTGGCAGTGTCTCTGTCCTGCTGCCCTCTTTGCTCTGGAGTATTTGATCCAGGGCAAGGGAAATGGGGTGGGGGGTGTTCCCTTAGGTCACCTGCTTTATAGTGTAAAGCAAGGGAATACCTCCCTTGGACTTAGTAATTCCGTGTCGGTTCCGAGATGATTTTAGTGTTAAGCCTATGTTTACTCATCTGTATAATATTTTTTAAGTGTTGATTGGTGTGAAGCATTCGTATATATCACGTATAAGAAATATATAAATTACTATAAAGTTTTTAACTTTTCAATTAACAGGAGTTCACTTGATAACTTATTTGCAATAAGCATGTCAAATGTGTAGTGAAGGTATGGTAAATGGTTTTGTGTTTGGAGGTTATATTCAGTTAAGAGATATCCAGTGAATTGAGCTACACTGTATTCATAAGTAAATCAACTCTGCTGCACCAGAGAAAACCTTGGTATCCGATGATCATTGTATAGTGGAACCCCATTAATTGAATAGCCACTTTGCCAATGAAAATTATTCAATTAACAGGATTATTCAATTAACAGGGATTGTGTCACTTTCCTGTATTCCAGAGATAAAGTTAGCATTTATTCTATTATATTTTGTTTGACAGCTCCATGAGCTCTGTCAAACAAGATATAATAGATTAAATTCCTGTATGGGATGTACTGAGGCCAACCAAATAGGTCTATAAACAAAGGAAAACTGGGGAGAGTCAGGGTAATTTCTCGACAGTTTACAAGATTTTTTACTCAATTAACAGGAATTTACTCTTTAACCTATATTCAATTAACAGGTCAAATTTGTACTGGAAGTATGGTAAATGGTTTTGTTTTGGGAATTTATATTCAGTTAACAGGGTTATCCAATTAAGTGGGTTTCACTGTATTAAAATATAATTGTAGATGCTGGATACTCTGTTGACTACCCTGATAAGAGAAATGCAGAATGATAATGTACCAGGCAGAAAATCAGAAGCTAGGGAAGTAGCCAGACGATTTGTGCGTTCAGTGGCAAGAATATTTGTAGTTTTAAATGTTGAACTTACTCCAGGATCAACAAAGAAAAGGAGGTAAAACAATAATTTATTATTTGCTAACGTATAAGTGAGAGGCCAAGATGGCTGCCATAACAAGTATCCAAAAACTCCCCCATTCAGTAAAAAGTGATAAATTTGTGTTAAGTACCCATTGTGCTTGAACCGAATCTTTTAGTGCAACAGGAACTCATTTTGGGAAATGTATAGCTACGAGTCGCACTTGCATTAGTAGCCACATCTCGCCTGGTAATAGATAGATTTTAGGGGTAGATTTCGGGGTCTATCAGCCTTGGGTCAAACAAAACACAAGTCCTGCTGCACAGGGGCATACATGAGGATAGGCAGGGAGCATCAGTGTCTCATGGGCATGTTGATTCTTGTTTTGACAACATAATTTGAAGCATTGCAGGAAGCACTGTTTCATTCATGATCCAAGTGGCACTCTGGGGGCATCGTGGCTCAGTTGGTAGAGATGCAGACTGCAAGCCGAGAGGTCCTCGGTTCGAATCCCACCTGTGGCAACCGTGTTGTCTCTTTGGGCAAGACACTTCACCACCATTGCCCACGTGGTGGCATGGTGACGTGTACTAAGGTGTACTGCACATTGATTGTGCACCTGTCTTCAACCAATGCTAGCCCTGCGTGTGTGGAGTTAGTATGTTGGGGAGCTAATAGTTGCTTGCCATTACTCAGTGGTTCTCTGGGTACTCCAGCTTCCTCCACCCGTAAAGCTGTCATGGTCATGATTAGCCATTGTGCAGAAATATGTGACTTTCAACACCAATAAATAAATAAATAAATAATTTGGCAGTCTTTATAAGATTTTTCATCGGATGATAGAAAAGCTCATTCTGCACAAAATTTCCTGAACTTGTTTCATAATTTTCACTTGAAGACTTTACCTAACATAGCGGCCAAAAAATGACCAGGAAATTAAGCAGGATAAACCTACCGGAATCTAAAATAGCTCTGAAGTTTCTCAATAAAACCATACAAATATGGATATCATTAGAACCAGCTCATCGAGCTGGTTCTAATGAGATCCATATTTGTGTGGTTTTATTGAACAATTGTGAAATTTGTTTTCAAAAAATGTGAAATTTAATTGATTTTTAAAAATACTGTGTTAGGAAAAGGGTTAAGCTGGCAACTCAAACATCCTCTATTATATAATCGTCAACAAATAAGCCCATTACAGAAAATTAGTCCACAACATATTTCATAAACGTGTTATGTCCACAAAGTCAGTCTGACTTCGTAACAGTTTGAGGGAGTTATTTTTTTTAAGTAGAATTGAATTAATCTTGTGCGCTTTTGAATTCATTTATTTCATTAACTGTTAACCTAATATGATTAACAGATGTCATTTGTAAAATATTTTCTGAACAACTAAACAATTCTAGTTTGAGCCAGAAAAACATGACTTATGACCACCCATTGGAATGAGCTCATTCTCATTAGGGGTCTTAAGCTATGTTTTCCAGACAAAATTGGAAAAATAATAAGCTTAAGTTGGTGAATTGTGTGCATAGCACTCGCCAGATTTTGCCATTTCATTAGGTAGAGTGATGAAAAAAATCTCCACCTCGTCATGATTTAATGTTTTCTGAACCTCATTCACGATTCGAAGATAAATTTGAGTGAATTTGATTCTAAAATTTCATATCAAATCGCGACTCATATCCTTTATTTTGGGTTAGGCCCCATAAAAGTAGGTCTTCTGTTTCTCAGGCCATGTTTTGGGAAATTGCATGTGAGCGGGCTTTTTTTAAATTTTATTTTTTATTTTTGTAATTATTTCTTTACGATCAAAAATTCACGTTCTTGGTTTGTTTTATGTTTTAGGCCTCATAATCTACAGAATAGCATGGGTTGTGTTTTGTTTCGTTCCCTGGGTGTAAGAAGGCTTTGCAGTGCTAAAGCATTGCAAAGCCTTGTTGCACTTAAGGGACAAATTTATCAGCTTTATTAATTTGGGTAAAATATCAGTCATAAACCATTTAATATTTATTTTTTTATACACCTGTTTGAAAAATGGTTGTATTATGTAATCAGTCTGCCTGTCCATCCATCCACCTGTCCGTCTGTCCTTGAACATTTTGGGTTTCCGACTGATAACTCCAGTTTGAATTATTTGCTCTTACCAAAGTTGGTATGTGTATTACCCAGCTAGTAATACAGGGCAAGATCGAATATGGGTTCCATCCAATTATGTGGACATTAGTTACTGCCCTTTTTTGACTTGAAATTTTTTTTTTGTATTCAAAGTGGTCAACGGGCGTATTTAGTCCAGCCTGGCCATGCTCTTGTTTAAGTTTGCAATGGTTATAAAAAGAGAGCATGCGACAGCCAAAAGGACCATGTGGGAGGGCCTGAGAAACAGATTTTTAAACTTTTTTATGCCTTATTTAGCATCAGTAGATAGTAAAAAATGGCAATGAGGGGAGAATAAATGTAACATTTACTAAAAGTGTACATGTCAGTCATTTCCTTTTTCTTCCAGTTCTGGATTGTCACAGCCTATTCCAAAATGTAAACGAGTATTCCATGCTTTGATTAATATCGCCATAGAAGAGCTAAGTGAAGTAGCTCATTCATTGATAACACCAGTAAGAATGGGCGTCACAAGACCAACTGCATCATTTTCTTTGGTTACTGCCAACATGGAAGCGATTCAGGTAACACAAACACATTTATTCATAAATAAAGTGGTTGAGTGCTAAATTCTTTTTGAAAGGTGATTTGTCATATAAGATTTTTTTTCAAAGATACCATGCTATTAACAAGGGTAGACTAAGTTTAGCAAGATTAATTAACCCTTTACCCAACGAATCGCATCCGTCCGCATAATAGGCACATTCAGCAGCTGAAAAAATACTATTTTTCTAAAGATTTCAACAAAACCATATCATGTGAACCCACTTTGGAACCAACTTATCGAGCTCATTCCAATGAGGGGTTACATGATATGGTTTTGTTGAAATTTTTTGAAAAATGTTAAAAAATGATATTTGAAATAATAGATTTTGATATCGTCGGCATTAGGTAAAGGGTTAAACTAGTAAATATGTTTTGATTGGTATCATTACATTGTGGCTCCATCTGGGATTCTGAATTTTTTCACTTTATCCAACACATCCGGTATCAAAATTTGTTGTTTGTTTTTTTCAAATTTTCAAAATATTTCAACAAAACCCCTGTCACTGTTTTGATATTTGGTATGTAGCCTTCTTTAACCCTTTAACGAATCGACTGCATCCGCCCACATAATTTACAAATTGAGCAGTTGAAAAAAATTATTATTCAAAAAATTTCAATTAGACTATATCATATGCCTCCCTCATTGGAACAAGCTCATCGAGATCGTGCCTATGAGGGGTCACATGAGATGGTTTTGTTTTTTTTTGATAAGTTGTTAAAAAAATTTTTTTTAAAATTTGATAATGTGTATTAGCTGGTGCGTTAATGACTGTAGCTTCAAGGTTGTTCGAAGAAAGTTCCTCTTGTCAGGCAGAATTTAGGAGTCCCACCCAAAATCTCAGTTTTTGAACCGATCAGCAAATTTTGGCCAAAATGGTATGCAGGATTTTTTATTGGGGTGTCTGCTATTGGACTTGAAATATAAAAAAAAAACTTTCCAAATGCCTATATTTCCTGAACTATACAAGATGGATACTTGAAAATATTCAGTTAAGATGAGTATTCAATCAATGAGGATTGGGTTATTTTCCTGTCTCCTAGTTATAAATAGAGCAATTATTCTATTATATCTTGTTTAACAGAACTCATCTGCCCGTGGGAACCCTGGGAAGTGAAGCAGTGCCTGTTGACTGCGGTAAACAGGCTCTGTTTTACTGGTAAAATAGGACCCAGTCACCAATGCTTGGGAGGTGCAAACCCTCTCAAAAATGGGCAACATGGCTTATTAACGCTCACCCCTGGTCTTGAGTTGATACTCATATTGTGGTCATGATCAGCCATTGCAGAAATATGTGACCTTAAACACCAATAAATATGATTGATTCTTTGACAGATTACTTCTCCTGGTTATTGAATCAGTGCTTGTTTACTTTGGAGAACAAGCTCTGTTTTACGGCTAAAGTATGACCCGGTAACCAATGCTAATGTTTCCCATAATGCAACTAGATTTTTTCCCATAATGAGCTCAGTCAAACAAGACTGAATTGGTTCAATTCCTTGTTGCATTATGGGACAAATTTCCTGCTTGAAATTTCAGTATTTTGACATTAGTGTGGAGAGGGTTAATCCTTTATTTATCCTATTTTCTGTTTGAAGGGAAAATATATTGGGACCTTTGTTTATACTCATTTAGTGTTGACATGTATTGAAATTGTTTTTAACCCTTAAGGGCCTAATTCTGACTTTGATCACATTTTTAGCTTAACTTGACATAGTCAAGATAAGCTATTGCCATCACGCGTGCGGAAGTCTGTTAGTCTGTGAGTCTGTTAGTCTGTGAGTCTGTGACGTCTGTTCACATTTTCCTTTAGCACAGGCTACACCCCGCAGTTCTTGTCTGATCGTCACGAAATTTCATGTGCAGGTTTGGGGTCATGTCTAGATGAGAATGTCCCCTTTTGGTCGCGATCGGGCAACCGGTATGGCTGCCCGAGCCCAAAACCCCCAAACCATTAGCACAGTCTACAGGTCGTATTTATGAAGGGATTTCATTGTAACTTGGTAGGATACCTTTGTATAATGCCTAGATGAGAACGTCCCCTGATCTATCAACCGTGATGGCTGCCCAAGCCCGAAACCCAAAAACTTTTAGCACAGTCTGCAGGTCATGTTTAATATGCAGGGATTTCACTGTAACTTGGTAGGATGACTCCTTATGATGTCTAGATGAGAATTTCCCCATTTGGGCATGATCTGCCAACCGTGACGACTGCCCGAGCCCAAAACCCGAAAACCTTTACCACAGTCTACAGGTCATATTTATTGAGGAATTTCATCGTAACTTGGTGGGTTGACTTCATACAATGTCTAGATGAGAAAGTCACCTTTTGGGCATGATTGGGCAACTGTGACGGCTACGGGGGCCCAAAGCCCAAAAACCTTTAGCACAGTCTAGAGGTCATATTTATGAAGGGATTTCATTGTAACTTGGTAGGATGACTCCAAATAATGTCTAGATGAGAACGTCCCATTTTGATCGCGATCATGCAGCCTTGATGGGTGCCCGAGCCCAAAAATCTTTAGCATAGGCAAAAGGTCATATTTATGGAAGGATTTCATTGTAACCTGTTAGGTTGACTCCATGTAATGCCTAAATGATGCAGGGCTCGATTTAACTGGATTAGCATAGCACTTTGCTCTCCAATTTCTGAATTTTGCTTTTCAAGATTTATTAGTTTCAAGTGCTTTTGGATCAACTGCTAATCAATTTTCCAGGGTGAATAGTAAATTGCTATTCAAAATTTTCAGATTAAATCAAGCCCTGTGATGACATCCCCTTTTGGTCGTGATTGGTCAGTTGTGATGTCTACTAGTGCCTGAAGCCCGAAAACCTTGAGCACAGTCTACAGGTCATATTTATGAAGGGATTTCTTTGTAACTTCTTAGGGTCACTCCAGATGATGCCCAGGTGAGATTGTCCCCTATGGTTGCGATCATTCAGCCATGATGGCTGCCCGAAGCCCGAAAACCTTTAGCACAGTCTACAGGTCATATTTATGAAGGGATTTCATTGTAACTTGGTAGGTTAACTTCATATAATGTCTAGATGAGAACGTCCCCTTTTGGACATGATTGTGCTACTGTGGCGGCTGAAGGTGCCCAAAGCCCGAAAACCTTTAGCACAGTCTACAGGTCATATTTATGAGGGGATTTCATTGTAACTTGGTAGGATGACTCCAAATAATGTCTAGATGGGAACGTCCCATTTTGGCCATGATCATTCAGCCTTGATGGGTGCCCGAGCCCAAAAACCTTTAGCATAGGCAAAAGGTTATATTTATAGAAGGATTTCATTGTAACCTGTAAGGTTGACTCCATATAATCCCTAGATGATGACATCCCCTTTTGGTCGTGATTGGTCAGCTGTGATGGCTACAGGTGCCCGAAGCCCGAAAACCTTGAGCACAGTCTACAGGTCATATTTATGAAGGGATTTCATTGTAACTTTGCAGGATCACTCCAGATGATGCCCAGATGAGATTGTCCCCTTTGGTTGCGATCATTCAGCCATGATGGCTGCCCGAGCCCAAAGCCCGAAAAACCTTAAGCACAGTCTACAGGTCATATTTATGAAGGGATTTCATTGTAACTTGGTAGGTTGACTTCATATAATGTCTAGATGAGAACGTCCCATTTTGGACATGATTGGGCAACTTTGACGGCTAAAGGTGCCCGAAGCCTGAAAACCTTTTGCACTGTCTACAGGTCATATTTATGAAGGTATTTCATTGTAACTTGGTAGGATGACTCCAAATAATGTCTAGATGAGAACATCCCATTTTGGCCATGATCATTCAGCCTTGATGGGTGTCCGAGCCCAAAAACCTTTAGCATAGGCAAAAGGTTATATTTATAGAAGGATTTCATTGTAACCTGTTAGGTTGACTCCATATAATGCCTAGATGATGACATCCCCTTTTGGTCGTGATTGGTCAACTGTGATGGCTGCAGGTGCCCAAAGCCTGTAAACCTTGAGCACAGTCTACAGGTCATATTTATGAAGGGATTTCATTGTAACTTCGCAGGATCACTCCAGATGATGCCCAGGTAAGATTGTCCCCTTTGGTTGCGATCATTCAACCATGATGGCTGCCCAAAGCCCAAAAACCTTTAGCACAGTCTACAGGTCATATTTATTAAGGGATTTCATTGTAACTTGGTAGATTGACTTCATATAATGTCTAGATGAGAACGTCCCCTTTTGGACATGATTGGGCTACTGTGACGGCTAAAGGTGCCCGAAGCCCAAAAACCTTTAGCACAGTCTACAGGTCATATTTATGAGGGGATTTCATTGTAACTTGGTAGGATGACTCCAAATAATGTCTAGATGAGAACGTCCCATTTTGACCATGATCATTCAGCCTTGGTGGGTGCCCAAGCCCAAAAACCTTTAGCATAGGCAAAAGGTTATATTTATAGAAGGATTTCATTGTAACCTGTTAGGTTGACTCCATATAATGCCTAGATGATGACATCCCCTTTTGGTCGTGATTGGTCAACTGTGATGGCTACAGGTGCCCGAAGCCCGAAAACCTTGAGTACAGTCTACAGGTCATATTTATGAAGGGATTTCATTGTAACTTCGCAGGATCACTCCAGACGATGCCCAGATGAGATTGTCCCCTTTGGTTGCGATCATTCAACCATGATGGCTGCCCGAGCCCGAAGCCTGAAAACCTTTAGCACAGTCTACAGGTCATATTTATGAAGGGATTTCATTGTAACTTGGTAGGTTGACTTCATATAATGTCCATCCGTCTGTCCATCTGTCCGTCTGTCCATCCATCGTAAGCGCAACTTCTCCTAAACCGTTTGAAGAATTTTCATGAAACTTTACACAATGGAAGAACTCCATATGGGGATGTGCAGGGCCCGAAGCCCGAAAACCTTTAGCACAGTCTACAGGCCATATTTATGAGGGGATTTTAATGTAACATGATAGGATGACTCGTTTTGGAATAATTTCACTGTAACTTGGTAACTTTTGTTGAATACGTTAACTGTGAGGGCCACATACATTAACTGTGAGGTCATATTAACCCACCCCTCAGCTCTTTAGTACAGTGTACACCTCATATTATTTTTATCAATAACATACAAGGAACAGAAATGAACATATTCCCAATTATCACAATTCTTGTCTTATTTCATAATCCTTTCATAAACATTGAACATTATCCTTTTCATCAAACACAACACACAAGTTAAGCTACAGTGTCATTGACACTTTCATTCTGCAACAGAACAGGTGCCCTTACATGCAGTCTTTGGATTAACTCACATGATGTCTTGGTGTTAACTCACAAGTTACATTCTAAGCACCTTGGTAGTTGTGTTTAGGTAAATCTTGGCTGCCTATATAGCAAAGTCACAGAATGTAGACTGTCAAAGTGTAGCAAAAATATATAAAAATCTCTAGGCCTTTAACCCTTTGAACTCTGGTGGTATCTTCCTTCCATGCCAGTTCAATGACAACAATTAGAAGCGTCCATATTCATTATTTGGGGTAGACCAAGCAATATTTTCAACGTGCAGCTGCACATTGAAAATATTGATTGGTCTACCTCACATGTTTACTGAACAGCCATCCTATTTAATAACGTTATGGCATATCATGTTCCTGGCCGAAAAAGAGTCCTCTAGGGTTCAAAGAGTTAATTTGTTTGGGTGATTACAGCAGGTATTTGGCTGAAGTGGTTCTTTCTAGGTACAAAGTTTGTTTACTGTTGATGTGCGTGGTATGAAGTACCGCATGAAGTTACATTGTTGAAAGTTTTAATATAATTTAACTGTAAGGACCCGCAAATTGCCAATTTTGATCAAATTGGTGAAAATGAATCGAATTTCAAACTTCGAATTGAATCACAGTTTATGGATACGTCATCAAAAGAAAAGTTTTTTTCTAAAATAATAACCCCCATTATTAAAGACACACAGTTGTATTATGTGCATTTTTTGCTTCCGCAATTCCTACACTATAAATAAAAATAAACCAATATACTAGCTATTGATTGAAACTATTCGAATTGTTGATTTTGTTGCTTCAAAACTGCAGCAATAAACATTTTTAAACGAACCTGGCTGATAGGGCTGATACCTCACTTTTATAACGTTTTCTCGAAAAAAAAACTTGTTTCAGATCGGATTGACTCCATTCAGTCGTGATGCCATTTATTTTAAAATGCGGAATGACTAACACGAAATGATCATTCAACACCGAATGGAGTCGATCCACTTGTAAATTAAAGCCAGCTTTACTTCTGTTTATATAATAATCAGGGGTATTCTTTTAGAAAACTATTGATTTTGATGATGTTTCCAGTAACTTTGATCGAAGAGAACAATACTCAATATGATATAATGTGATCATGTTGTGGAACAAATCATTTATTGAAGTTGAACAGCTGAATAACTTTTTGAAGTTCAAAACTTTTTTATAAATTGTCACTGGTCATAATGCACAATAAGTTGAAATGAACAGTTGTAGTGGTAATAGTGTTTGTAGCAATGTAGCTACAACTGTTGTACAGTTGTAGCTACATCTCTACAAACACTGTTACTGCTACAAGTCAGTTACGTTTCTACTCAGAACAATACCCAATATAAAATAATGCGATCAGTTACAGTCTGTAAACATTCACGGTTATGGCCGAAGTATCTTCAAAAATATTCCAATTTCGAATCGAATCGAATTGAATATTGACTTTACAATCGAATTTTCGCAGGAGCCTATTTAACCCTTTACCCAACGAATCGGCTGCATCCGCCTGCGTAATATGCAAATTCAGCAGTTGAAAAAATATTATTTTTAAAAAAATTTCAACAAAACCACATCATGTGACCCCTCGTTGGAATGAGCTTTTCGAGCTCGTTCCAGTGAGGGGTCACATGATATGGTTTTGTTGAAATTTTTTTGAAACATTTGAAAAAATAATATTTAAAATAATAAATTTTGATATTGTCTGCATTGGGTAAAGGGTTAACTGAGTTTTGGCACTGAACAGACGTGACACGACAGTAGGAATGACCGGCAAGGACCATTGTTCATCTGTGTTGAAATTTTGTTTTCAGGGTAGTGAAGAAATATTCAGTGTAGACCCTTTGCCACCAAGGCCACCACCCTCAGAATCTGAAGCAGCACATGTAAACTTCACACAAAGAATTGGAACACCTCAAAGGCTAGACAGGAGAGACCCAACAAGGGAAAACGATGAAGAAGACATGGGTGCAGGAGATGTTGAAGAGGTATGTATGGTAGTATCTAAAATGCATCACACTTGATATATTTCATTAATTTATATTGTTATACCTCAAAGAAAATTGTGATCTGTCATCTTTCTGGGCTCCCTACATTTATGTTCAGGATCGTAACATGGTATAGCAAGGCCACACAAAGTAGATCTTCTGTTTCTCAGGCCATTATTTGTGAAATTGCACGCGGGCGAGCGGTTTTTTATTTTATTTTTTATTTCAGTAATTACTTCTTAGCCATCAAAAGTTCATGTTCTTGGTTCAAGTTTTAGGCCTCATAATCTGCAGAATAGCATGGGTGGTGGTGTATTTCATCCCTTGAGTGCAAGAAGGCTTTGCAATGCTAAAGCATTGCAAAGCCTTCTTACACTCAAGAGACAAATTCATCAATTTTTTTAACTTGGGTAAAAATATCAGACATAAACCATTTAATTTTAATTTTTTTTAAGTTTATATTGGTTATAAAAAGAAAGCATGCGGCAGCCAAAACGACCATGCGGGAGGGCCTGAGAAACAGATTTTCTATTTTTTTAGGCCCAAAGTATACAACGTTGTGTGTGGTTATGAGAGACAAATCCTGTGTGAAAATTGTCCTATCTATTCCATAAATAATAAACACCCTTCTTTCTCTCTTGCTTCCTCTCTCTAATGTACTTCAATTTCTTTCTAGACAACTGTTTTATGCTTTTTTTTAACCTTGGTATTACGTCCACTTGGGAATTCAGTAGCTTAATATTAAAAAAACTACAAATGTTATGTTTAGTTTTGAGAATCAGCAAGCCAGTTTGCACCGAGATTGGTATGCAATATTAATTTTATTACGCATCCTTGGTAAATGCATAAAATATTTCTGCACCCACATGGGATGCCCATTTAACTGTTAGGAATATGAAAACACTCGACAGACTTATGAACTACTGGCTGCAGTGATTTGATATTTGCTATGCAGCTTCTTGTAAATTAAAACCAGGCAAAGACCTGTGAATGAATTTTGACACCCAAAAATAATTTGGTACAGTGGAGCCCACTTAATTGGATATCTCTTAATTGTATATCCCTGTTAATTGAATATAATTTTAAAACACAAAACCATTTACCATACCTTCAGTACAAATTTGATCTGTTAATTGCATATGGGTTGTAGAGTAAACTCCTGTTAATTGTATATAAATTTTTGTAATATGTCGAAAAAATTACTGTGAACATGCACCAAATTCTCCTTATTTATCAACCTTTTTGGCCTCACTTCATCCAATTGACATTTATTCTATTATATCTTGTTTGACAGGGCTCTATGAGCTCTGTCAAACAAGATATAATAAAATAAATGCTCACTTTACCTCCAGAACACAGGAAACTGACCTTTTCCCTGTTAATTGTATATTCCTGTTAATTGAATAATTTTCACTGGCAAAATGGATATTCAATTAAGAGGATTCTACTGTACTTAGTTTGTAAACTCATTTTTTTTTGCTACAACTACAACTTCTTATTTGCAAGTGGACCAGACTTTATATGAATACACTTATTTATTATATGCTAGCCTGTGAATTATTGCAGATTATCTAAAAGATATTTCTCGATATCTATTGACTCGATAGATATCGACTGATATTCCTCAGTAGCTTCCAAAATGACGTCACAGTATGTCGCATTATGTCGAATTGAAGGAACGATCAGCTGATCTTTGTTATTGTTTTGAAATGCATTTCTCATCTCAGTATTGTGCAATAAAATGTCTCGTAGCATATAATAAAACTGTTTGCAGTCAAATTGAGCTGAATATTGTGCAATGAAATGTCATGTAGCACATAATAAAAAGAAAATATATTCTGTTTTAGTGAATATCGAGAATTATCTCATGTGTGTGGACCTGAAAAATAAAACTTTCATGTCCCCCCACTCATGAGATAATTCCCGATATTCACTAAAACTGCGTAGATATCCTCTATATATTTGCAGGTAGAAGTTGATATGCCTGGGATAGGAGGAGATGATGACCAATCAGAACACCACTCGGACCGTGATGAGAACCAGTCTGACAGATATGACCAAGATAATCAGGCAGTAGACAATGACGATGGTATGTATATTTAAGAGTAAAAGAGAGTACAATGACAAAAAATAAATATTTATCTTCATTCACATTTAATGTTCTCTTATTTGTCAGTTCTTTACACCTCACTTTTTACACACAAGATGAAGGTCAAGTGTGTTAAATTTTGTGTGTGATGCTTTTCTCACACCGAAATATCCATCTATCTATCCATCTGTCTGTTGTCAACATTTTATTTTTATGGGCCAAAAACAAACTCTCAACCACACAGACCTGCAGATTGGGTTTTTTTCCCATCCTACCATGCTATAACATTTTGTCTGTTTAACATCCTTGTTGTTGTTTTTTTTTAAATGTTTAAATTTAGCCGTAACCATGTAGAGACTAAAAAAATGTCAAATCTGATGCAGACATGTCAGATTGGTTTGACTAGGTTCACAAAACCTGGGTGTGTACTGCTGGTACCCATAAGAATAATGTTTATGAAGTTAAGTGTGTGAAGAGTTCTACAGAGGAACTCTCTTAATTGAAAAGCCACTTTGCCAATGAAAATTATTCATTTAACAGGAGTATTCAATTAACAGGGATGGTGTCACTTTCCTGTATTCAAGAGATAAACATAGCATTTATTCAATTATATCTTGTTTGACAGAGCTCCATGAGCTCTGTCAAACAAGATATAATAGATTAAATGCCTGTTTTGGATGTACTGAGGCCAAATAGATCTTTTAACAATGGAAAACTGGGGAGAGTTTGCGTAATTTCTCGACAGGTTACAAGACTTTTCATTCAATTAACAGGAGTTTACTATACAACCTATATTCAGTTAACAGGTCAAATTTGTACTGGAGGTATGGTAAATGGTTTTGTGTTGGGTAATTATATTCAATTAACAGGGTTATTCAGTTAAGAGATAACCAATTAAGTAGGCTCCACCATGTCACCTATTGTCTATCTTTATATCACTGACATCATTTGTAATTAATCTACATTTTCCCTGCGATTATAAATTTGAATCTGTATTTTATAGTTGGAAAAGTACATTCTTCATGAGCTGGCAGCAACTTTAGGATGTTAGGAATGATGGCTAGGAGGTGTGGAATTTTGGCTAAATAATTTCTAATTTTTCCAAAATGTTTTAAATAGTAATTCTATAGTTGTCACCCTTGATTTTTAGGGTTCTGCATGATAACTTTTGGTATAATTGTTTGAAAGCTTTTTTCTGTTTTTTTTTTTTTTTTTTTTTTTTTTTTTTTTGGGGGGGGGGGGGGGGGCGTTGTGGGTTGTTTATTAGAGTTTAATGACACTTTAAACAGCTCAGATCACATCATGTCACACAGTTTTTTGGGTGGAGGAAGCCTGAGAGAATCACCAAACAGTGGCAAGCAGCTGTCAGACTCTTCAGTGGACTAGCTCTGCACAGCTACATTGGCAATTGGGATTAAACTACATTGGCAATCGGGATTAAGTTTCTTTTCAGTTAAATGGCAGTTATGGCCCTTGATTGAGCATACACTTTGTTATTTGGGGTGTTTTCCTGCAATACCTTTAAGTTTCTTTTGGCATAATGTCATCATAATGTCTGAAATTTCACTTACCATTACAGATTGAAGGCCAGGTTGTATTTTTAGCTTTTTATCTGAGCGGTGATGTAGCTATGGCTTGGGATTGTGCAAAATTTGAAATATTTTTGAACTTTGCACAGGGGCATCAGGGCTTTACATTCTCCTAAATTAATGCTATTAAATGGTATCCTCAAAAACGGAGAGTTCAGCTATAGAGCTAAGAAATACACAGCATGTTACAAACCCAGTGACTTTTTGAGTTCTTTCCCACTTGTATTTCTCATATGCACCAACAAGAGATAACAATGAAAACACACCAAAATTTAAAAAAGCAAATGATCTATTAAGTTCAGATTTTTTATGTAATTCTCCTAGTATGTACTACTAAGGTATAACTAACCATATGCTGTTAAACTCTTGTGCATGCATCCAGGCATGAAAATAAGCAATCTGACATTTGCAGAATGAGGTCCCCAGGGGGTGACTTTGATGATGCTATTCCATTCAATGGGTCAATTTATCCTCTGGGTACCTCTTTTTGTTTAGTTTTGAGACCCTGATTCAGATTGAGGTTCACAGAGGGTAAATTTAGTGATGCTACCCTACTGTGCAGGGTAGCATCACTAAATTCACCCTCTGGGGACCTCATTTTGCAGATGACAGTCTCTCTTATTTTCTGGCTTGCATGCATCCAACCTCTTCTTATAGTCACACTAATTATTGACTGCTTGTGGCTCAGTGATTCTCTCTGGGTACTTTGGCTTTCTCCGCTCATAAAACGTGTGACACAAGGTGACCCTGGCTGTCAAAAAAAAAGCTTGTGCTTCAACCTCACATCTCCTTTATCTTCAGCCTATAAAAAGGCAAGACATTTAATAGGCTGTGGTCCTTGTGCTACTCACTCTCCAGTTGAGCCTTAAGTTCCATCCACCCTTCCAGTTTGTGTGCATTGATTCCAACATCACAGGAAGGAAATTACATCTCAAACGAAAAGAGTTAAGCATCTACCAAAACCCAGTTTATTTCAAGGGTGAATACTTACCCTAGAACATTGGAATTACGTTACCTAACATGAAAAGCAGAAGACACTTGCAAAAAAAATTCTTGAATAACTAAATTGTTTCATTTTTTGTCTCAAAAACATAGGTTATGACCCCTCATTGGAACGAGCTCAACGAGCTCGTTCCAACGAGGGGTCATAACCTATGTTTTTGAGACAAGAAATGAAAAAATAATGAAAATTAATTGGAGAATTTTTAGAATAGCACTGACCGGTTTTGGCCATTATGTTGGGTAAAAGGTTAACAATTTATTGATAGATCAGTATGCATCTGCCAAATGAGAGTTGACTGCATCTTGCAACTGCCAAACATGTATAGGCCAAAAAACATTCGTATATATATCTGACAAATGATGAACTCATCCCATGCCCCTGGACGAAACCAGTTAGGCTATACACATTCAGCAAACTCATACATGATTACAGCAGGTCGAGATCTATTTATATATTTCATGTATATATAATTTAATTTCTTTTCAGGTCAATTTGACAACGTCAAATATGAGCTATTGGGATGGGTTGCAATCTGTTGTATGTCTGTACCTCTGTCCATCCACAATTCTTTTAGTACACCCTACAGGCCATATCTCTCATCTGATCAGTTTAAAAAATTTCACACGTGACTCTAGGGTAATGTCAAGATGGGAGCTATCAAATTTTTCTGAATTTCATTGAAAAACATGGCCACCACTAGCCATCTTAGGTTTGGCATATAAATTTTCGACAATTCCATTAGCACACCCTACAGGCCGCATCTCTCACCTGATCTTTTTCAAATATCATATGTAGCTTTGATGTGATATCTAGATGGGAGCTATCAAACTTTTCTGAATTTCATTGAAAAACATTGTTGAAAGTGGCCATCTTGGATTTGGCATACGAATTGTCAGCAATTCCATTAGCACACCATACAGGTCGCATCTCTCACCAGATCTTTTTTAAATTTCATATGTAGCTTTGGTATTATGTCCTGATGGGAAATGTCAAATGTTTCTGAATTTCGTTGAAAAATATGGCCTCCAGTGGCTACCTTGGATTTGGTATATAAATTGTCAACAATTCCATTAGTACACCCCTCAGGTTGCATCTCTCACCCGATCTTTTTTCAAATTCTATGTGTAGTTTTGGTTTGCTGTCTAGATGAGAGCTATTAAATTTTTTCTGAATTTCATTGAAAACATGGCCGTCAATGGCCATCTTGGATTTGGCATATAAATTGTCAATAATTCCACCGCATCCCTCACCCAATCTTTTTCAAATTTCATATGTAGCTTTGGTGTGATGTCTTTACTTCGAAAACTTGAGTGAATGATTTGGAATTACTGAAAATTTTTGTTTAGTTCAGCCCTTCTTGGTCAAGTTGAGCTACAGTGTCATTAACACTTTCATTGTATAATTTAATCATCAGAAATACTAAATGAAGCTGAAATATTAAAAATGAAGTGCCCAGGTCATGTTCACCTAATTTTGCTCTGACATTTGAGAATTTTACCACCAAGCTCGGAGTGTAATGAATCAAACAAAAAATGAATATGGATGTAAGTGAAATAAATATAGTAAACGGCTATTTTATTAAATTTATTTGTCCCCGTGGGAACCCTGGGAAGTAAGCAGCACTTGTTTACTGTGGTAAACCAGTTCCGCTTTACTAGTAAAATAGGACCCAGTCACCAATGCTTGGGGTGAAAGTCCTCTAAAATGGGCAACATGTTGATCAACGATTGACTAAACTTGACTTCATCTCCATGTTGTGTCACGATTAGCCATGGTGCATAAATATGTGACGTTAACCACCAACAAACATTTAATTTATTTCACTTGTATCCATACTTTTATCAAATGTATTTCACTTGTATCCATACTTTTAGATTTTCACCAATATTAATAATAACTGAGAAGGCCTGTGATTTAACAATGAACGTCTCAAAACAAGAAAGAAATAGACGACTGTTAGATTTTTTAGCTCACCTGAGCGAAGCTCAAGGGGAGCTTTACTAATCACTTTCTGTCCGGCGTCCGTCGTCGTCCGTCCGGCGTTAACTTTACATTATCGACTTCTCCTCCTAAACCACTAGCCCAATTTTATTCAAATGTTGGCTAAATGTTTATTACCTAATGCCAATTCAGATTTGTTCAAATGAAGTTGCCCCTCCTCCTGGGTGGTGCCACGCCCCCAAGGGGCACCAAAATCTTTGTAAATCTTCTTCTCATGAACCAGCAGTAGCAGAGACTTGATATTTGGTGTGCAGCTTCCTTTTGAGGTGTAGACTCAGATTTGTTCAAGAGAAGTTTGTGGGGCTATACTTGGCGTTGTTATGAGAGGGGCAAAATTTTTTGCCCCGCCCAAAATTTCTATTTTCCAAACCGAGAGGCTGATTTGAACCAAATTTTATGTGAGGGCTTATTGGGTCATGAGTACTTGATTTATGCAAAAAAAAATTTTCCCGCAGCCCCGTGGGAACCGCAGGAGCTAAAAATAGAAAAAATTTAAAACGCCCATATCTCCAAAACTGCACGGCACTGAGAATTTTTATTTGGTGTGCAGCTTCCTTAGGACCAACAGAAAGGATTGGTAAAAAAAAATCGCCATCGGTTTTATCATAGGGTACAGTTTCGGGACTTTGAAAAAGTGCTGAGTCAGCACTTTTTAACACTGTAGGCAATGGGAAAAACATTAAAAAATCTTCTTCTCCAGATCCAGCAGGCAGAATCTTTTGATATTTGGTATGCAACATTGTAGGGTGGATCTGATTCAAGTTTGTTCAAATCGGCCCCCTGGGTTCATATTTGGGCTCAGTATAGGAGCCCGATTTCGAACTTAGTGCATTTCAGGCAAATTTCTTAAAAAATCTTCTTCTCCAGATCCAGCAGGCAGAATCTTTTGATATTTGGTATGCAACATTGTGGGGTGGATCTGATTCAAGTTTGTTCAAATCGGCCCCCTGGGTTTATATTTGGGCTCAGTATAGGAGCCCAAATTTGAACTTACTGCATTTCAGGCAAATTTCTTTGAAAATCTTCTTCTCCAGATCCAGCAGGCAGAATCTTTTGATATGTGGTATGCAACATTGTAGGGTGGATCTGATTCAAGTTTGTTCAAATCGGCTCCCTAGATTCATATTTGGGCTCACTATAGGAGCTCGAATTCGAATTTAGTGCATTTCAGGCAAATTTCTTCAAAAATCTTCTTCTCCAGATCCAGCAGGCAGAATCTTTTGATATTTGGTATGCAATGTTGCGGGGTAGATCTGATTCAAGTTTGTTCAAATCGGCCCCCTGGATACATATTTGGGCTTACTATAGAAGCTCGAATTCGAACTTAGTGCATTTCAGGCAAATTTCTTAAAAAATCTTCTTCTCCAGATCCAGCAGGCAGAATCTTTTGATATTTGGTAAGCAACATTGTGGGGTGGATCTGATTCAAGATTGTTCAAATCGGCCCCCTGGGTTAATATTTGGGCTCAGTATAGGAGCCCGATTTCGAACTTAGTGCATTTCAGGCAAATTTCTTAAAAAATCTTCTTCTCCAGATCCAGCAGGCAGAATCTTTCGATATTTGGTATGCAACATTGTAGGGTGGATCTGATTCAAATTTGTTCAAATCGGCCCCCTGGGTTCATATTTGGGCTCAGTATAGGAGCCCAATTTCGAACTTAGTGCATTTAGGCAAATTTCTTAAAAAATCTTCTTCTCCAGATCCAGAAGGCAGAATCTTTTGATATTTGGTATGCAACATTGTGGGGTGGATCTGATTCAAGTTTGTTCAAATCGGCTTCCTAGATTCATATTTGGGCTCACTATAGAAGCTCGAATTTGAACTTAGTGCATTTCATGCAGATTTCTTAAAAAATCTTCTTCTCCAGATCCAGCAGGCAGAATCTTTTCATATTTGGTAAGCAACATTGTGGGGTGGATCTGATTCAAGTTTGTTCAAATCGGCCCCCTGGGTTTATATTTGGGCTCAGTATAGGAGCCCAAATTTGAACTTAGTGCATTTCAAGCAAATTTATTAAAAAATCTTCTTCTCCAGATCCAGCAGGCAGAATCTTTTGATATTTGGTATGCAACATTGTGGGGTGGATCTGATTCAAGTTTGTTCAAATCGGCTTCCTAGATTCATATTTGGGCTCACTATAGAAGCTCGAATTCGAACTTAGTGCATTTCAGGCAAATTTCTTAAAAAATTTTCTTCTCCAGATCCAGCAGGCAGAATCTTTTGATATTTGGTATGCAACATTGTGGGATGGATCTGATGCAAATTTGTTTAAATCGGCTCCCTAGATTCATATTTGAGCTTACGAAAGAAGCTCGAATTCGAACTTAGTGCATTTCAGGCAAATTTCTTAAAAATTCATCTTCTCCAGATCCAGCAGGCAGAATCTTTTGATATTTGGTATGCAACATTGCGGGGTGGATCTGATTCAAGTTTGTTCAAATCGGCCCCCTGGATTCATATTTGGGCTTAATATAGAAGCCTGAATTCGGACTTAGTGCATTTCGGGCAAATTTATTAAAAAATCTTCTTCTCCAGATCCAGCAGGCAGAATCTTTTGATATTTGGTATGCAACATTGTGGGGTGGATCTGATTCAAGTTTGTTCAAATCGGCTTCCTAGATTCATATTTGGGCTCACTATAGAAGCTCGAATTCGAACTTAGTGCATTTCAGGCAAATTTCTTAAAAAATCATCTTCTCCAGATCCAGCAGGCAGAATCTTTTGATATTTGGTATGCAACATTGCGGGATGGATCTGATTCAAGTTTGTTCAAATCGGCCCCCTGGATTCATATTTGGGCTTAATATAGAAGCCCGAATTCGCACTTAGTGCATTTCAGGCAAATTTCTTCAAAAATCTTCTTCTCCAGATCCAGCAGGCAGAATCTTTTGATATTTGGTATGCAACATTGCGGTTTGGATCTGATTCAAGTTTGTTCAAATTGGCCCCCTGGATTCATATTTGGGCTTAATATAGAAGCCCAAATTCGCACTTAGTGCATTTCGGGCAAATTTATTAAAAAATCTTCTTCTCCAGATCCAGCAGGCAGAATCTTTTGATATTTGGTATGCAACATTGTGGGGTGGATCTGATTCAAGTTTGTTCAAATCGGCTTCCTAGTTTCATATTTGGATTCACTATAGAAGCTCGAATTCGAACTTAGTGCATTTCAGGCAAATTTCTTAAAAAATCTTCTTCTCCAGATCCAGCAGGCAGAATCTTTCGATATTTGGTATGCAACATTGTAGGGTGGATCTGATTCAAGTTTGTTCAAATCGGCCCCCTGGGTTCATATTTGGGCTCAGTATAGGAGCCCAATTTCGAACTTAGTGCATTTAGGCAAATTTCTTAAAAAATCTTCTTCTCCAGATCCAGAAGGCAGAATCTTTTGATATTTGGTATGCAACATTGTGGGGTGGATCTGATTCAAGTTTGTTCAAATCGGCTTCCTAGATTCATATTTGGGCTCACTATAGAAGCTCGAATTTGAACTTAGTGCATTTCATGCAGATTTCTTAAAAAATCTTCTTCTCCAGATCCAGCAGGCAGAATCTTTTCATATTTGGTAAGCAACATTGTGGGGTGGATCTGATTCAAGTTTGTTCAAATCGGCCCCCTGGGTTTATATTTGGGCTCAGTATAGGAGCCCAAATTTGAACTTAGTGCATTTCAAGCAAATTTATTAAAAAATCTTCTTCTCCAGATCCAGCAGGCAGAATCTTTTGATATTTGGTATGCAACATTGTGGGGTGGATCTGATTCAAGTTTGTTCAAATCGGCTTCCTAGATTCATATTTGGGCTCACTATAGAAGCTCGAATTCGAACTTAGTGCATTTCAGGCAAATTTCTTAAAAAATTTTCTTCTCCAGATCCAGCAGGCAGAATCTTTTGATATTTGGTATGCAACATTGTGGGATGGATCTGATGCAAATTTGTTTAAATCGGCTCCCTAGATTCATATTTGAGCTTACGAAAGAAGCTCGAATTCGAACTTAGTGCATTTCAGGCAAATTTCTTAAAAAATCATCTTCTCCAGATCCAGCAGGCAGAATCTTTTGATATTTGGTATGCAACATTGCGGGGTGGATCTGATTCAAGTTTGTTCAAATCGGCCCCCTGGATTCATATTTGGGCTTAATATAGAAGCCTGAATTCGGACTTAGTGCATTTCGGGCAAATTTATTAAAAAATCTTCTTCTCCAGATCCAGCAGGCAGAATCTTTTGATATTTGGTATGCAACATTGTGGGGTGGATCTGATTCAAGTTTGTTCAAATCGGCTTCCTAGATTCATATTTGGGCTCACTATAGAAGCTCGAATTCGAACTTAGTGCATTTCAGGCAAATTTCTTAAAAAATCATCTTCTCCAGATCCAGCAGGCAGAATCTTTTGATATTTGGTATGCAACATTGCGGGATGGATCTGATTCAAGTTTGTTCAAATCGGCCCCCTGGATTCATATTTGGGCTTAATATAGAAGCCCGAATTCGCACTTAGTGCATTTCAGGCAAATTTCTTCAAAAATCTTCTTCTCCAGATCCAGCAGGCAGAATCTTTTGATATTTGGTATGCAACATTGCGGTTTGGATCTGATTCAAGTTTGTTCAAATTGGCCCCCTGGATTCATATTTGGGCTTAATATAGAAGCCCGAATTCGCACTTAGTGCATTTCGGGCAAATTTATTAAAAAATCTTCTTCTCCAGATCCAGCAGGCAGAATCTTTTGATATTTGGTATGCAACATTGTGGGGTGGATCTGATTCAAGTTTGTTCAAATCGGCTTCCTAGTTTCATATTTGGATTCACTATAGAAGCTCGAATTCGAACTTAGTGCATTTCAGGCAAATTTCTTAAAAAATCTTCTTCTCCAGATCCAGCTTCAGAATCTTTTCATATTTGGTAAGCAACATTGTGGGGTGGATCTGATTCAAGTTTGTTCAAATCTGCCCCCTGGGTTTATATTTGGGCTCCGTATAGGAGCCCAAATTTTAACTTAGTGCATTTCAGGCATATTTCTTAAAAAATCTTCTTCTCCAGATCCAGCAGGCAGAATCTTTTGATATTTGGTATGCAACATTGTAGGGTGGATCTGATTGTGATTCATGAACGTATTTATTTGTAAAGTTGATAGAATCTTAGACAAAATTTGCAGAAAAGATCTACTATAGAAGGGGTGGTATCCAGGGTGAACCGTTTACCCAAATCTAGCAGTACTAATGCATTATTCACACAAATCTTCGTTCAAATTTTATGACCCCTCATTGGAACACATGCATTCAGCTCATTCCAACAAAGGTCATATGCCATGTTTTCGAGACAAAGGAATAAAAATTTTAGTTATTCATGAAATTTTTAGGCAACTGTTGTCTGTTATTCACATTGCTTCATGAAATTTCAGTACTTTTAGAAGTTACCTCAGTAATCAAGGGTTAATTCCCCTTAATTAAATGTCGCCTCTAAAAAACAACCACTTTGTATATCTTACCTTTTTACCAGCATAACTGCCAAAACTTGTCAGCATTCTTCGCAAAAATCGCTATTCAAATTTTAATTTTTGTCTCTTAAACATACATGTACTTATCGCTTGTAAATACCCCATTGGAATGAGCTTTTTGAGCTCATTCCAATGAGAGGTCGCACACCATGCTTTTTGAGTCAAAAAAGCAATTTTTTTAGTTATTCCAGAATTTCGTACGTAAAACACAGCTTTATGACTTCACATTAAAATGAGCTCTCTAAGCTTGTTCCAATCAACATTCACGCACTATGTCTTTCACACAAAAAATAAAATTTTCCATTTATTCAGGAATTTTGTTTGCAAGAACACTCTTAACCCCCCCCCCCCCCCCCCCCCACACACACACACACACAAACACACACACACACACAAACACAGACACACACATCTAAAAGTTCGTCAGCAAAAAAACAGTTACTTCAATTTTTAAATGCATTATAGGAACAACTTGCCTAATCAAATTTAAATACTTTTGCATCATTCTGTATCTAGAACAAACCATTTACCATATCTTTACGCAAAATTCTCCAGCATCATTCACAAAAAAACACCATTATTTATATATTCACATTTCTGTCTCAAAAATATACCTGATCTTCCCATACCCCTATTGGAATAAGCTGTTTGAGCTTGTTCCAATGATGATAAAAAAAAATAAAATTTGTGAAAATTTTTGTTTTCTTGCATGCAAATATATACATGTAGCACATGGAAGATATCCACAGTTGGGGAGAGATGTCCAAGGCTATCTCTTCACATTCCTTGTTTGTGCTTCATGCTAAACCAGTTTGTCTGCAGAGATAAATTTGCTTTATTAAAAATCATTGGAGATTGGCCACACACCAATGATTTTAAATAAAACTAATTTTAGGTAACAAATGTTGAACTTCAAACAAAATCTATCACTCAACCAGTTAATGTTGATGAGGCATGACATGGTGAAGGTGACCTAAAATACTTCTTAGAGTCACTTTGTCAGGTGAGCGATTAAGGCCACGTGGGGCCTCTTGTTTATGGATTTTTGCCCAAACTGATCCCCCCTCTCTCTCTCTCTGGGAAGCCAGCAAATAGCATTTCCAGGGCCTAAAACTACAATTTTTCTCTGGTCTCCCAAATTCACCTGATCTGAAGACCTGCAGGCAGGACACCAGCAGACTTTGACAAAATGTACTTGTAAAATATTACTGGGTAATTTACCAATTGCAGTGCAATGACGTCATGTCAGTTCAAGTGTTTTCATTCCAAGTTTTTGACACAAATTCATAATATAATACAGTGAAAACCTGTTAATTGAATACATGTAGCAACTTTGGCAACTTTGGCAGTGAAAATTCTTCAGTTAAAAATATTCAATTAACAGAGGTTTGGTCACCATCCTGTATGCTGGAGTCAAATTGGGCATTAATTCAATTATAGTTGTTTGACAGAGCTCACTTGCTTGGTCAAAGGTCAAGGTCACAATGACCTTGAACATAGTAAATTGTAAACAATTGGTTTCCGGATGATAACTTGACTACGGTTCAACCCACATTCATGAAACTTCATATATAGGTTGGTCTTTGTGAGAGGAAGAACTCTACATATTTTGGAGTCACTAGGTCAAAGGTCAAGGTCACAGTGACCCTGAACATAGTAAATCAAAACAATTGGTTTCCAGACGATAACTTGATAATGGTTCGACCCATGTTCATGAAACTTCATAGTTAGGCTGGCATCAGTGAGAGGAAGAACCCTATTTATTTTGGACTCGCTAGGTGAAAGGTCAAGGTCACATTGACCTTCAACATAGTAAATCATAAACAATTGGTTTCCGGGCGATAACTTGATAATGGTTTGACCCACATTCATGAAACTTCATAGGTAGGTTGGCCTAGGTGAGTGGAAGACCCCTATTTATTTTGGACTCACTAGGTCAAAGGCCAATGTCACAGTGACATTGAACATAATAAATCGTAAACAATTGGTTTCCAGATGATAATTTGACAATGGTTCCACCTACGTTCATGAAACTTCATAGGTAGGTTGGCATTGGTGCAAGAAAGAGCCCTATTTATTTCAGAATCACTAGGTCAAAGGTCAAGGTCACACTGACCCTTCACATAGTAAATTGTAAACAATTGGTTTCTGGACGGTAAGGTGATAATGATTAAACCCACTTTTGTGCTGTCACAACTCGACATTGGATCGGTGATCCTATTGGCATTTTTTATTCAATTAACTGTAGTTTACTCTATAACCTATAATCAGTTAACACTTCCAGTTTGTACTGAAGGTATGGAAAATGATTTTGTGTTCAGAAGTTATATTCCGTTAACAGGGTTATTCAGTTAAGAGATATCCAATTAGTGCACTCCACTGTATTCGGTAACATTTTTAGCTCAACTTTGGCGAAGCCAAATTTGAGCTTTTGTCATGGCCCGTCGTTCGTCTGTCCGTACGTCAACAATTGGATACGGCTTGGGCTAGAGGCCGTATTTATGAACCGATCTTTACGAAACTTCTTGGGTACCTTTGTTGTCGCCCGACCCTTCGGGGGACTATTGTAATCAGCAGTGTCTGTCCGTCCGTCCGTGCGTCCATCCGTCCATCCGTCACACCCTTGTCCGGATGATAACTTTAGTTTGGTTGATTTTACTGAAACTAAATTTGGTATGTGTCTTACTTGGGTGGAAATGCAGGTCAAGTTCGAAAATGGGCACGCTCCACTGATTTCTACTGGATTTATTCCCCTTTTTCGACTTGAAAAATACAGTTTTTGTGTTGTCCGGATGATAACTTTAGTTAGGATCATTTGATTGAAACGAAATTTAGTATGCCGCTTATTTGGGTGGAAATGCAGGTCAAGTTCGAAAATGGGCACGCTCCACTGATTTTTACTGGATTTATTCCCCTTTTTCGACTTAGAAAATAAGTTTTTTGTGTTGTCCGGATGATAACTTTACTTTGGATCATTTGATTGAAACGAAACTAAGTATGTGGTTTAATTGGTTGGAAATACAGGTCAAGGTAAAAAATGGCCATGCTCTGCGAACAAATTGCATCCTAACAGCTCCCTTGAATTTGCCATCTTGGTCGGGGGACCGGGGGCGTTGCCCTTGTTATGACTGTGGGACGAAAACGAGTGTTTTTGGGTACAGTCCAAAATTCAAGATGGCTGCCAGCCACCATTTTGTACTGATGATGCAGAAATCTGTTTTTTGTACAGAACTTCCATATGAAAGCTCTGATTTGAATAATTTTTTGTATGAATGTTTAGTACCACAAGATACATTACATATCATACAGGTTTTTTTTCTCATGCTTAAATTATGCAAATTAGACTAACTTTGATTTATTTAGTGTTACTTTCAGCACTGTCAGTGCAAATGCCAATACGGCTCTGGCTAGAGGCCGCATTTATGAACCGATCTTTACGAAACTTCTTGGGTACCTTTGTTATCACCATGGGACGAGAACGAGTGTTTTGGGGTCTGGTCCGAAATTCAAGATGGCCACTGGCAGCCATTTTGTTCAAAATTAGGGGCAATCAGATTTTTGTGCAGAACTTACACGTGAAAGCTCTGATTTGAATAATTTTTTGTATGAATGTTTAGTACCATGGGATACATCACATATAATACAGGTTTTTTTCTCGTGCAGAAATTATGCAAATTCGATGAACTTTGATTTTTTCAGTGCTACTTACACACAGTAAGTACACATGTCAATACGGCTCGGGCTAGAGGCTGTATTTATCAACCGATCTTCACGAAACTTCTTGGATACCTCTGTTATCACCTTGGGACGAGAACGAGTGTTTCTGAGTGCGGTCCAAAATTCAAGATGGCTGCCAGTGGCCATTTTGTACCGAAATTAGGTCTAATCAGTTTTTTGTACACAACTTCTATACGGCTCAGGCTAGAGGCCGTATTTATGGAACGATCTTTACGAAACTTCTTTGGTACCTTTGTTATCACCGTGGGATGAGAACGCTGTGTTTTCGGGTGTGGTCCAAAATTCAAGATGGCCACCAGCAGCCATTTTGTACCAAAATTAGTGCAATCAGTCTTTTGTACAGAACTTCTGTATGAAAGTTCTGATTTGAATAAATTTTTGTATGAATGTTTAGTAAAATGGAATACATCACATACAGTACAGGTTTTTTTTCTCGTGCAGAAATTATGCAAATTCGATGAATTTTGATTTATTTAGTGCTACTTATACACTGTAAGTGCACATGTCAATACGGCTCGGGCTAGAGGCTGTATTTATCAATCGATCTTCACGAAACTTCTTGAGTACCTTTGCTATCACCTTGGGATGAGAACGAGTGTTTCTGAGTGCGGTCCAAAATTCAAGATGGCTGCCAGTGGCCATTTTGTACCGAAATTAGGTCTAATCAGTTTTTTGTACACAACTTCTATACGGCTCAGGCTAGAGGCCGTATTTATGGAACGATCTTTACGAAACTTCTTGGGTACCTTTGTTATCACCATGGGATGAGAACGCTGTGTTTTCGGGTGTGGTCCAAAATTCAAGATGGCCACCAGCAGCCATTTTGTACCAAAATTAGTGCAATCAGTCTTTTGTGCAGAACTTCTGTATGAAAGTTCTGATTTGAATATATTTTTGTATGAATGTTTAGTAACATGGAATACATCACATATAGTACAGGTTTTTTTCTTGTGCAGAAATTATGCAAATTAGATGAACTTTTGATTTATTCAGTGCTACTTATACACTGTAAGTGCACATGTCAATACGGCTCGGGCTAGAGGCTGTATTTATGAACCGATCTTCACAAAACTTCTTGGGTACCTTTGTTATCTCCTTGGGACGAGAATGAGTGTTTCTGGGTGCAGTCCAGAATTCAAGATGGCTGCCAGTGGCCATTTTGTACCGAAATTAGATCCAATCAGTTTTTTGTCACAACTTCTACACAGCTCATATTTGTGAACTGATCTTCACGAAACTTCTTGGGTGCCTTTGTTTTCATCTTGGGGACAGGAACGAGTGTGTTTTGGGGTGCCTTTGTTATCACTGTGCTATGAGAACAAATATTTTGGGGTTCAGTCAGACCCACTCTGGGACTCAAAGATTTCTTTTCTAGTTTAGCATCTGACTGTCACCCACTTTTACAATACTTTACCTATAAGGCTACGGTCAGTATTTATGTACAGACCGTTACAATACTTTATATGTACCTTTGTTATCAGGTCATTACCTAGATGTCTGTCATTGCTGTGTCACATAGTATACATGTACATGTCTTGACAAGTTGAGCTACAGTGTCATTGACACTTTCATTCATTCAGTACTGGATGAAATCGATCAGAGAATGTTAGGAAATACAAGTTTTTCTACTTTTTGCTGGTGCCTAGTTGTCCCCCGAAAAAATTTCTTCGCTGGACTATTAAAATAGCTGGTGTCCATCCCACTTTGGTTTCCCGATGATAACTTTAGTTATAGTTCGCCAAATCAAATGAAATTTGATATGTAGGTGTATCAACATAAAATACAGGTCAAGTTTGAATCGGGGTGCGGTCTGACAATTTCTGCCAGAGTTATGCCCCTTTTTCAACTTCAAAAGTTTTTTTTTTTTTGGGGTTTCCCGGTGATAATTAAAGTTATGGTTGGCCAAATCAAATGAAAATTGGTATGTTGGTGTATCAACATAAAATACAGGTCAAGTTCAAATAAGGGTGTGGTCCGGCAAGTTTTGTCCGAGTTATACCCCTTTTTAGACTTAGAAAATTCTTCTTTTTTGTGGGGTTTCCTGATGATAACTTTAATTGCTTTTGACCGATTCAAATAAAATTTAGTATGTAGGTGCATCAACATAACATACAGGTCAAGTTCAAATCAGAGTTTGGTCTGCAATTTTTTCCAGAGTTATGTCCCTTTTTTACTTCGAAAAATTCCGGTTTTTTTTTCAAAATTCAATTTTTTTCAAATCTCGAATTGCACCCTTTTTTCGGGGGACGTGTGGCCGGGCGGCCTTTTATTTCCATTATGACGGATAGTATTATTTTCCATACTTTTTGCTGGTGTCTTTGTGATTATAGAAAACATTCTTTTTTGTTCTGGTGTCTAGCTGTTTGGCCACTGAAACGAGAGTATTATTCTTTTCAGCAACTACTGCTTTTTCAGGGTTCTTATGTAGATTATCAATTCATATTTCAAGCTTTTAGTTAACAAACACAAGGTCGAATGGCATGACAAATGACGTAATTCACTTCACAGGGCCTTGGATTCAAGGAAGAGCCTTGAATTTGACTTAGGGCCATTCAAGGCCTTGAAAATGTGGAAAATGGGCCAGGAGGCCTTGAAAAGCCTTGGGATATTTACAAAATGAAAATACTGAAAAAAGCAAATAATCTTTACTAGAGAGTTTTATATGCCAGAGGTCGTGAAAGCAAAGTACTTACTAGGACCCTCTGGTCATTATCCCTCCCATCCCTCACTTCCCTTTAATGGAGGGGAGGTGGTGGGGAGGACGTGGTAATGCCCAGAGGATCCTAGTTAAAACTAGTAAAGGCAGGGCCTTGAAAATCCTTGAATTTCGCTACTGTAGGACCTTGAAAAATACTAGAAAATGTCAAGAAATGGCCTGGAATCATCTTGAAGTTTATCAGTCCTTGCCCTTAGGAACTCTGATTTTATAGATTTTCACATCACTTTGTTGTTTCATATTTCAGGGGGAGCTGAAAGTGACATGGATTTGGATTTATTAGTTGAGACAGAAAGTGACAGTGAGAGTAGTCATAGTAACCAAGACAATGTCAGTGTTCAGAGAAGTGCTATAACTGCCGCTACAGCAGGATCAGATGCAGGTATGTATTATCAGCTATTGAATTCATCTTTTAATTTGTGTCATTTATTCAATGCTGGTAGGTTTATCAACTACTGCATCCATCTTTTAATTTATGTCTCATTTGTCTGATACTGGTAGGTCTATCAACTACAGAATTCATCTTTTAATTTATATCTCATTTGTATAATAGTGGTAGGTCTATCAGCTACAGCATCCATCTTTATATCCCCACTTTTGAAGAAAATGCGTGGGGTATACTGGATTACATGCGTCCATCCGTCCGTCCATCCGTCCGTGTGTGAGCCCGTCCGAGAATATTCATAACTAGAGCTGTAGGTTTTTAAATTTCTTGTTCGGTTTCGGTTTTGGTTTTTCAGGTGGAGTAAAACCTCGGTTCGGTTCGGTTTTCGGTTTGTTCATGAGGCCAAATAAAATTCAATAAAACTTATTCTTATGTCCGGAATCATAACTGAATGGCAGTGAAATTGACTGAAACTCAATGAATGCCCGAAATAAGCTATAATACATGAAGAATCAGGAAGGCCAATATTATAATTACCTAAATATACAGAACTTTTATTGTGCTTGGCCATTTTTCGAGGTTTGACACCTACACGCAACTTGAGGAAAGCAACAAACACAACTAAACTGAAATGTCAGAAATCCACAGAATGTAGCCTTCCCAGAGTAGTGAGAGTACCCAGACACTGCCGTTGGCAGTGTTTGGGTACTCTCACTACTCTGGGATGGCTACATTCTGTGAATTTCTGCAGCAAGAGAGTATTTTAATAAAAAACGAAAAACCTTAGATTACGGGATGTCGACGGTTTCGGTTTCGGTTTTTAAAAAAAAACCTCGGTTCGGTTTCGGTTAACCTACAGCTCTATTCATAACTTTCATAACTTAAGTAAATTATTATGGAACTTAGTGTGTAATTAAATTGTAATATTTCCCAAGACTAGAATGATTTTTTCACTTGAGTTATGGCCCTTACTTTGTCAAATTTTCAATGATTTTTATACGCCCGTTTGAAAAACGGACGTATTATGTTATAGCTCTGTCCGGTGTCCGTCTGTCCATCCGGGGACAGTTGTATTCCATGCTCTACAGAGCGTGATTTCAATCAGATTTAAAAAATATTTGATATACTGCACAACCAGAATAAGATCTCGCGCAAGTTCGAATTTGGGTCATGTACTACAGTTTTCCTATTAGTTATTCCCCCTTTAATACTTAGAAATCGAGCAAATTATGCCTTCCGTGCTCTACAGACCGTCAACTTAATCACATTCTTATCAAATTAATACGCAGCTTCATGGCCATAATATCTCGCACAAGTTCATATTTGGGTCGTGTTCGGTTGTTTTCTTAGGAGTTATTGCCCTTTTCATACTTATAAATCAATCAAATTATGCTTTCTGTGCTCTACAGTCCGTGAACTTAATTCTTTTGAAATTTAATATGCAGCTTCATGAGCATGGTATCTCGCTCAAGTGCAAATTCGGGTCTTGTTTGTCGATTTCCGTAGGAGTTATTGTCCTTTAATACTTAGAAATCAGGCAAATTATGCTTTCCGTGCTCTTCAGGCCGTGAACTTAATCAGATTCTTTTCAAATTTAATACACAGCTTCATGGGCATAATATCTCGTTATGTAAATCAAATAATTTGATCCGCAGATATTAACCCTTTATGCATCAAATTAGGCACTCCTCCAATCCATTTCTATATGTACCCATACCATGTATGGTGTACATAATGTCAGCATCCAGGATGGCCCTCCGTCATACAGCTTTCTACTAGTTGCGCGTATGGGTACACATCTGACGATTTCATCGGCCTATTTTTTAGCTCATCTTGACAAAGTCAAGCTGAGCTAATCTAATCGCTTCCCGTCCGTCGTCCGGCGTCCGTCAACACCATGTTTTGGTCTTCTCCTCCAAAGCCACTGGGCCAATTCAAGTGAAAGTTTGTGTGAGTGATGGTCCCAAAGGGGCATTTCATTTTTGTTCAACTCAGCATGCCCAGCCCCATAGGGAGGGAGTGGGGGAAAATGCTCCAAAATATTTTTAAAATCTTCTTCTCAAGAACCAGTGTGTACAATGACTTGATATTTGCTATGGAGCTTCCATATGAGGTGTAGAATCAAGTTTGTTCAAACGAAGTTCGTAAAGTAATATTTGGCTTTGTAATAGGAGGGGTAAGATTTTTGGCCCCGCCCAAAATTTCTATTTTCTGAACCGATGGTCCGGTATGAACCAAATTTGGTTTGTGGTAGTATTGGGTCATAAGTACTTGACCCATGCAAAAAAAAAAATTCCCGCATCCCCATGGGAACCCTGGGAGCTAAAAATAGAAATATTTTCAAACGCCCATATTTCCCAAACCCCACGGAACAGAGAGCTTTTATTTGGTATGAAGTATCCTTACGACCAGTAGAATTGAATGGTAAAAAAAAATTGCCATCGGTTATGTTAGGGTGTTCTGTAATGGGCATCGAAAAAATGCTGAGTCAGCATATTTGCAAAAATTTTAAAAAATCTTTTCTCCAGAACCAATCATCAGAATCTTTTGATATTTGGTATACAGCATTCATAGGGGGGTCAGATAAAAGTTAGTTGAAATAAAGCTCATTGGTTCATATTTGGGCTCTCTACAGGAGCCCGAAGTTTTAACATAGGGTAATATGGGGAATATTCTTTAAAAATCTTCTTCTTCAGAACCACCAGTCAGAATCTTTTAATATTTGGTATACATCATTGTTATGAGGGTCAGATTCTAGATTGTTCAAACCAAGTCCCTAGGTTAATATTTGGGCTTCCTGCGGAAGCCCAAATTTTATCTTTGTTCAATATGGAGGGTAATTTAAAAAAATCTTCTTCTTCAGATCCATCAGTAAGAATGCTTTGATATTTGGTATGCAACATCTCTATGGGGGTCAGATTCAAGTTTGTTCAAATCAAATTCCTAGGTATATATTTGGGCTCACTATGGTAGCCCAAATTTTTACTTAGTGCAATATGAGAAAATTTCTTTAAAAATCTTCTTCTTCAGATCCACCAGTCGGAATGCTTTTATATTTGGTATACAACATCTCTAGGGGGGTCAGACTCCAGGTTGTTCAATTCGAGTGCCTAGGTTAATATTTGGGCTCCATATGGGAACATGAAATTTAACTTAGTACAATATGAGGGAATTTCTTCAAAAATCTTCTTCTTCAGATTCACTTGTCAGAATGCTTTCACATTTGGTATACAACATCTCTAGGGGGGTCAGATTCAAGTTTGTTCAAATCGGATCCATAGGTCAATATTTGGGCTCGCTATGGTAGCCCAAATTTGAACTTAGTGCAATTCGAAGAAATTTCTTTACAATTTCTCTTCTTCAGATCCAACAGTCAGAATGCTTTCATATTCAGTACACAACATGTCTAGGGAAGTCAGATTTAACTGTGTTCAAATCAAGAGCCTGGGTTAATATTTGGGCTCTCTATGGGAGCCGGAATTGGCCATTTTGCTGAAGAATTAAAAATTTTGTATTCAGTACCCTCTAGAGGTACTAAGATTAATCCACATAGGTTGTATCGAGGGGCTTCATAGGGGAGCTCTACATTTTACTTATGATCAACTGAAGAAAAGGCATGATGCCCAGATTATTTTTGTCACTCCTGAGGGACTCAAGGATTGACAGTGTAGCCTATGGAGATGGCTTGCTTAATGTAGACTCATTCTTGGACTCTGTTTAAATTGTGTTCTGTACAAGATGAGCGCTTCAGGCCCCGTGGGGCCTCTTGTTTTATTTTGTGAAGACCTCAGATCGCTTAATATGAAGGGCAGGGGATTGGGCAATGATTGGATGGGGGAACAGACATAGTCGAGTCAACAAAAATTTCAAACTTTACCCAAAAGAAACTTGTGCATGGTCCAGTTTTGACGGGCGTATGTTGCCCCGCTCAGCGGTGCTCTTGTTTTTAATACATTTATGACTCATGGTTCAGCACTGCAGTACGGGTATGAATTGTCTTAAGCAATAGCTCTTGTTTAATTTGTTTCTCATTTGATTGATACTGGTATGTCTATCATCTACTGAATTCATCTTTTAACCCTTTACCCAACGCAGACAATATCAAAATTTATTATTTTAAATATTATTTTTTAATTTTTTTCAAAAAATTTCAACAAAACCATATCATGTGACCCACTTTGGAATGAGCTCGATAAGCTTGTTCCAAAGAGTGGTCACATGATATGGTTTTGTTGAAATATATAGAAAATAATATTTCTTCAGCTGCTGAATTTGCATATTACGCAGACGGATGCAGTCGATTCGTTGGGTAAAGGGTTAATTTGTATGTCATTTGTCTGATACTGGTAGGTCTATCAACTACTCAGTTCATCTTTTTGTGTCTCATTTGTCTGATACAGGTAGCTCTATCAGACTTCACAGAACAGATGTTGGTTTTTGCTTGAGAAGCTTTCCAAGGTCCAGCAGAAATAAATGGCCAAAAATATTGCCTTTGGTTGTGTTATGGCAAATCAAAAACTTGCTCTTGTTGTCCATCACTTACTGACGCCTTCATCTCTTTTGACAACTTGAGTTAGATGAGCATTTTTGGCTCACTTGAGCCTCCAGTTATACCCCGCCCCCAGCGGGAGTATATAGGATTCACCTTGTCCGTCCTTCCGTCAGTCCATCCATCCCAAAATTCAGTCATAAATAACTTGTAAAGTACTTGGTTGTGTGACTTGATATTTGGTATGCAAGTGTATCCTATTGCTGTATACCCATAGTGAAATGCAGCTGTTGTGCAAGATTTTATTGCCAGAATCATTGCCTTTTATTGACTTAGAAATTGTCCGCCTTGAAATTAATTAATGAATAACATGTTGAGTACTCAATGGAATGACTTCATATTTGGTGTGCTATTCTATCCTATTGATGTCTACTCACAGTACAAGGCAGATGTTATGCAGTGTATTATTGTAGGAGTTATTGCATTTTATGGACTTTGATTTTGTACGTCCCACAATTCAATCATGAATAACTTGTTTAACCCCTGTCACTCTGGTAGAGCAAGAAAATTTTCTCCAATCACTCTGTTTTTCTCTTATGTAACTGTTAATTTAACCAATTTTATCTTGTTTGACAGAGCTCACTGTGCTCTGTCAAACAAGGTATATTTGGTTAAATATCAAATTGCATCATGGGAAATATTTGCTGCTGAAAACTTTGCATTTTGACATCAGAGTGCACAGGGTTAATGAAGGGTACCTTCATAGTGTGATCAACTCCTCCACAATTTCTAATGTAGAGAGTTGAAACTTTAGGATATGGTTACGCATGTTTTGCAAATGCGCAACTTATATAAAGTTTGCAGAAAAATATTTTTTTTACAGAATTATATCAAATCACTCTCACATTTGGTAAATAGACAGGGGTACCTTTTTGTGTTACCCTATGGTGGCACTTGATAGTTCTCAGGATATATGCACCAATGGTCTGTAATCTGTCACAGGTCTGTCATCTGTCACAGGTCTGTCATCCTTCAGCATCACCCATTAACTGGTAGAGTGCTAGAAGCCACTATCAGGGCTTTAATATGAAGAGCAGGTACCCTAGCCTAAAGGTATCATATTCTGTGGATGTGCTTCATATGATATTAGAAGTGAAATTAATTAATCTTCATGGGTTTGCCTTGTTACAATTTATGGGAGAGTGCCTGTTGGCACTCTCCCATAAATTGTATCAAGGCAAAGACACGTGAACAAATTTTGATGACCAAAAATAACTTAGCACTCTACCAGTTAATAAATGGTTCATTTCTGTAATGCTATCCCTGTATTGCAGGTGGGGTATATGCCACCCTCGACTTTGCTGTAGTTTTTCTTTGCCTTATATAAATAGGTATTCAACAATCTCAGCATTTCCTTTGTGGCCAGTGTACTTGTCGGGAGATGTGCCATTCCTTAGATGAGAACTAAAACTTTTCTTTTTGCCACATGTTCTGTACAGTACCAGAAGAGTGCTTACTTACAAAATTAATAAGTAATAAAGAGGACCTCCCCAGAATATCAATTATAAACTGATTGTCTTTTCTTCAGGTATTGGAAGCCTAGCTCATTTCTCAGAAGATTCTGGAGACTCATCAAACCAGGAGGAAGATGATTATGAAAGTGATGGAGAGAGTGGAGAAATTGAAGGTGGAGAGTTTGAATATCTTGATGAACAGCTTGAAAGAAGGAATACAACAGGAGGTAATTCAACCATTCTTTGAATATAAGTATGACAATTTGTATATATGTACAGGGCTGTCTACAAACTACAAAATGTAAGATATATTCTTTTTGTCTCAATTACAATATGGAGTGGGCATAATAAACCACCTGTTTGTCACTATGTACATTTATACGGACACTCAGATTCTTTCTTTGTACAATCATACATTCGTACAATTTTTGCTTGATAACTTTATTTGCAGGCTTCATGTGTTGAACTCTATTTTTACTTTTGATGACAAATGAAAGTCAGGGTTATATTTTCACAATATCAGCAGTTGCTGTTAACTCCTTATTTTCTGCTGATGGATATTCCGGCCTAGGACACAAAATTTCTTGCCACAGAAATAAGTATTATTTGGGCAAATTTAATCAAATTTTCCCACAAATGAAATTGAATTTTTTTCAATGATTGTTTGAGTTAAATTTAGATTAATTTTTTAATTAAATCTGATAGATTTAATAGAAAATGTACTGAAAATTCTCAGCGCATTAAAAGAATGGCCTGGTTATGTTTTCACAATATCGGTAGTTGCTGTTGAAGGTAAGGTTATATTCTCGTGATTTCTGTAGTTGCCGTTAAAGGTCAGGTTATATTCTCGTGATTTCTGTAATTGTGGTTAAAGGTTGGGTTATATTCTCATGATTTCAGTAGGGCCTTTCTCAGGTGAGTGCTTCAAGCTTTTTGGATCCCTTGTGGAGTTAAAGGCCAGGTTATATTTCCATGATTTCATGACTGCTGTTAAAGATCAGGTTCTATTTTCATGATTTCAGTAGGTGCCGTTAAAGGCAAGGTTATATAAGGAATAATTGTTTGTTTCTGTCTATTTCTTGACTTATGAAGGCCAAAAAACAAAGGCCAAACTGTGTGAATGAGCATAGCCCATTTACACTATATTTGACCTTTGTTTTTTGGGGGTTCATAACCCAAGAAATAGACAGAAACAAATGATCATTCCTTATAATTAAACTTGAGGGGCAATAAATTTAAACACTCTCTACTTTGCAGAATTAAAATAAAAAAACAGCTTACATCACATTTCCTAGTAATAACTGAATAAAAAGGCATAGTTTTCCCCAATTCTGTTTGAAATAATGATACATTTCACTGAAACATGTTCTTGTGTCATTAAAAATTGTATTGACCAATGAATTGCATGCGTTAAAAGGAACGTCATTGGGCACACACACACAAAACTTCAATCTCCTTTTCCACTTGACATGAGGGTGCTGTCATTCAAAGCAATACTGAATTAAATTTAATTCTGATTTTGACCATTTCCCGAGAAACTGAAAACTCAGTTTGTAAATGTGGAGTTTGATATACCCAGATGACATGAAGTTGGTTGAGCTTTGTCCCAGAAAGAGTTCATTCAGGCTATTTGGAAATTGGAAAGTTTTGTTGGCATGAGTTTTGTTCGTGGGTTATTATGACCGGCCAATGTTTACGTTTGATTTGGGTAAAACGATGAACATGATCGTAGACGATCATGTATTGCATATAAACGAATTGAACCTGGAATAAAAAGCATGATAAGGATTTCATTGTTTATTAAATTTTATTTTGGGCCATAAAAAAAAGAACCTCTGTTTCTCAGGCCCGCGCGCATGGTCATTTTTGGTGCGCATGCAACCTTTTTATGACACCCAAAAAATCTTCAAAAAAAATTTGAGATATTGTGCTCATTTCGGTAAATCGATATCGATGCGTTCGCAAATTTTAAATTAACACACTTCAAGCTTTTTCTACATCATACCTTAATAAAGTGGGTGGGTTTTAGCAATATTCACGACAGAAAGTGTTTTATTCTGTAAAAGGTAAGTCATAATGACAGCAAGAAGGAAGGTGTCTTTCAGTCTGACAACAAACAGTCACAAAGGGGAATGGTCGATTCGCACCACGTTTGATTTGCACCAACCCTCAGAAAGTCTGCAAAGTCAGGTGCTATGTTGAATGGAACACAGTCTCCTGGCATTTATTTTTAGTAACATTTGTATTGTAAATGGCCGTCATTGGGAATTTGCGTACTGTTATTTGAAACCGTTACGAGTTTCCCAGTTAATTTAAATAAATGCATTTGAGATGCAGGATAATTGGATAACTAATAGTAACCTTTGCTTGATATAAAAGTAACAGTCATAGTTGAAAATAAATTGCATATAGGCAGGTATGTGCGGTCGAATTGGTTAATAAAAACACGCAAACATTCGTTTTGTACTTCATTTTCAGATTTCAAAAAAATATGATTTATGGATGAACTGCCCGTTCAAATGCTTTGTGATAAATTTGAATATAATGGGGAAAAATTGCGATTCACGATTTTATTAGGCAGGTTGTGAAAGGATTTTTTTTTTTGGTAAAATAAATCTCTGAAAGTTGGCACTTCGACATTTGATTTGTCCCAGAGACGTTTCAACCTGGGACGTTTCACCCACGAGGCGTTTCGTGACTTTCGTCCTGTGTTATAATTTTCACGTTTCACTGAAAAAACAAACATTCAAACCCCACTTCATTTATGACCCAACACCCCTGTGGTGAATAATCAATATATTTGCGAAATTTTGCGTGGTCCACCAGGCGTTTGGGTGGGGGTCAAATTACCACAAACAACCTCTCGGGGAGAAAATAAAAAGAAAAAAAAAAACCCGCCCGCCCGCATGCTTTTTTGAAAAAAATGGCCTGAGAAACAGACAATCAACTTTGTATGGCCTTGAAAGTCTTTTTAATATGATGAGATAAATATTAATTACTTTTCATATTGGAACAATATGAGCGTGCAGGGGTTCTTTTCCATTCACACTGTGCAACATGATCTTTAAGACAGACATTGGGGGCGTGGTTTAGAGTGGGCCTTAATGCATTTTTTTCGGTTTATTGTGTTATGAAAAAAAAGAAAGAAATAGTTTAGCCGATGATTTTGCCTGAAAATGCATGAACAGAAAAAAAGTTTAATTATATTTTTATGATTTCAGTAGATATTGATAAAGGCCAGTTTATATTTTCATTATCTGAGAGGGTTCAATAACTTGTGTTACAATTTTAGTTATGTGAACAGTCAGGTTATCCTTTTGCTATTTTAGTTAATGCATTTTTATTCTCGAGATTATATAGTAGTTTTGTGTTAACTCTTGATAAAAGTGTGATTTATTGCCATCTCTTGGCATCCGTCATCTCTCCTTGTCACCCTGTCTTCAAATCAAATCCCTTGGTTTATACTTGGGTTCCCTATGAGAGCCCAAATTTTAACTTTGTGCAATGTGAGGAATTTTCTTTAAAAACTTTGTTTGCCAGGTCCACCAGTCAGAATGTATTGACAATTGGTATGCAGCATCTTAGTGGTGTACAGATTCTAGTTTGTTCAAATCAAGATTCTGAGTTCATATTTGGGCTCAACATGGGGAGCTTGAATATTCTTCAACCCTTCACCCAATGAATTGGCCACATCCGCCCACGTGATAGGCAAATTCAGCATCTGAGAAAATACTATATTTTTATACTGTACCAATGACCCAGACTTAGCTGGTGCTAACTCCACAAAAACCAGGGCCAAACACAAATTTTGCCCCCCAATCCCCAAAATTTGCATCCAAAACAAAAAGAAATCATGTCCTAAAGGACCTCCATAGTACGACTCTACTGCGCATGCGCAGTGACGCAGTCGTCCCGAAATTGGCGCCAAATATCATTCTCTGTTTGGCCCTTCATCAGTCAACATCTCACTGATCTTTGTGCTTGTAAATCTCAGTTTAAAGGATGCCAGACACGTAATTCTTGGAGAAAATGTGATTCTAAGGAGGATAGAAGGAGGAGAGGAAAAAAGAAGTGGCAAAAAATAATCAGGGGTGTACTTAAAATTTTTTGTTGAAATTATGTTAAGTTGCCTATTTTCGAGGCATGGGCCTCTTGTTGTCATTCTTGCTAATTGTTGCACTGCTTATTCAGTGTTTCCTCTCCCCTAGCCTTCTAAAGTCCCCCCTTGCAATTCTCCCATGCTTTTGGCATATTTTTGAGAAGTTTCATTTCTAAAATTCCCTGGGAGAGTTGCTTGGTTACAGAATGTTTTCTGTTATTTTCCCCATAGTTACGTTTTCACCCATGGGTGTATAACGTTTGTGTTCTGCATCTTCCATCTGATGTTCTGCAGATTCTCCCCTGGGAGTGTCTGTTTTGCATCAGATAGAGTGTAATTGATGACTGATTCCGGGCCAGTTTTTTCAGTGCCTGGAGTCATGTTTTCTACTGTGTTTACACAGTTTGTTTTCATTGGCAACAGCCTTTTTTGAGGGGCTGTTGCCTTTGTGGTAGTTTATCTCATTATAAGATACATTTATATTATCCGAAAGTGTCTCATTAATTATTTTATATAATTTTAAAATTTTTGACCACACTTTGCCATCGGATCCATCGAGGGTCAACGTTACTTTTCAGCAACTTGGGCTTCTCTGAAAAAATATTTTTTCAAAATTATTTTGTTTTGCAATTGTTTTTTCATTTATTAATGGATCATGTTATTATGTATCTTTGTGTCAGGGGTTTTTGCGAGTAACTAGGACTTATTGTTGTTCTTTCACAATGAAGGGACTTTGTTCAAATTGTAATAGGAAGAAATCTTCCTCTGACTTTCATGATTATTGTATTAATTGTAGTCAGTGTTCTCGCATTAATCCCTGTCCTGTATGTGAACATTGGGATGAGAAACATTGGAAACGTGTGTCACGATATGTTGTTTCTGGAGAAAGAGCGATGCCGGCTCTTTCTCCACAAGGTCACTCTACTCTCTCAGTTTCTATTTCAGAGGAACCAGAACAGGGTGATGTTTCCATGTTATCTTCTTCAAGTGTGCGTCCGTCGTCACAAATAAATACAGAGCTAGCGGCAAAAGTGCTCATGGAGATTAGACAAATGTCGTCCGCTAGCTCGCCCGGTGTAGCGTCCATTCACCGAATGGTTCGGCAGCCGGGTTCGTCCGATGCGGTCCAAGAGGAAATTTTGGGTGATGCGAGCACTATAAAAATAATAGATGCACACCCAGTGACGGCGGATAGTGAACGAGAACGGAGGAAGCCTTTTAGTCCGGTTCCTAGCTCGTCCAGGTCCAGCCGGGCCGCGAGCGAGAGAGGCCCCTCTCTCGTACAACAACATCTGGGACCAGATGTTGTGGTACAAAATGTGTCTTTAGCGGAGCATACGTCCGTCGCTCGGGACGCTCCGTTGTATAAGCAGTCCGCAGAGACTGTTAAGGCTTCCTCTTCTCGTCGGCGCACACGACCGCACCTTGGCTGCGTGACCTCCGATATTTTGCCAGCTTCGCCGATGAAGGATTCTTCGGCGACCAGGTTACACCATCCGGCAGCCAGGGATTCGAGACCGATGGACTCCGGACGTTCGCATAGGAAAAGTATGCGGGAGCCATCTGATGCGGAGCTGCCCTCGGCGAAGCAGCGAAAGACCGCTCTTCCGCAGGTCTCGACGTCGGACATTCTAGTGCAGATAGCACAGCTTATCGCAGCATCCCAGCAGCCGACAGAAACGGTGTCGGATCGAGAATTATCCGACGGCGCTGGGTCGGTACGCTCCGCCGAAGCATCGGGGGCGGACGACCGGGAACATCGGGAGGTCCGACTGGATGGTGAAAGGGATACGGATGAATTGGAGCTATCCCTTTCGGAACAACACAAAGCTGCCGTGGACTTCATCCGGCACTTTCTTCCTCAAGTTGTTCCGTCGGGCCAGACTGCTGCGCTTCCGGACAGGAGAATTATAGCGTCATTGGACTCTGATTTTTTTGAGCGGTTCAGGGACATCGCTCCCGAGTTTCCGTCGCAGTCCAATAATGTTGCAAGAACATTTGAATTATTGAACGACGCTATTTTTAAACTTGCTTCCAGGACGGGGAAAGCAGGTTTCTTGTCCGCAAATACTCTCAACCTGCCTTTCATTAATGCAAGGAATAAATTCGACACGGCAGGTCAGGGTATACCGAGAGTTCCTCTGCGTATGGACGACGAGGCGGAAGACTTAGAGCTATCATTACCGTCGTCAGCTTCTATTCCAACCGCAGTGTTGGAAACAGCTATTGCGTCTAACAGAGCCAATTTAGATGCCTTATCTTACGCAGATCACCTTACTAAGGCGTTATCACTGCGTCTTCAAGGGGAAGAGTTTCAGGATATACAATCCTCCTTAAGACTTCTTTCAAGGGCAGTAGCTTATTCCACGTGTAACTCCGCCCTTTCAGTGGCAAATCTGGTGTTGTTTAGACGTGACGCAGCCCTGGCTACATCCACACTAGTGGATTCTAAGGTGAAGAACTCTCTTAGAGTCGCTTCGGTCTCAGGAGATCTTCTCTTTGACGGCAAGCTTTCCGCTATTTATGATAATATTAAAAAGAAAGCTAGTGATTCTCTGTTGTTTAGATCCGCTCCTAAAAGGTCGGATACAGCAGACACGAATAAGGCGGGCACTTCTGGGTCTTATGCGCCCAAGAGAGGTTCCTATAGAGGTTCCGGTGCGTCCTCTAGCTCTTTTTCGAGAGACCGTCAGGATAGTGACTCTCGTTCGGGACGTCCTTCAGGCCGGGACAATCGGTCGGACGCCCCGAGGTCGACGAGGCGAGGTGCGGGTCGTGGAAGACGTGGTTTCTCCTACCGCAGGCCTCGCAGATCCAGGAGGTGATGGCTTAAACCTCTATCGCGTTCCGGTTGGCGGAAGGTTGTCGAGTTTTTCTCAAGAGTGGGCGTCGATTACGGACGACCCGTGGGTGAGAGGAGTGACTTCGGAAGGTCTAAAGATATCCTTCAAACGAAAGCCTCCATTAACTCGAAGTCCAAAGTGGACTCATCTTCCGTCAAATCCTCAGAAAAGAGACGCTCTGCTATCAGAGGTGCAGTCTCTTTTAATGAAGAACGCGGTAGAGGTCGTAGAAAACCAGGAATCGCTGGGATTCTACAGCCATCTGTTTCTGGTTCCGAAACCAGACGGCTCGTTCCGTCCAGTCATAGATTTGAGCTGGATAAACAAGCTGATCCTCGCTCCGAAGTTTTATATGGAGACGATTCGATCGGTCAGAGCGAGTATTCGGGTGAACGATTATGCAACGAGCATAGATCTCAAAGATGCGTACTTTCACGTCATGGTACATCCGACATTCCGAAAGTATCTACGCTTCGCAGTCCTAGGAGTGGTGTATCAGTTCCGGGCCATGTGCTTCGGATTGAATCTAGCACCCTGGGCTTTCACTCGGGTAATGAACTCGGTAATGATCTACTTCCGAGCTCATTCGTCTGCGGTAACGTCGGCCTACCTGGACGACATTCTTCAGAGGTACGGCAACGAGTTAACGCTTCAGAACGATGTTCAGAATCTTCTTCTATTGCTCCGACGTCTCGGTTTCATAGTAAACGAGGAGAAGTCGGATCTGGTGCCGTCCAAGTCATTCACTCATCTGGGAATGAGCTTCGAGACGCACAACAATCTCGTTCGTCTGCCGTTAACCAGAGCGAAATTAGTCAGTTGTTACGCTCGCTATTGTCTGAATACAGACAAAGTCACGGCGAGAGAATTTATGAGACTGATAGGTCTGTGCGGAGCCGCCGCGGATCTCATTCCGATGGGACGGCTACGCACACGGCCTCTTCAAATTTTCCTGACTCAGAATTGGAGTGTGAAAATTCATTCGCTCGATGTAGACGTTCTCTTGTCAGATCAAGTGAAACAAGAGATTCAGACTTGGGCAAACATTCAGTGGTTAACTCAAGGAGTTCCGCTGCAGTTGCCGGATCCGAGTTTTACCATTATGACGGATGCCAGTCAAACAGGTTGGGGTGCATCATTAATCCCAACGGATTCGAGATGCCAGGGTCTTTGGGATCCGCAATTCCTGTGCAAGCACATAAACATCAAGGAAATGATGTCAATTTGGCTTGCGTTACGTCACTGGATGGACATTATTCACGATGCTCATGTCCAAATCCTATCCGACAATACGACAGTAGTGGCGTATATACGGAATCAGGGAGGCACTCATTCAGTTCCGTTGTTCAATCTAACGGAAAGAATCCTTCTGTTTGCGTTGGAACATCACGTTCTTCTTTCGGTCCGTCACATACCGGGTCGTCTGAATGTGCTAGCAGACTCCCTTTCACGAAAGGGTCGCTTGTTGCCGTCGGAGTGGACTCTCAACAAACAAGTATTCAATCAGATTTGCTACCAATGGGAACGGCCAATGATAGACTTATTTGCGACACATCTCAACAATCAGTTGCAAACGTATGTGTCCTCGTGTCCGGATCCAAGAGCATTTGCAGTAGACGCTCTGTCGATCCCTTGGGACGGAATGATAGGATATGCGTATCCTCCAGCGCCGTTAATTCAACAAGTATTGCTAAAGATAAAACAATCTCAATGCAAGATTCTGTTGGTAGCATCTCTGTCGCCACAGAGACCGTGGATAAATCTACTCAGGTGTCTGTTGTGGGACCTACCGCGGAAGCTCCCTCCACGAGAGGATCTTCTTTGGCAGGGGAAATCGCGCCAACTCCATCACAACCCGCAAGGTCTCAACCTTCACGTTTTTCCGTTGTGCGGTCCTTCTTGCATGGCAAGCACTTTACAGGACGAGCAGTGGACGCGATTTCTAACTGTAGGAGGACCTCCTCTTCGCTAAACTATGCGGCTAAGTGGAAGGTTTTCCGTCGTTGGTGTAGGGATCATTCTGTAGATATATTTGATCCCTCTATACCAGACATTGCTAACTTTCTAGTATACTTGTTTGACGAAATCAAACTGCAGCCTGTTACTATAAAGGGTTATAGATCTATGTTATCTGATACCTATGCACATCATGATAGTTTACAAATTGGATCTAATGTCTCTTTATCGAAATTGGTTAGAAACTTTTCGATAAATAGACCCAGAACTCTTAGATTAATTCCTAAGTGGAATTTAGCTTGGGTTCTCCTTAAATTGAAGGAAAAGCCATTTGAACCTCTTGGGACAGTAGATTTCAAATTCTTATCTTATAAGACAGCTTTTCTCTTAGCTTTCTCTTCTGCTAGAAGAGTCAGTGAGCTTCATGCACTATCGGTGGATGATTCTCATTATCGTAGTGTTGGGAACACTATCACCTTCACTACTAATGTCGGTTTTTTAGCTAAGAATCAGGCTCCTAATAAATATCCGGAACCTATTGTTATTAAGGCTCTTCTGTCTTCAGACGGGCGTAGGCCTTTACTCTGTCCTGTTAGAGCACTACGTATCTATAAACAGAGATCTCAGTTCATCAGAAAGGGACGGAAACGTTTCTTTCTGTCTTTGATGCCTAATAGAAAGGACATTTCAGTCCATTCTATTGCTAGATGGATTCAGTTAACTATCCGTACTGCGTATGAAGATTTATCTTCTTCTCAGCAGTCTGTGCTTAAGATTTCTGCTCATGAAGTAAGAGCTCTTTCTACTTCCTGGGCTTATGCTAATAGTGTTGCTATTACAGATTTAATGAAGGCTGCTTATTGGTCTCAGCCTTCCACATTTACTAATTTTTATCTCAGAAATATTGAGTCCATTTCTGGAGACCTGCATTGTTTAGGTCCGTTATCTGTTGCTCAGAATGTCGTCCACTAAACAGTTGCAACTATAGTTATGCAGGCTTTCTGTTCCGGCAGTGACTCCGTCCGACTGCCCTCTTCGCTCTGGGCTATTTGACCCAGGGCAAGGGGAAGGGGGGGGGGGGGGGGGGGGCGGGTGTTCCCTTAGGTCACCTGCTTTATAGTGAAAAGCAAGGGAATGCCTCCTCCAAGACAGTATTTCTGAGTCGCTTCCGGGATGGTTTTAAAGTGTAATATTAATGTTTAATTTCATTCATGTCTTATTTTTAAAGTGTAGCTCGGTGTGAAGCATTTGTATATGTCAAGTGTCAAACGGGCTTTAATATACAATACTCGGACACTTTTAAATGATTATAAAGAGTCTCAATTCTCTGGACTACTTTATTTATTGGCATGCTTTAAAAATAATTAGTATAAGGGTTATACTGGATGTTAATAGAGAACATGAATGTTATTGTGCTCAATTATTAAGGGTAGTGTATCTTTCTAATTTAAATATTAAATAAGAAAGATACATGTAAAGCCTAATACTCCTTTTCTCCTTAAGGGGTTACCTCTTTATTTTATAATTGAGCTTATTGGATTTTCCTCTATGTCCTAGGCCCTCCAGCCTGTTTACTATTCAGCTAAGTCTGGGTCATTGGTACAGTATAAAAATGTTAAAAAATTTATAGTAATTTATATATTTTTTATACTTACCAATGACCCAGACGGGGATGGCCCTCCCTGAGTTGGGAACTCTTGCCTCCCCGCTGAATACATAGCGCTGACCAGGCACTGCCAGTAAGAATGATATTTGGCACCAATTTCGGGACGACTGCTTCACTGCGCATGCGCAGTAGAGTCGTACTATGGAGGTCCTTTAGGACATGATTTCTTTTTGTTTTGGATGCAAATTTTGGGGATTGGGGGGCAAAATTTGTGTTTGGCCCTGGTTTTTGTGGAGTTAGCACCAGCTAAGTCTGGGTCATTGGTAAGTATAAAAAATATATAAATTACTATAAATTTTTTAACTTTTCAAAAAAATTTCAACAAAACCATATTATGTGACCCCTCTTTGGAATGAGCTCATCGAGCTCATTCCAATAAGGGGTCACATGATATGGTTTTGTTGAAATTTTTGAAAAATGATATATAAATATAATAAATTTTGATATCGTCTGCATTGGGTAAAGTGTTAAAGATGTTCTTCAGATCCACCAGTCAGAACCTGTTGTCAGTTAGTATACAGAATCCTTATGGTGATCCAATTCAAATTAGTTCAAATCCATTCCCTGGGTTCATATCTGACCTCCCAGTGGGAGCCTGAATTTTAGCTTGATAGAATATGAGGAATATTCTTTAAAAATCCTTTTCTTTCGATCTTCCAGTCAGAATCTTTTGATGTTTGGTATAGTGCATCCTTATGGGTTTCTGATTCAAATTAGGTCAAATCAAGTCCCTTGGTTCATATGTGGGCATTCTGTAGGTGCACGAATTTTAACTTTGTGCACTCTGCAGAAAAATTCTTTAAAAATCTTCTTCAGATCCACCAGTCGGAATCTTTTGATATTTGGTATCGCTGCAGTAAATATTTGAATTAGAGTTACCCGCCTTGAAATGTTGTACTAGGAAAAGATGCAGTCTCTAAAAATAAACAGCCTTGGAAAAATATAGTTTCAATAAACATTTGAAACATTCTAATGACATCTTGCATTATTGTTGAATATCTCAGATAAATAAAGAGGGTGATATGATGACTTTTGGATCTAAAAAATACAGTTGACTTTTGCTGTGGTTTTGTTGGGAATTCCCTGAAAAATATGTGCTTGTGACCGGTACTTCTCTTTTGGTCAGGTTATCTCTCTTGTTTGTTGCATGACCCCCTGTTTTGGGGTCAGAAAAAGTTGTGTGAAGGGCTATACTTGACAAAGATATTTGAATGCCAAAATTGAAGTGATTTGATCATATTTTTGTTTCACTTGAGCGTTATAATGGTCGCCTGTGGGAAAATATTGACTGCTGTGATACCATTTAGTATATAGCATCCTTGTGGGGGTCAGATTCAGGTTGGTTCAAACAAGTTCATGGGTTCATATTTGAACTTCATATTTTAACTTAGTGCAATATTAGGAAAATTTTGTTAAAATCTTCTTACTCAGATCCACCCATCAGAAACTTTTGACATGTGTGGTAAAGAGCATCCTTAGTGGGGGCAGATTCAAGTTTGTTCAAATCAAGTTTCTACCAATTATGCCTTCATATATTTTGCCCATTCAACTTCATTAATCTGTATTTCATGGAAATTTGTAATTTTCTGTTTGTATCAAGTATTTGTAATACAGTGGATCCCACTTAATTGGATATCTCTTAACTTAATAACCCTGTTAACTGAATATAATTTTCCAACACAAAATCATTTACCATACCTCGAGTACAAATTTGACCTGTAAATTGAATATAGGTTATAGAGTAAACTCCTTTTAATTGAATAAAACATCGAATAGGTTTCATTCTTAATCCTACAAGTAGAATAAATTGTTTCCTTGAAAACACTGTATGTTTATCCCATAAATCATTGACAGAGCAGTCACGGCGAAATCCTGCTGTTACTCACTACAAAACACTCTGAGAAGTGAGAAGCGCTTGGTCCAATTTGATTGACAAGCAAAACTGCCAAAAATAAACAAGGCGCAGTGATACATTTCTGTCTAAAAATAATTCCCCTACAAACTTGAGCTAAAATTGCAAAAATGCTTTATTAAATGATCAATGTTTATCTTTCTTATTTTCGTTGTTTATTGGTGTTTATTCGTCGTCAATTCAACTTGAGTTTTATGAACAAAGCAGACAACACGTGCATTTGTTTAATTACACTTTCCTAATTTGGAAAATGAAACATCACTCATCATGCCCCTGCCTTTCACATTTGAACTTGGATGCTTTTCACCGCTTTTCGTTTGATTTACTTTGTGTTTGTTTTATTAATTGTTGTTTGGTTGATTGTTAGACAGAGTTGAAATGTGTCATATATTCTAAAACTAAACATTTCAGTGGCAGTCAACGTTTGATAAACGTCGGTTCATGATGTATCCCACAAACATAAAATAGGTTTTGACAACACGAATGCAGTGGAAGTCAGAGGTCAACAAGTCTGTCTCTATAATAGGAATAAATTCTTTCAGTGTTAAACCTACGGGGAAAAATTTATCACCCTACTAGCAGCTGCTACTAGGTGAATAAAGCAAAAATTTATCGAAGACTTTTATTGTTCAAATAAACGTCCATTTATTTATTGGTGTTTAAGGTCACATACATATGCACAATGGCTAATCGTGACCGTGACAGTTTTATGGGTGGAGGAAGCCAGCATACCCAGAGAGAACCACCAAGCATCAACAAGCAACTGTCGGCTCCTCAACATTCCAACTGTTCAAGCTCCGCTCAGGCAGGGTTACAGCAGTTGAAGACGTGCAACATCGACGTGCAGTACGCCTTATCAAACAGCGCCATTGTGCCCACATGAAGGCAACCAGGATAAAGTGTCTTGCTGAAGGACACAACACAGGTCGTCCCAGACAGGGATCAAACTCGGGACCTCTAGCATAGAAATCCAACTGAGCCACCGTGCTCCCAAATGTCCATTTATGGGATAAAAATAAATAATGAGTGACTAATTACTTTTTAAAAATCCTTAAATCTCTTGTGAAAAAATAATGGGCCTTTTGTCAGGTGAGTGATTCAAGCTCCTTGGGACCCCTTGTCCAAAAGTTTAGAGCTCAGTTCATACAAATTATGTATGCAACACTATGATAAAAGTATCAATATTTACATACAAAATTTTAAAAATTCTAATGAAACGCAAACTAAAGCCATAAATTATGGGATATTGTTGTGAAAAAGGTAATTGTACACCATTTAACTTTGGTTGTGTGGGAGCGATTTCTTTAATGTTGTGTTTTCATTTTGAATGAAAACTGTAAAGTGAACATACATAGTTCCTCCTTGCAAATGGTGGTATGCATGTAAAGCATGTCATGCGATGTTACACTGTTTATTGAGAACTTGTGGGCTCACCCATCCCAGGCCAGGAATCCCTGCTGATGTGACGCAAATTTCCAGTTGCTTGCATGCATATCAAGAGAGATACTCTACTGACCCAGGAATAAGCTCAGGGGGTGTGTGAAGTAAAAGAAGGTAAAAGGATATGGATGGGCTTATTTTCGACAGGTCAAGAAGCCTGCAGAGGAATTTGATTGCAAAGTTGACACAAAGGTGACTGGGTCAATCCCATAACAAAGATGCATTAACCCTTTACCTAACACAAAAAGTAGACAACACTTGCAAACAAAATTCGAGAATAACTAATTTTTTTCATTTTTTGTCTCACAAACATAGGTTTTGACCCCTCATTGGAATGTTCCAATGAGGGGTCATAACCTGTGTTTTGAGACAAAAAATTAAAAATAATGAAAATTAATTGGCGATTTTTGTGAATAGCTCTGGCTGGTTTTGTCCATTATGTTGGGTAAAGGGTTACCCCTTTACTTAAATTAATGCTGGTGAGCGCAGTGGCTCAGTGGTAGACTGTGGCTAGAGGTTCCTAGTTTGATCCCCATCCAGGATGACCTGCATTGTGTCCCGGTTACCTACATTGGGACGTGTACTAAGGCGTACTGCATGTCGATGGTGCACATGTCTTCAACCTCTGTAACCCTGCTTGAAGGAGCTTGAACAGAGTTAGAATGTTGAGGAGCTCTTAGTTGCTTGTCGATGCTCAGCGATTCTCTCTGTGTACTCTGGCATCCTCCACCCGTAAAACTGTCACGGTCATGATTAACCATTGTGCCTAAGTATGTGACCTTAAACACCAATAAATAAATAAATATAACAAATTAGTGCTGCATATGCTCATGTAATTTACAATTTGAACAGTTGGGAAAAAAATTTAAAACAATTGCAGCAACATATCATGTTTCCTCTCACTGAAACAAGCTCTAAGAGTTCGTTCCAATGAGGTGTTACCTAATATGGCTTTGTTGAAATTTTTTTGAAACATCTGAAAAAGAAATAAACTAAGGCCACACAAAGTAGATCCTCTGTTTCTCAGGCCATTATTTGTAAAATTGCATGCGGGTGAGCATTTTTAGCTCACCTGAGCGAAGCTCAAGGGGAGCTTAACTAATCACTTTCTGTCCGTCGTCCGTCGTCGTCCGTCCGGCGTTAACTTTACATTATCGACTTCTCCTCCTAAACCACTAGCCCAATTTTATTCAAATGTTGGCTAAATGTTTATTACCTAATGCCAATTCAGATTTGTTCAAATGAAGTTGCCCCTCCTCCTGGGTGGTGCCACACCCCCAAGGGGCACCAAAATCTTTGTAAATCTTCTTCTCATGAACCAGCAGTAGCAGAGACTTGATATTTGGTGTGCAGCTTCCTTTTGAGGTGTAGACTCAGATTTGTTCAAGAGAAGTTTGTGGGGCTATACTTGACGTTGTTATGAGAGGGGCAAAATTTTTTGCCCCGCCCAAAATTTCTATTTTCCAAACCGAGAGGCTGATTTGAACCAAATTTTATGTGAGGGCTTATTGGGTCATGAGTACTTGATTTATGCAAAAAAAAATTTTCCCGCAGCCCCGTGGGAACCACAGGAGCTAAAAATAGAAAAAATTTAAAACGCCCATATCTCCAAAACTGCACGGTACTGAGAATTTTTATTTGGTGTGCAGCTTCCTTAGGACCAACAGAAAGGATTGGTAAAACAAAATTGCCATCGGTTTTATCATAGGGTACAGTTTCGGGACTTTGAAAAAGTGCTGAGTCAGCACTTTTTAACACTGTAGGCAATGGGAAAAACATTAAAAAATCTTCTTCTCCAGATCCAGCAGGCAGAATCTTTTGATATTTGGTATGCAACATTGTAGGGTGGATCTGATTCAAGTTTGTTCAAATCGGCCCCCTGGGTTTATATTTGGGTTCAGTATAGGAGCCCAAATTTGAACTTACTGCATTTCAGGCAAATTTCTTTGAAAATCTTCTTCTCCAGATCCAGCAGGCAGAATCTTTTGATATTTGGTATGCAACATTGTAGGGTGGATCTGATTCAAGTTTGTTCAAATCGGCTCCCTAGATTCATATTTGGGCTCACTATAGGAGCTCGAATCCGAATTTAGTGCATTTCAGGCAAATTTCTTCAAAAATCTTCTTCTCCAGATCCAGCAGGCAGAATCTTTTGATATTTGGTATGCAATGTTTCGGGGTAGATCTGATTCAAGTTTGTTCAAATCGGCCCCCTGGATACATATTTGGGCTTACTATAGAAGCCCGAATTCGAACTTAGTGCATTTCAGGCAAATTTCTTAAAAAATCTTCTTCTCCAGATCCAGCAGGCAGAATCTTTTCATATTTGGTAAGCAACATTGTGGGGTGGATCTGATTCAAGATTGTTCAAATCGGCCCCCTGGGTTAATATTTGGGCTCAGTATAGGAGCCCGATTTCGAACTTAGTGCATTTCAGGCAAATTTCTTAAAAAATCTTCTTCTCCAGATCCAGCAGGCAGAATCTTTTGATATTTGGTATGCAACATTGTAGGGTGGATCTGATTCAAGTTTGTTCAAATCGGCCCCCTGGGTTCATATTTGGGCTCAGTATAGGAGCCCGATTTCGAACTTAGTGCATTTAGGCAAATTTCTTAAAAAATCTTCTTCTCCAGATCCAGAAGGCAGAATCTTTTGATATTTGGTATGCAACATTGTGGGGTGGATCTGATTCAAGTTTGTTCAAATCGGCTTCCTAGATTCATATTTGGGCTCACTATAGAAGCTCGAATTTGAACTTAGTGCATTTCATGCAAATTTCTTAAAAAATCTTCTTCTCCAGATCCAGCAGGCAGAATCTTTTCATATTTGGTAAGCAACATTGTGGGGTGGATCTGATTCAAGTTTGTTCAAATCGGCCCCCTGGGTTTATATTTGGGCTCAGTATAGGAGCCCAAATTTGAACTTAGTGCATTTCAAGCAAATTTATTAAAAAATCTTCTTCTCCAGATCCAGCAGGCAGAATCTTTTGATATTTGGTATGCAACATTGTGGGGTGGATCTGATTCAAGTTTGTTCAAATCGGCTTCCTAGATTCATATTTGGGCTCACTATAGAAGCTCGAATTCGAACTTAGTGCATTTCAGGCAAATTTCTTAAAAAATCATCTTCTCCAGATCCAGCAGGCAGAATCTTTTGATATTTGGTATGCAACATTGCGGGGTGGATCTGATTCAAGTTTGTTCAAATCAGCCACCTGGATTCATATTTGGGCTCACTATAGAAGCTCGAATTCAAACTTAGTGCATTTCGGGCAAATTTCTTCAAAAATCTTCTTCTCCAGATCCAGCAGGCAGAATCTTTTGATATTTGGTATGCAACATTGCGGGGTGGATCTGATTCAAGTTTGTTCAAATCAGCCCCCTGGATTCATATTTGGGCTTAATATAGAAGCCCGAATTCGCACTTAGTGCATTTCAGGCAAATTTCTTCAAAAATCTTCTTCTCCAGATCCAGCAGGCAGAATCTTTTGATATTTGGTATGCAACATTGCGGGGTGGATCTGATTCAAGTTTGTTCAAATCGGCCCCCTGGATTCATATTTGGGCTTAATATAGAAGCCTGAATTCGGACTTAGTGCATTTCGGGCAAATTTATTAAAAAATCTTCTTCTCCAGATCCAGCAGGCAGAATCTTTTGATATTTGGTATGCAACATTGTGGGGTGGATCTGATTCAAGTTTGTTCAAATCGGCTTCCTAGTTTCATATTTGGGCTCACTATAGAAGCTTGAATTCGAACTTAGTGCATTTCAGGCAAATTTCTTAAAAAATCTTCTTCTCCAGATCCAGCTTCAGAATCTTTTCATATTTGGTAAGCAACATTGTGGGGTGGATCTGATTCAAGTTTGTTCAAATCGGCCCCCTGGGTTTATATTTGGGCTCCGTATAGGAGCCCAAATTTTAACTTAGTGCGTTTCAGGCATATTTCTTAAAAAATCTTCTTCTCCAGATCCAGCAGGCAGAATCTTTTGATATTTGGTATGCAACATTGTAGGGTGGATCTGATTGTGATTCATGAACGTATTTATTTGTAAAGTTGATAGAATCTTAGACAAAATTTGCAGAAAAGATCTACTATAGAAGGGGTGGTATCCAGGGTGAACCGTTTACCCAAATCTAGCAGTACTAATGCATTATTCACACAAATCTTCGTTCAAATTTTATGACCCCTCATTGGAACACACGCATTCAGCTCATTCCAACAAAGGTCATATGCCATGTTTTCGAGACAAAGGAATAAAAATTTTAGTTATTCATGAAATTTTTAGGCAACTGTTGTCTGTTATTCACATTGCTTCATGAAATTTCAGTACTTTTAGAAGTTACCTCAGTAATCAAGGGTTAATTCCCCTTAATTAAATGTCGCCTCTAAAAAACAACCACTTTGCATATCTTACCTTTTTACCAGTATAACTGCCAAAACTTGTCAGCATTCTTCGCAAAAATCGCTATTCAAATTTTAATTTTTGTCTCTTAAACATACATGTACTTATCGCTTGTAAATACCCCATTGGAATGAGCTTTTTGAGCTCATTCCAATGAGAGGTCGCACACCATGCTTTTTGAGTCAAAAAAGCAATTTTTTTAGTTATTCCAGAATTTCGTACGTAAAACACAGCTTTATGACTTCACATTAAAATGAGCTCTCTAAGCTTGTTCCAATCAACATTCACGCACTATGTCTTTCACACAAAAAATAAAATTTTCCATTTATTCAGGAATTTTGTTTGCAAGAACACTCTTACCCCCCCCCCCCCCCCCACAAACACACACACACAAACACACACACACACACACAAACACAGACACACACATCTAAAAGTTCGTCAGCAAAAAAACAGTTACTTCAATTTTTAAATGCATTATAGGAACAACTTGCCTAATCAAATTTAAATACTTTTGCATCATTCTGTATCTAGAACAAACCATTTACCATATCTTTACGCAAAATTCTCCAGCATCATTCACAAAAAAACACCATTATTTATATATTCACATTTCTGTCTCAAAAATATACCTGATCTTCCCATACCCCTATTGGAATAAGCTGTTTGAGCTTGTTCCAATGATGATAAAAAAAAATAAAATTTGTGAAAATTTTTGTTTTCTTGCATGCAAATATATACATGTAGCACATGGAAGATATCCACAGTTGGGGAGAGATGTCCAAGGCTATCTCTTCACATTCCTTGTTTGTGCTTCATGCTAAACCAGTTTGTCTGCAGAGATAAATTTGCTTTATTAAAAATCATTGGAGATTGGCCACACACCAATGATTTTAAATAAAACTAATTTTAGGTAACAAATGTTGAACTTCAAACAAAATCTATCACTCAACCAGTTAATGTTGATGAGGCATGACATGGTGAAGGTGACCTAAAATACTTCTTAGAGTCACTTTGTCAGGAGAGCGATTAAGGCCACGTGAGGCCTCTTGTTTTGTTTTATTTTTTATTTCTGTACTTATTTCTTTGCCATCAAAAGTTCATGTTCTTGGTTTATGTTTTAGGACTCATAATCTACGGAATAGCATGAATGGTTGTGTATTTCGTCCCTTGAGTGCAAGGAGGCTTTGCAATGCTAAAGCATTGCAAAGCCTTCTTGCACTCCAGGGACAAATTTATCATTTTTTTCAACTTGGGTAAAATATCAGACATAAACCATTTAATTTTTATTTTTTTAAAGTTCACATTGGTTATAAAAAGAGAGCATGCGGCAGCTAAAAGGATCATGCGTGAGGGCCTGAGAAACAGATTTTTAATTTGTTTAGGCCTAACAGATTTTGATATCATGTCCATTGGGTAAGGGGTTCTTTTTTATTGTAACTACTTACACGTACCAGCATGGCTGTTATCTATGTTGTCATTACAAAGTCAACGACTGAGCCTATTTACAAGGCAGGGACTCTGAAATCTAAAAGGTTGGTAGGTGGGCTCATTTTCGATTATATGTTAATATGCTTATACCTGGGTAATTAAGATTTAATTTGTAGATGGACTGAGTCAAGGAATCGCACACTTTCCATTCATATAATAGATGGGAAAGTGGTGAAACAAATAGATAAATGATAGCATGTGTTTTTGAGTTGAACCGAAAATTATCTCGGTGACCGAGACAAATGTTTATTTTTTTTCGCAAGCGAAAATTACCATTTGTCTATGTCACAAGTGAGATAATTTAATTTGAACACTAGATTTTCTTTTTATTATACACTTTTTATAAGAATCTGATAATTCCACTTGTTTCAACCTTGAATTGATGCATGAAAGTAAACAGCTCATTGGATCTTTGATATGCGGAAGTGATTTGATTGATACTCGGAACAGATAGCATCTTGCAATCTGATTTCGCTGGCGGGTTTCTAGTCCATACATGACCTGAAAGTCTGTAATATAAGTTTTGGATTTGGAACATCCTTTGAAATGACGTACCAAACCAAAAACTTATATTATGGATTTTCAGACCAATATTTGGCCTAGCAGGTTTCATGCATCAATTCAAGGTGAATACGTGTGTTGAATTATTGCTGGAAATGATCGGTATCCACTCAAGAACACTAGATTTATTTTTCATTATACGTTTTTACAAGAAATTGATCATTTCCAGTGAAAATTTGACTGGTATTCACCTTGTGATGCTTTGAAAGCCACCATTTTGATTGATACCATGAAAATGAAAATTTCTATATCTTCACAGTGGAGGATACGATTTTTATCTTTCAACAATTTCTTCGATAATCTGTCGTTTAGCGTATAATAAAAAACAGTATTCATTTTCATCACAAAGCCTGGTAAACTGGAGGTAAAATAACAATATTGAAAAGTGTTTATATTCCAATTTAGCCTCTATATTGAAACCAGTTTGTATTTTGAAACAGAATATATTGACATAACGGTGTATCGCTTGACACTATTATGTGATAATTAAAACAGTAATTATCAGATTTTAATTAGTTAAGTAATCTTTTGCTAATGTTACAGTTTATCAGAAGTGTGGGAGGGGGAATATTTGCTTCACTGTGCAATGCTATTTTCTTTCTTTTTTTTATCAGCTGGAACACAAGGACAGAGAACACTTCAGGCTCCACAAACTATGCAATGGGCAATTCGACAGCGAGATCCTCCAACCAGTCGCTCTGCAACCACTGCTGGGACAACTACGACAAGTGGAATTACTTCAGGTGTGTTTATTTTCTCACTTTGTTCTTTAACCCTTTACCTAGATTGACTGGAAGACAACACTTTCAAGAAAATTTTCTGCCTCAAAGTATAGTATATGACCCGTTAAATGGCCATTATTGGAAAAATCTTGAGGAGCTGTCACCAATGGAGGTCTTAACTGGTTGAGTGCTTGAAGCCACTATAATGGCTTTGTTGAAAAGTCCTGAAAACCAGTTTAGTGGCTTGATTGCACTGTATGTATTAGCCTGTGTTTGCTCAGCTGTAGAGCCCCTGTGGGAATCCTGAGAAGTGAACTGGTGCTTGTTTACTGTGGTGAACAAGCTCTGTTTTACTGTTAACCCTTTACCCAACATAACGGCCAAAACCTGCCAGCGCCATTCACAAAATCGCTAATTAATTTTCATTATTTTTTTCATTTTTTGTCTCAATAACATAGGTTATGACCCCTCTTTGGAACGAGCTCGTTGAGCTCGTTCCAATGAGGGGTCATAACCTTTGTTTTTGAGACAAAAAATGAACAAAATTGAGTATTCGAGAATTCTTTTTGCAAGTGTCGTCTGCTTTTCATGTTAGGTAAAGGGTTAAAATAGGACGTGGTGACCGATGCTTGGGTGAATGACCTCTAAAATGAGCAACATGGGTATAAATGATTGACTAAACTTGACTCTATCTACATATTGCGGTCACGATTAGCCATTGTGCAGAAATATGTGACCTTAAACACCAATAAATGAAAAAATAAATACTCACCTGTAGAAAAAAAGTGTTTTATTCAAAATTGATCTGTTACAATTTGTTGGTGAGTAGAGCCAATTGGCACACTCCTATGAATTGTGAAGAAAAAATTATTTAAGAAGAAAATCATAGGCACTCCAATAAATTGTAACAAAACAATTATTTGGGGGAAAAAAATCTTGCTAAATAAAGGCTCCATCTGCTGGTAGCATGGCATATTTGAGAAATATACACCCAAGTTACGAACCACTTTTGAAAAATAATTTATCACTCCATCAGTTAACCCTTTACCGAATGCACACAATATCAAAATTTATTATTTTGTATATATTTTTTAGCTGCGACTAGCAGCTCTATAAGTGGCAATGTCGGTCTGTCTGTCGGTCGGTCTGTCTGTGACCAACGAGTTTCAAAACTCAATAACTTTTGAAATACCTGATGGAATGACTTTATATTTGGCATGTAAGTGTATCTTATTGATGTCCAGCCACTGTTCAATGCATGTGTTGTTCCAAATATTTTTCTTGGAGTTATGGCCCTTGATGAACTTAGAATTTTTTGAGATTGCACCACCCGTCGCAGCTATGGCGTCGATGTCGCGATTTTTTTTTAATATTTCAAAAGATGTCAACAAAACCATACCATGTTACCCCTCATTGGAATGAACTCCATGAGCTCATTCCATTGAAGAGTCAAATGATATGGTTTGAAAACATTTTTAGCCCGACTGTTTACAGTGAGGGCTATAGTAATGACTTTTGTCCGTCCGTCCGTCCGTCCGTCCGTCTGTCCGTCTGTTAACTTTTAGAGTTTTGGTTAAAGTTTGTGGTTAAAGTTTTTTACTGAAGGTTCAAGTGGGTTTTTTTTTTTTTTTTTTTTCTTTTCCTGTTTAATTGACATTTGGAGTTTTGGTTAAAGTTTGTGGTTAAAGTTTTTTATTCAACCTTCAAGTACAGGCTATACCTGGTAGTTCTTGTCTGATCGTCACAAAATTTCATATGCAGGTTTTAGGTCATGTCTACATGAGAACGTTGCCTTTTGGTCGTGATCGGTCAACCGGTATGGATGCCCGAGCCCAAAACCCAAAAACCATTAGCACAGTCTACAAGTCGTATTTATGAAGGGATTTCATTGCATCTTCATAGAATGCCTCTGTATAATGCCTATAATGCCAAGATGAGAACAGCCCCATTTGGGCATGATCTGTCAACCGTGATGGCTGCCCAAGCCCGAAACCCAAAAACTTTTAGGGCAGTCTGCAGGTCATGTTTAGTATGAACAGATTTCATTGTAACTTGATACGATGACTCTGTATGATGTCTACACGAGAATTTCCCCATTTGGGCGTGATCTATCAACTGTCACGACTGCCCGAGCCCAAAACCCGAAAACCTTTAGCACAGTCTAATGGAGGGATTTCATTGTAACGTGATAGGTTGACTTCATATAATGTCTACATGAGAAAGTCCCCTTTTGGACTTGATTGGGCAACTGTGACGGCTACAGGTGCCCGAAGCCCGAAAACCTTCGGCACAGTCTACAGGTCATATTTGTGAAAGGATTTCCTTGTAACTTTGTAAGATCAATCCACATGATGCCCATATGAGAATGTCCCCTATTGGTTGCGATCATTCAACCATGATGGCTGCCCGAGCCCGAAGCCCGAAAACCTTTAGCACAGTCTACATGTCATATTTATGAAGGGATTTCATTGTAACTTGATAGGTTGACTTCATATAATGTCTAGATGAGAACATCCCCTTTTGGGCAACTGTGGCGGCAACAGGGGCCCGAAGCCTGAAAACCTTTAGCACAGTCTACAGGTCATATTTATGGAGGGATTTCATTGTAACTTGATAGGTTGACTTCAAAAAATGTCTAGATGAGAACGTCCCCTTTTGGGCAACTGTGATGGCAACAGAGGTCCGAAGCCCGAAAACCTTCAGAATATTCCACAGGCCAAAATTATAAAGGGATTTCATTGTAGCTTGGTAGGATGACTCCAAGTTTGTGGTTAAAAACCTAGACAAACACCACCACCCCCCTACCCCCCCCCCCCCCTCCCCCCAATTAGGCTTTTCTTCCTTTTTTTCTCCAATATGCATTTTGAACTATTTACAGTCACAACATGTGGAACCTTTTTTAAAACTAATGTAGCCCAAGCCCCCCACCCCCATCCCTCCACCCCATCCCTCCACCCCCACCCACCCCCCCCCACCCCCACCCCCACCCCTCCTCGGAGGCCAATATAAGCACTTTTTTTTTCTTTCATCAAAAATCCTGGTTTACAGTTTTGGTTAAAAACCCAGACAAACACCACCGCCACCCCTCCCACCCTCCCCAAATTAGGCATTTTTTTTTATTTCCTCCAATATGCATTTTGAACTATTTACAGTCACTACCTTTTTTTTCCTTTTGTCAAAAATGCTTTTTTACAGTTTTGGTAAAAGTTTGTGGTTAAAAATCCAGACAGAAATTATCCCCACCTATCCCCCCACCCATCCCCCCCACCCCCAATTAGGCTTTTTTTTTCTTCTTTCCTCGAATATGCATTTTGAACTTTTTGCAGTCACGTAACTGGGGGTGTGGGGGGGGGGGGGGGGGGGGGGGGGGGGGGATTAGGCACTTTTTTTCCTTTCTTCAAAAATGCTTTTTTAAAGTTAGTGGTTAAAAACCCAGACCCCCACCCCCATGGTGCCAGTTAGGTATTTTTTTTTTTCTCTGCTCAAAATGCATTCTGAAGCATTTAGACTGTCCACGTGGAAAAAAATGGACTCCCCTGACACACCCCACTCTCCCTCACCCCCACCCCACCTCCTCACCCAGGGCCATTCATGCAATATTTTTTCTTTGGTACAAAATGCATTTTTAGCCTTGACTTTCGTCCATCCATCTGTCGGTCCATCCATCTGTCTGTAAACAATTGGTTTCCGACTGATAACTCCAGTTTGGATTATTTGATTTCAACCAAAGTTGATATGTGTATTTTCCAGCTAGTAATACAGGTCAGGTTTGAATATAGGTTCCAGACCCCCCCCCCCCCCCCCCCCCCCCCCCAACACACACACACACAAGGATTGGGGGTTATTGCATGCAAAAAAGAAAATTGACTCATATAGCCCAGCATTGCTTTATGTACTGCATCTTTAATCCTTTACCTAACACAAGTTGAGGCCACCAGTACAAATTATTTTTCTGAAACATCAGATCATTGTTTACTTCTACCATGGCTTATTAGTCCTTATTGCAACAAGCTCATCAAGTTTGTTCCATTAATAGGTCATGAGGTATGTTTTGAAGTTGAGAAATGAAAAAATAAAATTTGAATAGCAAATTTTGTATATCTCAAGTGCAGATATGGCAGATTCGTTAGGTAAACTGTTAACAAAAAATGGCTCCGACTATTTTGCGTCTAAGCATTGCCATTCCTGGGACAGTCGGGCTGCATGCGTGACATCACTCTAGTTTGAAAAGTAATTTTCTTTCAACTGAACAGTTTGTATATTACAAGGGCTGTTGTGGTCGATTCATTAGGTAAAGGGTTAAGCTGCTATATTTCAAGGGCAAAAGATATAAAAATGTTACAATTTGAATGACCGTTTTTGTAAATAACACTGTCCACCCATGGCTGTTACTTTAGGTGAAAGGATGAAATGGAACTTACTTAATTAGAAACTACAACAACAACAACAACAGTACAACAAACATAACTTTTGAGGTTTGTTGCTCACTGGACTGAAAGGTAGGGTGAGCTATTACCATCACTAGGCATCTGTCGAACGCTAACTTTGTATATCGGTATTCTGTGGAACCACCGGCCCAAATCCTACCAAACTTGGCCTAATTATCTTTGGGGGATAATCTTTCAAGATTGTTCAATTGAAGTAGCTAAGCCCATTGGGTTAGGTGTAGTACTTGAAAAACATGAAATTCTTCAAAAATCTCATAAACCACTCGTCACAATGCTTGAAAATTTGGTATTCAGCTTCCTTATATGCTCAAAATTTGAGTTTGTTCATAGAAAGTTTATCAGATAATATTTGTGATGGGAAGAGCAGTGTTATTGGCCCTGTCCAAAATGTTTATTTCCTGAACCACAGTGCCACAGTGTAAGGGGACATGTACTTGATTTATACCCCGCAAAAAATCTTTTGCATTCCCTGGGAATCCCAATAGCTAAAAATAAAAACAATTGAAATCCCCATATTTCCCAAAGTGCATGGAACAAAGAATTGTTATTTGGTATACAGTATCCTTAGGACCAGTAGAATCAAGAAGGCCCAAAAAATAAATCTCAAATCAATTCAATTGTGTTGTGAGGTGTCATATATAGGAATGGGGGGGGGGGGGGGGGGGGGGGGAGGGGAGATGCAGAGTCCTCACTTTTCAAAAATGAGAAAAAATTATTTTCAGAACTTCTAGTCAGAATCTTTTGATATACAACCTACTTATAGGGGATCTGATACAGTTTTGTGCAAATCAATTTATCAATTTTCTGGGTTATTTTTTGGACTCCCTACAGGAGTCTGAATTTTGGTGCAGTATGAGAAAAAATCTTTTAAATTCTTCAGAACCATTTAATATTTTGTATACAACATTCTTAGGGGAGTCAAATTCAAGTTTGTTCAAATTGATTCCCTGGGTTCATATTTCAATTACTTTGAACACCAGTAAATAAATCAATATGTGTTTGAGTGAGAAATAGATGGAGACGTTTATTATTTGTTTTTTATTTATTTCAGCTGGTGGAGGAACAAATTTAATATACATAGATCCATCAACACTTAGAAGATCTGCAACTGTAACAACAAATGCAGCAGCGGCAGCAACACCGGATTTCATGGCCAATGCATCAACTACTGCCAGTCAACTGGCAAGATCTTTCGGTATTCTTGTCAGACAAGTTGCTGATCTACTTGCCATGTTACAGGATTATCATGCCCTAGTTCCAAACCTTGGCAGAGTTTTAGAGATATCTGAACAAGAAGTTCAGCAGCTTGAGGTACTGTTATTATCATCCTGCAGGGAAAGGATATAATGAAGGGCTCCATTTGTTGGGCTGGCCATCCATCTTTCCATCCGTCCAAAATGTACATGTGATAACTTGAACAACAGTTATCTGATTCTAATTAATTTTGGTGTGCTGCTTTATATTAACAATATCTTTGAGAATTTCGATAATCACCACCATTCGATGAAAATTAAAGGAGTTATTCCCCTTTGTTGAATTTTGGCTGAAATTTCATTGTTTATGCAATAACTTGAACAGAAGAACTCAAATTTTAATAAAATCTGATAGACTGCTTTATGTTAACCCTTTACCTAACGTAACGGCCAAACCGGGCAGCGCTATTCTAAAAAATCGCCAATTAATTTTCATTATTTTTTTCATTTTTTGTCTCAAAAACATAGGTTATGAAACCTCGTTGGAACGAGCTCGTTGAGCTCGTTCCAACGAGGGGTCATAACCTATGTTTTTGAGACAAAAAATGAAAAAAATTAGTTATTCAAGAATTATTTTTGCAAGTGTCGTCTGCTTTTCAGGTTAGGTAAAGGGTTAACATTGTCTTGGACATGTTTAAAAACCACAGAGATTTGTAAAGAATGGAGGGAGTTACATTATTGCCCTTTCTTGAATTTTACTCAAAATTTAATTGTTCATGCAATAATTTGGACAGCAAACATCCAGTTTCAAGCAATTTTGCTTATGTGCTTTTTATTACTTTCCAAAGTGTGTTTTACTGGGATTTCCAGGTTTGATTATAAACGATAATTTCACAAGTGAATTACGCAATCAACAATTGTGTCATGTATCCGTGCGTGCAAATGAAGACACTTTGCTGTTCATTGTTTTTTTTTACCCTTTACCTAATATGAAAAGCAGACGACACTTACAAAAAAAAATTCTTGTACAGCTATTATTTTCATTTTTTGTCTCAAAGACATAGGTTATGACACCTCATTGGAACGAGCTCGATGAGCTTGTTCCAATGAGGGGTCATAACCTATGTTTTAGAGACAAAAAATGAAAAAATAATGAAAATTCATTGGCGATTTTTGAGAATAACGCTGGCCTTTACGTTAGGTAAAGGGTTAAATAATATAATTATCGTTAATAATGAAAAGTAATAAACAGAGTAATCGCTTGACGGGACTGGTTACGTAAAATAATTCATTCGAGGCGAGGACTATATTGTAAAACACTTGTGCGCATTCGTGCACTCGTGTTTGTACAACTCACCTCACCTCTCATGAATTATTTCAAGTAACAAGTCCAGTCAAGCGATTACTCTCGATATATTAATGATTTCTTGGACAAGTTAATAAATTCTGATGGCTTTTAGAAAATTGAAGAGTTATTGTACTTTGTTGGTTATGTTTACTTGAATTTTTAATGTTTATGTGATAACTTGAAAAGTAAAACATCAGATTTCTAAAAGTTTTAATATAGTAGAATCCTCTTAATTGAATAACCGTTTTGCCAGTGAAAATTATTCAATTAACAGGAGTATACAATTAACAGGGATTTGGTCAGTTTCCTGTGTTCTGGAGGTAAACTGAGCATTTATTCTATTATATCTTGTTTGACAGAGCTCATAGAGCTCTGTCAAACAAGATATAATAGAATAAATGCCTGTATTGGATGTAGTGAGGCCAAAAAGGTTGATAAATAAGGGGAATTTGGTGTGTGTCACAGTAATTTTTTTGACATATTACAAAAATTTATATACAATTAACAGGAGTTTACTCTACAACCCACATGCAATTAACAGATCAAATTTGTTCTGAAGGTATGGTAAATGGTTTTGTGTTTGAAATTATATTCAATTAACAGGGATATACAATTAAGAGATATCCAATTAAGTGGGCTCCATTGTATGTTGCATTATATTAATATTGTCTTGGATTAGATCAAAAATCACAATTTATTGAACATTGAGCCATTTGTGTATTCCGTTTTACTATAATTATACCCCCACTTTTTTTTTTTCAAAAAGTGGGCTATACTGGATTGCGTCTGTCCGTGCGTACATCGTTCATCTGTCCATCCACACCCAAGATGTCTGTTCACGTTATAACTTCAACATTACTGCTCAGATTTTGATGAAATTTGATACGGATGTTCATTATTATGAGATCTGTAAGCAGCGTCAACCGTTTTGCTGTTGGAGTATTTTATCTATGAGTTATGGCCCTTTGAATATACAAAAATAGGCTATTTTTTGTCTGTTCGCCTCGTATCTCTGGTTTGGGTTATTGGATCTCAATGAAATTTGGAATGAAAATTGTTTATGGGAAAGCCTTTCAAATGAGTCTCTAATAATATTTCTTACTTTTCACTTTTTAGACTTATCCCCTTTTTTAACTTTGAAAATTCGCTGTTTGCCTTGTAAAATAGCCAATTTTTTGTCTGTTTGCCTCATATTTCAGATTTGGGTTATCAGATTTCAATGAAATTTGGAATGAAGGTTGTTTACGGGAAAGGCTTTCAAATGTCATGTCCCTGCAGTAAAACATATTCACATATGGCATTATGTCTGTTCTATAAGATTTGGGTTATTAGATTTCATTGAAATTTGGATTGAAGATTGTTTATGGGAAAGGCTTTCAAGTGAGTTATGTCCCTGCAGTAAAACAAAGAAAATGCATGCAAATCACCTCCCCACATGTGGCATTATGTCTTTGTTCTACATCTCTTATGTGGATGTTCTGATTGTCGCTAGAGTTCAGGAACAGGTGTTTCTGGCCTTCACAATTACCTTGCTGTAAAACAAAGACAATTTTGCTGTTTCCCTGGTAAAATAGCCAATTTTTTGTCTGTTCGCCCCATATATCTGGTTTGGGTTTAGTGGCTCTCAATGAAATTTGGAATGAAGATTATTTATGGGAATAGTATCATGGCTCATTTCTTTTCTTGTCATTGTTTGGAGGTATGCACTGTGGGGGTATGCCCCAGGACGTGCCCCCCCCCCCCCCCCTTGTTTTTTATGTTTATGTGATAACTTGAAAAGTAATTGTCAGATTTCAATAACTTTAGCATGCAGCTTTATATAGACATTGTCTTGGATTGAACAAGTTTGAAAACCGTGGTGATTTATTGTTGAAAAAATAACTTTATTGCCCCAAAATTTCCAGTAAAACAGTAGAATCTGAGTTCTACTGTTTTTTGGGGGAAATTTTAGTGATGTGATAATTTGATTATATTATGTATTTGGCTCAAAAATTTGAAAATCTGCTTCTCATGCCCTCCTGCATGGTCCTTTTGGCTGTTGCATGCTCACTTTTTATAACCAATGCAAACTTAAAAAAAATAAAAATATTTTACTCAAGTTAATAAAATTGATAAATTTGTCCCTTGAGTGCACATTACGTGTACATTGCATACAAAACCGCACTTGTAAATACCCCGTCGTTTGTGTAGAAATGACCGGGTATAAAAAGCTGTTTTAGTGCGGTCACGTGAGAAGGATTACATAACCAATTAATGTTTCGCAAGAAAAATCTTTCAGAGACTGTCCCTGATTAGCAATTATATTGTTCAGTCAGAAACTTTCTAAAACCTACATTTAATAAAATATTCAGATACAAATGCCATATCTTTCATTTCCAGAACTCTGTACTGCGGTTTAATATAGGAATTGAAAAAATCTGTTCGTTAATTCGTGAGATTTTCGATTTGTTTTCATATTAAAATAAAATTTTCGCCGATGTATGATCATCATTTGGATTCCCCCTGAGTTTGTTCGCCGGTCTCCAATGTTTTCAGAATATTTCATGCAATGTAGATCCAATTGACGGAAAAGCCACACTGTTGCTCGTGATCGGCGAAATTCTCATTATTTTTATACTGTGCCAATGACCCAGACATAGCTGGTGCTAACTCTTAAAAATCTAGGGCCAAACACAAATTTTGCCCCCCAATCCCCAAAATTTGCATCTAAAACCAAAGAAATCATGACCTGAATGGCCCTCCATACTTCGCCTCTACTGCGCATGCGCAGTGTCAAGGAGGTCCCGAAATTGGCGCCATTTATCATTCTTTGTTTGGCCCTTCATCAGTTCACATCTGACTGATCTTTGTGCTTGTAAATCTCAGTTTAAATGATGCCAGACACATAAATATTAGAGAAATGGTGGATCTAAACAGGAAATAGAAGGAGGAGAGGAAAAATGAGTGACAGAAAATAATCAGGGCTGTAACTTGAAATTTTTTAATGAAATTATGTTAAGTTACCTATTTTCGAGGCATGGGCCTGTTGTGGTCATTCTTGCTATAAAGTTACACTGCTTGTTCAGTGTTTTCCTCTCTCCCTTTCCTTTAAGTCCCCCCTTGCTATTCTCCCATGCTTTTGGCATATTTTCTGTAATATTATTACTAAAATTTCTTGGGAGTTATAGCTGGATAACAGAATGAATTCTGTTCTTTTCCCCATGTTTACGTCCTCACCCATGGGTGTTTAGGCGTAGTGTACTGCATCTACCATCTGATGTTCTGCAGTTTCTTCCCTGGAAGTCCCTGTTTTGCATCAGATGGTGTATTATTGGTAACTGATTTCGGGCCATGGTTATCAGTGCCTGGAGTCATATTTCTTGGTGTTTTTACACTTCTTGTTTACATTGACAACAGTCCCTGTGGAGGGGGGATTTCTTGTCTTTGTGTTAGTTTAATCATAACAAGATACATTATTATTATTCGTAAGTGTTGCATTAATTTTTTAAAATATTTTTAAAATTTTTGTCCACACTTAGGCTTGGGATCCATTGGGGCTCAACATTACTTTTCAGAAACTTGGGCTTTTCTGAAAAAATATTATTTTTATACTGTACCAATGACCCATACATAGCTGGTGCTAACTCTTAAAAATATAGGGCCAAACACACATTTTGCCCCCCAATCCCCAAAATTTGCATCTAAAACCAAAGAAAACATGTCCTGAATGGCCCTCCTCCATACTTCACCTCTACTGCGCATGCGCAGTGTCAAGGACGTCCCGAAATTGGCGCCATTAATCATTCTTTGTTTGGCCCTTCATCAGTTAACATCTAACTGATCTTTGTGCTTATAAATCTCAGTTTAAATGATGCCAGACACATAAATATTAGTGAAATGGTGATTCTAAGGAGGATATAGAAGGAGGAGAGGAAACATGAGTGACAGAAAATTATCAGGGCTGTAACTTAAAATTTTTTAATGAAATTATGTTAAGTTACCTATTTTCGAGGCAACAGCCTATTGTGGTCATTCTTGTTATCAAGTTACACTGCTTGTTCAGTGTTTTCCTCTCTCCCTTTCCTTTAAGTCCCCTCTTGCTATTCTCCCATGCTTTTGGCATATTTTCTGTAATATTATTACTAAAATTTCTTGGGAGTTTTAGCTGGATAACAGAATGAATTCTGTTCTTTTCCCCATGTTTACGTCTTCATCTATGGGTGGTTAGGCGTAGTGTTCTGCATCTGCCATCTGATGTTCTGCAGTTTCTTCCCTGGAAGTCTCTGTTTTGCATCAGATAGTGTATTATTGGTAACTGATTTCGGGCCAGGGTGCCTGGAGTCTTGATCTGGTGTTTTTACACTTATTGTTTACATTTCCAACAGCCCTCTGTGTGAGGGGGGATTTCTTGAAAATAATATCTTGATGTTAATTTAATCATAACTAGATACTTTATTATTGTTCGTAAGTGTTGCATAAATTTTTTAAAATATTTTTAGAATTTTTGTCCACACTTAGGCTTGGGATCCATTGGGGCTCAACGTTACTTTTCAGAAACTTGGGCTGTTCTGAAAAAATATTTTTTCAAAATTTTTTGATTTCAATTATTTTTTCTATGTTAATGGATCTTGTTATTATGTATTTTGATTGTCAGGGGTTGGTGCGAGTACTAGGACTTTGTTTTCTTTTCACAATGAAAGGATATTGTTCAATTGTAATAAGAGGAAATCTTCCTCTGACTTTCATAATCATTGTATAATGTAGGCAGTGTACTCGCACTAACTCCTGTTCTGTATGTGTTAATTTCGATGACAACATGGGAAGCGTGTGTCACGGTATGTTAGTGGAGAATTGGCCATTCCGGTCCTTTCCCCGCAGGGTCACTCTACTTTATCAATCTCTATTTCAGACGATCATGATCAGGGTGATGTATCCGTGATGTCTTCCAAAAGTGTGCCTCCGTCGTCACAATTAATGAAGAGCTAGCGGAAAAGTGCTCATGTAAATACGTCAATTGCCTAAGAGGGCCCTAGTAGGTTCGACGGCCTTTGACGTCCGCTAGCTCGCCCGGTGTAGCGTCCATTCATCAAATGGTTCGGCAGCCGGGTTCGTCCATTGCGGTCTAGAAGGAGTTTTGGGTGATGCGAGCACTATAAATCAATCAAATGCACACCCAGTGACGGCAGATTAGAGGAGAGAACGGAGGAAGCCTTTTAGTTCGGTTCCTAGCTCGTCCAGGTCCACCCGGACTGCGAGCGAGAGAGGCCCCTCTCTCGTACAACAACATCTGGCCCCAGATGTTGTGGTACAAGTGTTTCGCATTCGGAGCATACGTCCGCCACTCGGGACGCTCCGATATATAGTCAGTCCGGAAAGACGGTCAATAAGGCTTCCTCATTCTCATGGTAGCGCACACGACCGCTCTTGGCTACGTGACCTCGGATATCCAGTCAGCTTTGCCAATCAGAGAATCATCGGCGACCAGGTCACACTAGCCAGGTAGCCAGGGACACGAGGCCTGCAGACTCCGGACGTTCGCATAAGAAAGTGTGCGGGAGTCAACGTACACGGAGCTTCCAGCGGCAAAGCATCGTAGGACCGCTACTGCACAGGCCTCGGTGACGGACGTGCTATCCCAAATAGCACAGCTTATTGCAGCATCCCAGCAACGACAGAATCTCTGTCGCATTATGTATTATCCGACGACGCTGGGTCGGGGCGCTCCGCGGAAGCAGGTACGGACGTCCGAGAATTTCATCCGGTACGATGGGATACCGAAAGGGATTCGGAGGATTTCGAGCTTTCCCTTTCGGTACAACATAAGCTGCTGTGTATGTCATCTGACTTTATCTTCTAGAGGTTCTTTCGTCGGACCAGAATGCCGCGATGCCGGATAAGAAACTGATAGCGTCGGTGGACACAGAAATTTTTTGGTTCGGTTCAGGGACATCGTCCCTCAGTTCCGACACAGTCCAATAATGTCACACAACTTTCGAATTATTGAACGACGCTATATATATTATTATATGCTTGCTATTAACAAGCATGTCTGGTTTCTTGTTCGCAAAGTTACTGAGATGTCTTTCAAAGTGTGCCTCTGTCGTCATAGTTAATGAAGAGCTAGCGGCAATAAGTGCTCATGGAATACGTCAATCGCCTAAGAGGTCCCTAGTAGGATCGACGGAGTTGACATTCACTAGCTCACCCAGTGTAGCGTCCATTCATCGAATGGTTCGGCAGTCGGGTTCGTCCGTTGTGGTCTAGGAAGGAGATTTGGGTGATGCGAGCACTATAATAGACTTTAGTACACACCCAGTGACGACGGATTAGAGGACAAATCGGAGGAAGCCTGTTAGTCCGGTTCCTAGCTCGTCCAGGTCTGTCCGGGCTGCGAGCGAGAGAGGTCCCTCTCTCGTACAACAACATATCGGACCGGATGTTGTGGTTCAGACATTTCGCATTCGGAGCATATGTCCGTCGCTTGGGACGCTCCGTTATATTGACAGTCCGAGAGACTGTCGATAATGCTTCCTCATCCTCACAGCAGCGCACATGACCGCACATTGGCTACGTGACCTCGAGTATCCGGCCAGCTTCGTCATTCAGTGATTCCACGGCGAACAGGTCACGCCATCCGGTAGCCAAGGGACACGAGGCCTATACACTCCGTTCACTCGCATAATAGAAGTATGCACGGGGTAACGAACACGGAGCTTCCAGCGGCAATGCATAGTAAGACCGCTTCTCCACAGGCCTCAGTGACGGACGTGCTATCCAAAATAGCACAGTTTATCACAGCATCCCAGCAAACAACAATTCTCGGTCGGATCAGGAATAATCCGACGGCGCTGGGGCGGTGCGCTTCGCTGTTGCATCAGGTTCGGACGACCGAACACTTTATAGGGTCCGACAGGATGGCGAAAGGGATTCGGACGATTTCCAGCTTTCCCTTTCGGAACAACAGAAGCTGCCATACATTTCTTCCGGCATTATCTTTCAGAGGTCGTTGGAAACGACAATAATGTCTAACAGAGTTAACTTAGATGCTTTATCATACGCAGACCACCTTACTAAGGCGTTATCATTATGTCTTCAAGGGAAAGAATTCCAGGATATGATCCTCAAAGAGATTTCTTTCAAGGGCAGTAGCTTTTCCACGTATAACTCCGCCCTTCAGTGGCAAACCTGGAGTTGGTTAGACATGACGCAGCCCTAGCAACATCCACGTGCGTGGATAGTAAGGTGAATAACTCTCTCAGAGTCGCTTCGGTCTCAGAGAAGCTTCTCTTCGACGGCAACCTTTCAGCAATCTATGAATTGCTCGATATGGACGTTCTCTTGTCAATCAAGTGTAACAAGAGATTCAGACTTGTGCAAACATTCAGTGGTTGACTCAGGGAGTTCCACTGCAGTTGCCGGATCCGAGTTTTACGATTATGACGGATGCCAGTCAAACAGGTTGGGGTACAACATTGATCCCAACGGATTCGAAGTGCCACGGTCTTTGGGTTCCGCAGTTTCTAGGCAAGCACATAAACATCCAAGAAATGATGTCAATTTGGCTTGCACTACGTCATTGGATGAACATTTTTCAGAAAGCGCATGTCCAAATCCTGTCCGACAATACGACAGTAGTTGCGTATATCCGGAACCAGGGAGGCACTCATTCTGTTCCGTTATTCAATTTAACGGAAAGAATCCTTCTGTTTGTTCTAGAACACCAAGTTCTGCTTTCGGTCCGTCATATTCCGGGTCGTCTGAATGTATTAGCAGACTCCCTTTCACGGAAGGGTCGCTTGTTGCCGTCAGAATGGACTCTCAACAAACAGGTATTCAATCAGATTTGCTACCAATGGGAGCGGCCAATGATAGACTTATTTGCGACACAACTCAACAATCAATTGCAGATGTATGTGTCACCATGTCCGGATCCCCGAGCATATCCAGTAGACGCTCTATCTCGTGGGACGGAATGATAGGATATGCGTATCCTCCAGCGCCGTTGATTCAGCAAATATTGCTAAAGATAAAACAATCACAATACAATTCTGTTGGTAGCATCTCTGTCTCCACAGAGACCGTGGATAAATCTACTCAGGTGTCTGCTGTGGGACTTACCGCGAAAACTTCCTCCACGAGAGGATCTTCTTTCGCAGGGGAAATCGTGTCAACTTCATCACAACCCGCAAAGTCTCAACCTTCACGTATTCTGTTGTGCGGTCCTTCTTGCACGGCAAGCATTGTACAGGACGAGCAGTGGACGCGATTTCTAACTGTAGGAGGACCTCCTCTTCGCTATACTATGCGGCTACAGTGGAAGGTCTTTCGTCGTTGGTGTAGGGATCATTATGTTGATATTTTTGATCCCTCCATACCAGACATTGCAAACTTTCTAGTATACTTGTTTGACGAGATAAAATGCAGCCTGTTACTATTAAAGGTTATAGGTCTATGTTATCTGATACCTATGCACACCATGATAGTTTACAATTGGATCTAATGTCTCTTTATCTAAATTAGTTAGAAACTTTTTGATAAATAGACCTAGAACCCTTAGATTAATTCTTAAATGGAATTTAGCTTGGGTTCTTCTTAAACTAAAAGAAAACCATTTGAGCCTCTTGAGACAGTAGATTTCAAATTCTGGTCTTATAAGACAGCATTTCTCTTAGCTTTCTCTTCTGCTTGAAGAGTCAGTGAGCTTCATGCACTATCGGTGGACGATTCTCACTATCGTAGTGTCGGGAACACTATTACCTTTACTACTAATGTTGGATTTTTGGCTAAGAATCAGGCTCCTAATAAATATCCGGAACCTCTTGTTATTAAGGCCCTTCCGTCTTCAGACGGGCGTAGGCCTTTACTCTGTCCGGTTAAGAGCTTTATGTATTTATAAATAAGATCTCAGTTTATCAGAAAGGGACGTAAACGCTTCTTCTGTCTCTGATGCCTAATAGAAAGGACATTAGGGTCCATTCTATTGCTAGATGGATTCAATTAACTATCTGTACTGCTTATGATAATCTATCTTCAACTCAGCAGTCTGTGCTTAAGATTTCGGCTCATGAAGTAACAGCTCTTTCTACATCTTGGGCTTATGCAAATAGTGTTGCTATTACAGATTTAATGTAGGCTCCATATTGGTCTCAGCCATCCACATTCACAAATTTTTATCTCGGAAATATTGAGTCCATTTCTGGAGACCTGCATTGTTTAGGTCCATTATCTAATGCTCAGAATGTCGTTCACTAAACAGTTGCAACTATAGTTATGTAGGTTTTCTGTTCAGGCAGTGACTCCGTCCTGTTGCCCTCTTCGCTCTGGGCTATTTGACCCAGGGCAAGGGGAAGGGGGGGGGGGTTCCCTTGGGTCACCTGTTTTATAGTGAAAACAAGGAGATACCTCCTCTGGAGTCAGTAATTCTGAGTTGTTACCGGGATGGTTTTAAAGTGAAAAGTTAATGCTTAAAAAATTCATTCATGTCATATTTTAAAAGTGTAGCATTTGTATTTGTCACGTGTCAAACGGGCGTTAATATACAATATCCTCGGACACTTTTAAAAGAGTATAAAGAGTCTCAATTCTCTGGACTAACTTTATTTATTGGCTTACTTTAAAAATAATTAGTATAAGGATTATACTGGATGTTAATAGAGAACATGAATGTTATGATGCTCAATTATGGAGGGTGTTGTGTCTTTCTAATTTATCATAAATAAGAAAGATACATGTAAAGCCTAATACTCCTTTTCTCCTCGAGGGGATGACTCTATTTTATATAGTTGAGCTTATTGGATTTTCCTCTATGTCCTAGGCCCTCCAGCCTTTTTACTATTCAGCTATGTCTGGGTCATTGGTACAGTATAAAAATGTTGAAAAATTTATAGTAATTTATATATTTTTTATACTTACCAATGACCCAGACGGGGATGGCCCTCCCAGGAGTTGGGAACTCCTGGGATGGCCCTCCCAGGAGTTGGGAACTCATACCTCCCCGCTGAGTACATAGTGCTGACCAGGCACTGATTGTAAGAATGATAAATGGCGCCAATTTCGGGACCTCCTTGACACTGCGCATGCGCAGTAGAGGTGAAGTATGGAGGGCCATTCAGGACATGATTTCTTTGGTTTTAGATGCAAATTTTGGGGATTGGGGGGCAAAATTTGTGTTTGGCCCTAGATTTTTAAGAGTTAGCACCAGCTATGTCTGGGTCATTGGTAAGTATAAAAAATATATAAATTACTATAAATTTTTTAACTTTTGGGTCAAATTTTTCACTCAAAATAACGGGATTTACCGAACCGATTTTCACCTTTGAAGATTTTATTTGATATACAAAATTCCCAAACAAAATGTATCAGGTACAAAAAAAAAGATTTAGTGAACAGCAATTAATATGTTAATTGGCAAATCTTTTCCCAATACAGCCCAATCAACACTGATTAGTGAGTGACGTCTGACGTTATGTAATTACACATAACACACTCAGTCGATTTTTGGATAATTTTTTCGTAGGGAGTGTACACGTAATCCAACAAGGCTTTGCAGTGCTTTAGCATTGAAAACCTTCTTGTACTCCAGGGTCGAAATAGACACCATCCATATAATTCTGTAGATTATGAGGCCTAAAACATATAACACACCAAGAACATGAACTTTTGATGGCAAAGAAATTATTACAAAAATATAAAATAAAATTAAAAAATGCCCGCCCATCTGCAATTTTACAAAAAATGGTCTGAGAAACAGATGAGACCTACTTTGTGGGGCCTTATGTATTAGTTAACTCCCTTCACTCTGATGTCAAAATATCAAAATTTCAAATAGCCATTTTTCCCATAATGCAACTGGGAATTTAACCAATTCAATCTTGTTTGACAGAGCTCAATGAGCTCTGTCAAACAAGATTGAATCGGTTAAATTTCTAGTTGCATTATGGGAAAAATTTGCACCTTGAACTTTAGATATTTCGGCATCAGTGTGCAGGGGGTTAATGATGGCTCTTCTTTAGTATTCAGCTCTCCAAGAAATATAACCAAATAGATGTTTTCTGGCTGGATCAATGGCATACAAATAAAACAACATTTTTCTGGTGATTTGATTTTTAGCTCACTTGCTACAGTGTAGGGTGAGCTTATGCCATGACCATGGGTGTATCAGCATCCATCTCCCAATTTATAAGAGTTTATGTTTAGCTCAGTTACTTTGAATTGAATACCATAGTAGCAATGCTTTTTAGGTCACCTTGACAAAGTCAAGCTGAGCTAATCCCATCGCTCTCCGTCTGTCCTTCCATCGTCCATCAACACCATGTTTTGGTCTTCTACAAAAACCACTGGGCCAATTCAAGTGAAAGTTTGTGTGAGTGATGGTCCCGAAGGGGCATTGCATTTTTGTTCAGCCCAACATACCCAGCCCCATAGGGAGGGGTGGGGGAAAATGCTCCAAAATATTTTTAAAATCTTCTTCTCATGAACCATTGGGTACAATGACTTGATATTTGTTACAGACCTTCCTTTTGAGGTGCAGATTCAAGTTTGTTCAAACGAAGCTTGTGAAGCAATATTTGGCTTTGTTATGGCAGGGGTAAGATGTTTGGCCTGCCCAAAATTTTTAGTCGAGTTTTGACGAAGTCAAACTCGACTAAAAGATTGATGAAGTGGCGGGCGGGCAGGTGGGCGGGCGGGCGGCGGGCATAAACAATTGGTTTCCGGGCAATAACTTTAGGTCTATTTGATGCACCTTTACCAAAATTATGCCAGAGGTTACCCTATAGGAAAGGAAGACACCTATCGATTTCAGAGTCTCGCACCCCAAGGTCAAGGTCACTGTTACTATAAATAGATATTTTGTGACAAATTGATTTCCAGCCAATAACTTTAGTTCTATTCCGTGTATCTTCACCAAACTTATACCAGAGGTTACCCTATAGGAAGGGAAGACACCTATTGATTTCGGAGTCTGGGACTCCAAGGTCAAGGTCGCTGTTAATATAAATAGAATATTTTATGACAAATTGGTTTCCGGGCAATAACTTTAGTTCTATTTGACGCACCTTTACCAAACTTATACCAGAGGTTACCCTATAGGAAGGGAAGACACCTATTGATTTCGGAGTCTGGGACTCCCAAGGTCAAGGTCACTGTTACTATAAATAGAATATTTTGTGACAAATTGGTTTCCAGGCAATAACTTTAGTTCTATTCCGTGTATCTTCACCAAACTTATACCACAGGTTACCCTATAGGAAGGGAAGACACCTATCGATTTCAGAGTCTGGGGCCCCAAGGTCACTGTTACTATCAATAGAATATTTTGTGACAAATTGGTTTCCGGGCAATAACTTTAGTTCTATTTGACACACATTTACCAAACTTATACCAGAGGTTACCTTATAGGAAGGGAAGACACCTATTGATTTCAGAGTCTGGGACTCCAAGGTCAAGGTCACTGTTACTATAAATAGCTTATTTCTTCAGAATTTAATGTCAAAACTCGACTTCTGGATCTGTGATCCTCTTGCTGGATTTTTATTTTCTGAACTGATGGTCCTATTTGAACCAAATTTAGTATGTGGTATTATTGGGTCATAAGCACTTGACTCGTGCAAAAAAGAAATTCCCACATCCCCATGGGAACCCCAGGAGCTGAAAATAAAAATGTTTTCAAACGCCCATATTTCCCAAACCATACGGAACCGTCAACTGTTATTTGGTATGAAGCATCCTTAGGACCAGTAGAATTGAATGGTAAAAAAGAAATGTCATCGGTTATGTAAGGGTGTTCTCAAGAGGGCATCAAAAAAATGCTGAGTCAGCATATTTGCAAAAATTAAAAAAAAAAAAACATCTTTTCTCCAGAACCAATTGTCGGAATATTTTGATATTTGGTATACAGCATCCATAGGGGGGTCAGATACAAGTTTGTTAAAATGAAGCCCATTGGTTCATATTTGGGCTCAGTACAGGAGCCTGGATTTTTAACTTAGGGCAATATGGGGAATATTCTTTAAAAATCTTCTTCTTCAGAACCACCAGTCACAATCTTTTAATGTTTGGTTTACATCATTGGTATGGGAGTCAGATTGAAGATTGTTCAAACCAAGTCCCCAGGTTAATAAAGCATTGCAAAGCCTTGTTGCACTCAAGGGACAATTTTATTAACTTGAGTAAAATATCAGACATAAACCATTTGATTTTGATTTTTAGCTCAACTTTGGCGAAGCCAAATTTGAGGTATTGCCATGGCCCATCGTCCATCTGTTCGTCTGTCTGTCCGTCCGTCCTGCTGTACACACGGCTCGGGCTAGATGCCGTATTTATGAACCGATCTTTGTGAAACTTCTTGGGTACCTTTGTTATCACCGTGAGACGAGAACGAGTGTTTTGGGGTGCAGTCCGAAATTTAAGATGGCCGCTGGCAGCCATTTTGTACCAAAATTAGGTGCAATCAGATTTTTGCGCAGAACTTCCATGTGAAAGCTCCGATTTGAATAATTTTTTTGTATGAATGTTTAGTACCATGGGATACATCACTTATAATACAGGTTTTTTTCTCGTGCGTAAATTATGCAAATTAGACTAACTTTGTTTTATTTAGTGTTACTTTCAGCACTGTAAGTGCAAATGCCAATACGGCTCGGGCTGGAGGCTGTATTTATGAACCGATCTTTACGAAACTTCTTGGGTACCTTTGTTATCACCGTGGGACGACTATGAGTGTTTTGGGGTCCGGTCTGAAATTCAAGATGGCCACTGGTGGCCATTTTGTACAAAATTAGGTAAAATCAGATTTTTGCGCAGAACTTCCATATGAAAGTGCTGATTTGAATAATTTTCTGTGAATGTTTAGTACCATGGGATACATCACATATAATACAGGTTTTTTCTCTTGCATAAATTAGGCCAATTAGACTAACTTTGATCTATTTAATGTTTCTTTCAGCACTGTAACTGCAAAAGCCAATATGGCTCGGGCTAGCCGTATTTATGATCCGATCTTTACGAAACTTCTTGGGCACCTTTGTTATCACCTTGGGATGAGAACGAGTGTTTTTGGGTGCAATCCAAAAGTCAAGATGGCTGCCGGTGTCCATTTTGTACCAAAATTGGTGCAATCAGTTTTTTGTACAGAACTTTTGTATGAAAGTTCTGATTTGAATAAATATTTTTATACTGTACCAATGACCCAGACTTAGCTGGTGCTAACTCCTTAAATTCTAGGGCCAAACACAAATTTTGCCCCCCAATCCCCAAAATTTGCATCAAAATCCGAAATTTCAATATCCTGTGTGATCCTCCATACTTTCTATCCACTGCGCATGCACAGTGTCAAGGAAGTCTCGAAATTGGCGCAAATGTCATTCTTTGTTTGGCCCTAACTCAGTAACATCTCACTGATATTTGTGCTTGTAAATCTCAGTTTAAATGATGCCAGACACATAATTATGAAAGAAATGGTGGATCTAAGGAGGAAATAGAAGGATGAGAGGATGAAACAGTGACAGGATGTGTTCAGGGCTGTAACTTATAACTCTTTTACGAAATTATTTCATGTTCCCTAATTTCGGGGCATGATCCTGATGTTGTCATTCTGGCTATGAATTTACCATTGTTTGTTCAGTGTTTCCTCTCTCCCTTTCCTTTATTCCCCCCTTGCTATTCTCCCATGCTTTTGGCATAATTTTTGTAATGTTTTTTTTACTAAAATTTCTTGGGAGTTTTGGCTTGGTAACAGAATAATTATTCTGTTTTTCCCCATGCTTATGTCCTCACCCTTGGGTGGTTAGGCATTTTGGTCTGCATCTACCATCCGTTGTTCTGCAGTTTCTTCTCTGGAAGTCTCTGTTTTACATTGGATAGTGTTTAAATTGGTAACTGATTTTGGGCCATGTTTACAGTGCCTGGAGTCATGTTTCCGGTTTTTGTACACTTTTGTTTATGTTGACAATGGTTACTTCTGATAGTGATTACTTGTCTTCTGTTTAGTTCTGCTCATAGCCAGATACATTAATATTGTCCGTAAGTGTTACATTAATTTTTAAAAATGTTTTAAAATTCTTGTCCACACTTAGGCTTTTTTTGGGATCCATTTGGGCTCATTGTTCCCTTTGGGAACTTGGGCTCTTCTGAAAATTTTTCAAAATTTTTTTTTTATTTTTTCGAAATGTTATAATGGATTATATTATATTATGTATCTTTGTTTCAAGGGCTAGTGCGAGTACTGTGACTGTTTATATTTTTTCATGATGAAAGAATATTGTTCAAATTGTAATGCGAGGAAGTCTTCCTCTGATTCTCATGTTCATTGTGTTTCTTGTAGTCAATGTACTCGCACTAATTCTTGCTCAGTGTGTGCCAATTGGAATGACAAACGTTGGAGACGTGTGTCACGGTATATTGTTAGCGGTGAGGGGTCCATGCCGGTCCTCTCTCCGCAGGGTCACTCTAGTTTATCAGTCTCTTTTTCAGAGGAACAAGAACAGGGTGATGTTTCCGTGATGTCTTCAACAAGTGTGTCTCCGTCGTTGCAGTCTAACGAAGAGCTAGCGGCAAAAGTGCTCATGGAAATACAACAATTGCCTAAGAGGTCCCTAGTAGGATCGACGACGTTGTTGTCCGCTAGCTCGCCCAGTGTAGTGACCATTCATCAAATGGCTCGGCAGCTGGGTTTGTCCGTTGCAGTCCAGGGAAGCAGTTTGGGTGATGCGAGTTCTATAAACATTGAACGTGCACACCCAGCGACGATGGATCCGAGGATAGTACGGAGGAAGCCTTCAGTCTGGTAGCTAGCTCGTCCAGGTCCACCCGGACCGCGAGCAGGAGAGGCCCCTCTCTCTTACAGCAACATCTGGGACCAGATGTTGTTGTGCGTGACGCTAGTCAGTCGGAGCATACGTCCACTCCATCTGCTCGGGACACTCCGTTGCATAGACAGTCCGCCGCAACTAGTCTATTGGCTTCCTCATCCTCACGGCAGCACACACGACTGCACCTTGGCTATGTGACCGCTGATATCCAGCCAGCTTCGCCAACCAGGGATTCCACGTCGACCAGGTCATGCCATCAGGTAGCCAGGGATACGAGGCTTTTTCAATCGGGACGTTCGCATAAAAGAAGTATGCGGGATTCAACGTCCCAGGAGCTTCCAACGGCTAAATCATGTAAGACCGCGGCTCCACAGGCCTCCGTAACGGACTTGCTATCGCAGATAGCTCATCTTATCACAACATCCCAGCAGCCGTCAGAAACCTTTTCCGATCAGGAATTGTCTGAGGAAGCCGGGTCGGTTCGTTCCGCTGCAGAGTCACCAAGGGACGACCGAGATTATCAAGTGGTCCAGCCGGATGGCGAAAGGGATTCAGAGGAGTTGGAATTTTCCCTTTCGGAGCAACATAAGGTAGCCATAGATTTCATCCGGCAATACTGATGTTGTTCCTCCGGAACAAAATGCTGCTTTGCCGGATAAGAGACTGATAGCGTCACTGGACACAGACTTTTTCGGCCGGATTAGGGACTCTGTCCCTGAGTTTCCGACCCAGTCCAGAAATGTCTCAAGGACATTTGAACTTTTGAATGATGCTATATTCAAACTTGCCTCCAAGACGGGCAAGTCTGGTTTCTTATCGGCCAATGCTCTACAGCTGCCTTTCATCAATTCAAGGAATAAATTTGAAACGGCAGGACAGGGCATTCCGAGAGTTCCTCTGCGTCTGGACGACCAGGCTGAAGACCTAGAATTGTCTTTGCCATCGTCTATGTCTATTCCAGCCACTACGTTGGAAACGACAATCTCGTCTAACAGGATCAGCTTAGACACATTATCGCATGCAGATCACCTTACCAGAGCGTTATCATTACGTCTGGAAGGAAAAGAATTCCAGGATGTTGGGTATGTGACCGCAGATATCCAGCCTGCTTCGCCGACCAGGGAGTCCACATCGACCAGGTCACGCCATCCGCTAGCCAACACGAGGCCTTTCCAGTTGGGACGTTTGCATATCAGAAGTATGCAGGAATTAATGTCCCTGGAGCTTCCAGCGGCTAAATTACGTAAGACCGCGGCTCCACAGGCCTCTGTGACGGACTTGCTATCCCAGATAGCTCAATTCATCGTTGCATCCAAGCAGCTATCAGAAACTTCTTCAGTAAAGAACTATCTGAGCAAGCTGGGTCGGTTCGCTCCTCTGCAGAGTCAGTAAGGGACGTCCGAGATTATTATGTGGTCCAGGCGGATGGTAAAAGGAAATCAGCACAGCTGAAATTTTCACTTTTCGAACAACTTAAGGTGGCCGTAGATTTCATCCGGCATCACCTTTTAGAAGTTGTTTCTCTGGACAAAAATGCTGCGTTACCTGATAAGAAACTGAAAGCGTCACTGGACACAGACTTTTTCGGCCGGATTAGGGACACTGTCCCTGAGTTTCCGACCCAGTCCAGAAATGTCACGGACATTTGAACTTTGAATGACGCTATATTCAAGCTAGCCTCTAAGACTGGCAAATCCGGTTTCTTATCGCCTAGCGCTATACAGCTGCCTTTCATCAATGATGTACATAAATTTGAAACGGCAGGACAAGACGTGCTGAGAGTTCATCTGCATTTGGACGACAAGGCTGAAGACCTGGAATTGTCATTTCCGGCGTCCATGTCTATTTACTCCAGATACTGGAGACGACAATCTCGTCTAATAGAATTATTTTAGACGCATTATCTCACGCAGATCACCTTACCAGAGCGTTATCACTACGACTCAAAGGGAAAGAATTCCAGGATGTTCAAACTTCCTTAAGAGTTCTTTCGAGGGCTATAGCATATTCTACGTATAACTCCGCCCTTTCAGTGGCAATATGGAGTTAGTCAGACGTGATGCTGCCCTGGCTGCATCCACAAGAGTGGATAGTAAGGTGAAAAACTCTCTTCCAGTCGCTCTGGTCTCAGGAGAGCTTCTCTTCGACGTTAAGCTTTCTACAATCTATAAACAGATTACTAAGAAAGTTTCGGATTCTCTGCTTTTAATTCCACTTTGAAAAAGTCAGACTCAGCAGGGTGGAGTAAGGCAGGTACGAATACGTCCAAAGGAAGTTCCTATAGAGGATCTAAGAAAGCCTCTACGTCTCACTCCAGAGACCGTCAGAGTAGCGACTCACATAGGGGTCGTAATGCTGGCCGAGATATCCGGTCAGATGCCCCTAGGTCGACTGGGCGAGGTGCGGGTCATGTAGGACGTGGTTTCTCCTTTCGCAATTCTCGCAGGGCCAGGAGGTGATGGTCTAAACCTCTATTGCGTTCCAGTGGGTGGAAGGCTGTCGAGATTCTTAACCAATTGGTTGTCAATTACAGACGACCCATGGGTGCAAAGGGTTATTTCCGAAGGTCTAAACTGTCCTTCAAGAAAAACCTCCATTAACTTGAAGTCCACGCTGGTCTCAGCTTCCGTTAAACGTTCAGAAGAGAGATTCGCTTCTATCAGAAGTTCAATATCTTCTGGACAAGAACGCTATAGACGTTGTAGAAAACCAGGAATCTCCAGTTTTCTGCAGTCACCTGTTCCTGGTTCCAGGATCAGACGGCTCGTTTCGTTCAGTTCTAGATCTGAGCTGGATAAACAAGCTGATCGTGGCTCTAAAATTTTATATGGAGACCATCCGATCGGTCAGAGCGAGCAATTGTGTGAACGATTATGCTGTGAGCATAGATCTCAAGGATGCATACTTTTACATCAGGGTACATCCGGCGTTTAGAAAGTACCTTCGCTTCGCTGTTCCAGGAGTTGTTTTCAGTTCCGAGCAATGATGCTCTGGTCTGAACCAAGCGCCCTGGGCCTTCACTCGAATAATGATCTCGGTAATGACTCATTTCCGAGCTCATTCGTCTGTGCTAACGTCGGCCTACTTGAACGACATTCTTCAGGGTTATGGCAGCAAGTTAACGCTTCAGAACGATGTTCAGAGTCTGCTTCAATTGCTCCGACATCTCGGTTTCATATTAAATGAAAAGAAGTCTAGTGCCGTCCAAATCATTCACCCACGTGGGAATGAGCTTAGAGACTCACAACAATCTCGTTCGTCTGCCGTTAACCAGAGCGATATTAGTCAGTTGCTACGCTCGCTTTTGTCTTCACTCAGATGTAGTAACAGCGAGAGAATTCATGAGACGGACAGGTTTGTGCGGAGCCGCTGCGGATCTTTTCCACGGGAGGATCTTCTTTTGCAGGGGAAATCACACACACTGCATCACAATCCGCAAGGTCTCAACCTTCACGTATTTCCGTTGTGTGGTCCTTCTTGCACGGCAAGCATTTTACAGGACGAACAGTGGACGCAATTTCTAACTGTAGGAGTACCTCCTCTTCGCTAAATTATGCTGCAAAGTGGAAGGTTTTCTGTAGGTGGTGTAGGGATCATTCTGTTGATATTTATGATTCCTCCATTCCAGACATTGCTAATTTTCTGGTCTACCTGTTTGATGAGATCAAACTGCAGCCAATAACTATTAAGAGTTATAGGTCTATGCTATCTGATACCTATGCACATCATGATAGTTTACAGATTGGATCTAATGTCTCTTTATCTAAGTTAGTGAAAAACGTTTCGATAAATGGACCTAGTTCCCTTAGATTAATTCCTAAGTGGAATTTGGCTTGGGATCTTCTTAAGCTAAAAGAAGCGCCACTTGATCCTCTTGACATGGTGGACTTCAAATTCTTATCTAAAAAGACAACTTTTCTCTTAGCATTCTCTTCTGCTAGGGTATGTAATTCGAAACGCTAAATCCCTCATATGTTGCAGTAGGGTCTATAGATGCGTACGAAGGTTTCGGATTTTTCGGGTGCCACGTGGCTGTGCCACCGTAGCCACTTTCATGTTTTCTTAGATCGTTTCCGGCGAAATGGTCCTAGGGTATGTAATTCGAAACGGTAAAACCATGCTCAGATGTTGCAGTAGGGACTATAGATGCGCACAAAGGTTTCGGATTTTTTGAGTGCCACGTGGCTGTGCCACCATTGCCACTTTCATGTTTTTCTTACACTGTTTCCGGCGAAAGTCTCGTAGTGTATGTAATTCGAAACGCTAAAACAATTCTCAGATGTTGCAGTATGGTCTATAGATGCGCACGAAGGTTTTGGATTTTTTGGGTGCCATGTGGCTGTGCCACCGTTGCCACTTTTGTGTTTTCTTAGACCGTTTGTGGGGAAAGGCTCCTAGGGTATGTAATTCGAAACGCTAAAACCATGCTCAAATGTTGCAGTAGGGTCTGTAGATGCGCACGAATGTTTCAGATTTTTCAGATGCCAAGTGGCTGTGCCACCGTTTCCACTTTTGTGTTTTCTTAGATCGTTTCCGGCGAAAGGCTCCTAGGGTATGTAATTCGAAACGCTAAAACCATGCTCAAATGTTGCAATGGGGTCTGTAGATGCGCACAAAGGTTTTGAATTTTTCAGGTGCCACGTGGCTCTGCCACTGTTGCCACTTTTGTGTTTTCTTAGACCGTTTCTGGCGAAAGGCTCCTAGAGTATGTAATTCGAAACGCCAAAACCATGCTCAAATGTTACAGTGGGGTCTGCAGATGCGCACAAAGGTTTCAGATTTTTCAGCTGCCACGTGACTGCGCCACCATTGCCACTTTCGTGTTTTCTTAGACCGTTTCTGGCGAAAGGCTCCTAGGGTATGTAATTCGAAACGCTAAAACCATGCTCAAATGTTGCAGTAGGGTCTGTAGATGTGTACAAAGGTTTCAGATTTTTCAGGTGCCACGTGGCTGTGCCACCGTTGGCACTTTTGTGTTTTCTTAGACCGTTTCCGGCGAAAGGCTCCTAGGGTATGTAATTCGAAATGCTAAAACCATGCTCAAATGTTGCAGTGGGGTCTGTAGATGCGCACGAAGGTTTCGGATTTTCCAGGTGCCACGTGGCTGTGCCACCGTTGGCACTTTTGTGTTTTCTTAGACCGTTTCCGGTGAAAGGCTCCTAGGGTATGTAATTCGAAACTCTAAAACCATGCTCAAATGTTGCAGTGGGGTCTGTAGATGTGCACAAAGGTTTCGGAATTTTCAGCTGCCTAGTGGCGTGACGGTTGCCACTTTCGCGTTCTCTTAGACCGTTTCTGGCGAAAGGCTCCTCGGGTATGTAATTCGAAATCCTAAAACCATGCTCAAATGTTGCAGTAGGGTCTATAGATGCACACAAAGGTTTCGGATTTTTCGGGTGCCACGTGGCTGTGCCACCGTAGCCACTTTCGTGTTTTCTTAGATCCTTTCCGGCGAAAGGCTCGTAGGGAATGTAATTCGAAATGCTCAAACCATGCTCATATGTTGCAGTAGGGACTATAGATGTGCACAAAGGTTTCGGATTTTTCGGGTGCCACGTGGCTGTGCCACTTTAGCCACTTTTATGTTTTCTTAGACCGTTTCCACCGAAAGTCTCGTAGGGTATGTAATTCGAAATGCTAAAACTATTCTCAGATGTTGCAGTATGGTCTATAGATGTGTACGAAGGTTTTGGATTTTTTGGGTGCCACGTGGCTGTGCCACCGTTGCCACTTTTGTGTTTTCTTAGACCTTTTCCGGTGAAAAGCTCGTAGGGTATGTAATTCGAAATGCTAAATCCATGCTCAGATGTTGCAGTATGGTCTATAGATGCGTACGAAGGTTTCGGATTTTTCGGGTGCCACGTGGCTGTGCCACCGTAGCCACTTTCAGGTTTTTCTTAGATCGTTTCCGGCGAAAGACTCGTAGGGAAAGTAATTCGAAATGCTAAAACCATGCTCAGATGTTGCAGTAGGGACTATAGATGTGCACAAAGGTTTCAGATTTTTCGGGTGCCACGTGGCTGTGCCACTTTAGCCACTTTTATGTTTTCTTAGACCGTTTCCGCCGAAAGTCTCGTAGGGTATGTAATTTGAAATGCTAAAACTATTCTCAGATGTTGCAGTATGGTCTATAGATGCGTACGAAGGTTTCAGATTTTTTGGGTGCCACAGGCTGTGCCACCGTTGCCACTTTTGTGTTTTCTTAGACCTTTTCTGGCAAAAGGCTCGTAGGGTATGTAATTCGGAATGCTAAATCGATGCTCAGATGTTGCAGTACGGTCTATAGATGCATACGAAGGTTTTGGATTTTCCGGGTGCCACGTGGCTATGCCACCGTAGCCACTTTTGTGTTTTCTTAGACCGTTTCCGGCGAAAGGCTCGTATGGTATATAATTCAAAATGCTAAAACCATGCTCATATGTTGCATTAGGGTCTATAGATGCGTATGAAGGTTTCGGATTTTTCAGGTGCCATGTGGCTGTGCCACTGTTGCCACGTTCGTGTTTTCTTAGATCGTTTCCAGCGAAATGGTCCTAGGGTATGTAATTCGAAACGGTAAAACCATGCTCAGATGTTGCAATAGGGACTATAGATGCACACAAAGGTTTCGGATTTTTCGAGTGCCACGTGGCTGTGCCACCACTGCCACTTTCATGTTTTTCTTACACTGTTTTCGGCGAAAGTCTCGTAGGGTATGTAATTCGAAATGCTAAAACTATTCTCAGATGTTGCAGTATGGTCTATAGATGCGTACGAAGGTTTCAGATTTTTTTGGTGCCACGTGGCTGTGCCACCGTTGCCCCTTTTGTGTTTTCTTAGACCTTTTCCGGCAAAAGGCTCTTAGGGTATGTAATTCGAAACGCTAAATCCATGCTCATATGTTGCAGTAGGGTCTATAGATGCGTACGAAGGTTTCGGATTTTTCGGGTGCCACATGGCTGTGCCACCGTAGCCACTTTTGTGTTTTCTTAGATCGTTTCCGGCGAAATGGTCCTAGGGTATGTAATTCGAAACGGTAAAACCATGCTCAGATGTTGCAGTAGGGACTATAGATGCGCACAAAGGTTTCGGATTTTTTGAGTGCCACGTGGCTGTGCCACCATTGCCACTTTCATGTTTTTCTTACACTGTTTCCGGCGAAAGTCTCGTAGTGTATGTAATTCGAAACGCTAAAACAATTCTCAGATGTTGCAGTATGGTCTATAGATGCGCACGAAGGTTTTGGATTTTTTGGGTGCCACGTGGCTGTGCCACCGTTGCCACTTTTGTGTTTTCTTAGACCGTTTGTGGCGAAAGGCTCCTAGGGTATGTAATTCGAAACGCTAAAACCATGCTCAAATGTTGCAGTAGGGTCTGTAGATGTGCACGAAGGTTTCAGATTTTTCAGGTGCCACGTGGCTGTGCTACCGTTGCCACTTTTGTGTTTTCTTAGACCGTTTGTGGCGAAAGGCTCCTAGGGTATGTAATTCGAAATGCTAAAACCATGCTCAAATGTTGCAGTAGGGTCTGTAGATGCGCACGAATGTTTCAGATTTTTCAGATGCCAAGTGGTTGTGCCACCGTTTCCACTTTTGTGTTTTCTTAGATCGTTTCCGGCGAAAGGCTCCTAGGGTATGTAATTCGAAACGCTAAAACCATGCTCAAATGTTGCAATGGGGTCTGTAGATGCGCACAAAGGTTTTGAATTTTTCAGGTGCCACGTGGCTCTGCCACTGTTGCCACTTTTGTGTTTTCTTAGACCGTTTGTGGCGAAAGGCTCCTAGAGTATGTAATTCGAAACGCCAAAACCATGCTCAAATGTTGCAGTGGGGTCTGCAGATGCGCACAAAGGTTTCAGATTTTTCAGCTGCCACGTGACTGCGCCACCATTGCCACTTTCGTGTTTTCTTAGACCGTTTTTGGCGAAAGGCTCCTAGGGTATGTAATTCGAAACGCTAAAACCATGCTCAAATGTTGCAGTAGGGTCTGTAGATGTGTACAAAGGTTTCAGATTTTTCAGGTGCCACGTGGCTGTGCCACCGTTGGCACTTTTGTGTTTTCTTAGACCGTTTCCGGCGAAAGGCTCCTAGGGTATGTAATTCGAAATGCTAAAACCATGCTCAAATGTTGCAGTGGGGTCTGTAGATGCGCACGAAGGTTTCGGATTTTCCAGGTGCCACATGGCTGTGCCACCATTGCCACTTTTGTGTTTTCTTAGACAGTTTCCGGTGAAAGGCTCCTAGGGTATGTAATTCGAAACTCTAAAACCATGCTCAAATGTTGCAGTGGGGTCTGTAGATGTGCACAAAGGTTTCGGATTTTTCAGCTGCCTAGTGGCGTGACGGTTGCCACTTTCGCGTTCTTTTAGACCGTTTCCGGCGAAAGGCTCCTCGGGTATGTAATTCGAAATCCTAAAACCATGCTCAAATGTTGCAGTAGGGTCTATAGATGCACACAAAGGTTTCGGATTTTTCGGGTGCCACGTGGCTGTGCCACCGTAGCCACTTTCGTGTTTTCTTAGATCCTTTCCGGCGAAAGGCTCGTAGGGAATGTAATTCGAAATGCTCAAACCATGCTCATATGTTGCAGTAGGGACTATAGATGTGCACAAAGGTTTCGGATTTATCGGGTGCCACGTGGCTGTGCCACTTTAGCCACTTTATGTTTTCTTAGACCGTTTCCGCCGAAAGTCTCGTAGGGTATGTAATTCGAAATGCTAAAACTATTCTCAGATGTTGCAGTATGGTCTATAGATGTGTACGAAGGTTTTGGATTTTTTGGGTGCCACGTGGCTGTGCCACCGTTGCCACTTTTGTGTTTTCTTAGACCTTTTCCGGTGAAAGGCTCGTAGGGTATGTAATTCGAAATGCTAAATCCATGCTCAGATGTTGCAGTATGGTCTATAGATGCGTACGAAGGTTTCGGATTTTTCGGGTCCACGTGGCTGTGCCACCGTAGCCACTTTCATGTTTTTCTTAGATCGTTTCCGGCGAAAGGCTCGTAGGGAAAGTAATTCGAAATGCTAAAACCATGCTCATATGTTGCAGTAGGGACTATAGATGTGCACAAAGGTTTCAGATTTTTCGGGTGCCACGTGGCTGTGCCACTTTAGCCACTTTTATGTTTTCTTAGACCGTTTCCGCCGAAAGTCTCGTAGGGTATGTAATTCGAAATGCTAAAACTATTCTCAGATGTTGCAGTATGGTCTATAGATGTGTACGAAGGTTTCAGATTTTTTGGGTGCCACAGGCTGTGCCACCGTTGCCACTTTTGTGTTTTCTTAGACCTTTTCCGGCGAAAGGCTCGTAGGGTATGTAATTCGGAATGCTAAATCGATGCTCAGATGTTGCAGTATTGTCTATAGATGCGTACGAAGGTTTTGGATTTTCCGGGTGCCACGTGGCTATGCCACCGTTGCCACTTTTGTGTTTTCTTAGACCGTTTCCGGCGAAAGGCTCCTCGGGTATGTAATTCGAAATCCTAAAACCATGCTCAAATGTTGCAGTAGGGTCTGTAGATGCGCACAAAGGTTTCGGATTTTTGGGGTGCCACGTGGCTGTGCCACTGTTGCCTCTTTCATGTTCTCTTAGACCATTTCCGGCGAAAGGCTCCTACAGTAAGTATTTCGAAATGGTAAAACCATGCTCAAACGTTGCAGTAGAGTCTGTAGATATGCACGAAGATTTTGGATTGTTCAGGTGCCACGCGGCTGTGCCACGATTGCCACTTTTGTGTTTTCTTAGACCATTTCCAGCAAAAGGCTCCTGGAGTATGTAATCCGAAATGCTAAAAACATGCTGGATGTTGCAGTAGAGTCTGTAAATGCACAGGAAGGTTTCGGATTTTTGGGGTGCTACGTGGCTGTGTCACTGTTGCCACTTTTGTGTTTTCTTAGACCGTTTCCAGCGAAAGGCTCCTAGGGTATGTAATTCGAGATGCTAAACGCATGCTCAAATGTTGCAGTAAGGTCTGTAGATGCGTACAAAGGTTTCAGATTTTTCAGGTGCCATGTGTCGGTGCCACCGTTTTTCTTTCGTGTTTTCTTAGATCATTTCCGGCGAAAAGCTCCCAGAGTATGTAATTTGAAATGCTAAAACTATGCTCAAATGTTGCAGTAGGGTCTGTAGATGTGAAGGAAGGTTTCGGACTTTTGGGGTGCCACGTGGCTGTGCCACCGTTGGCACTTTCATGTTTTCTTAGACCGTTTCCGACGAAAGGCTCCCAGGGTACATGTATGTAATTTGAAACACTAAAACCATGCTCAAATATTGCAGTGGAGTCTGTAGGTGCGCACGAAGCTGTGTCACCTGTGCCACTCAATATGATTTTAGTGTGTCATATAATACATTTCACATTTGTATCAAGCATTCATACAAAGTCAAGGATGCAAATGCGGGGATACACTATAGTGTGCTTTGCACACAAGTGACACCATCTAGTTTATACTTACCAATGACCCAGACAGGGATGGCCCTCCCGTGAATTGGGAACTCATACCTCCCCACTGATTACATAATGCTTACCAGGCATTGGTGGTAAGAATGACATTTGCGCCAATTTCGAGACCTTGACACTGCGCATGCGCAGTGGATAGAAAGTATGGAGGACCACATAGAACATTGAAATTTAGGATTTTGATGCAAATTTTGGGGATTGGGGGGCAAAATTTGTGATTGGCCCTAGAATTTAAGGAGTTAGCACCAGCTAAGTCTGGGTCATTGGTAAATATAAAAAATATATAAATTACTATAAAGTTTTTAACTTCTGTATGAATGTTTAGTAACATGGAATACATCACATATAGTACAGGTTTTTTTCTCGTGCAAAAATTATGCAAATTAGATGAACTTTGATTTATTCAGTGCTACTTATACACAGTAAGTGCACATGTCAATACGGCTCAGGCTGGAGTCTGTATTTATGAACCGATCTTCACGTAACTTCTTGGGTACCTTTGTTATCACCTTGGGATGAGAACGAATGTTTCTGGGTGCGGTCCAAAATTCAAGATGGCTGCCAGTGGCCATTTTGTACTCAAGTTAGGTCCAATCAGTTTTTTGTACCCAACTTCTCGACGGCTCAGGCTAGAGGCCGTATTTATGAACCGATCTTTACAAAACTTCTTGGGTACCTTTCTTATCACCGTGGGACGAGAACGAGTGTTTTTGGGTGTGGTCCAAAATTCAAGATGGCCACTAGCAACCTTTTTGTACCAAAATTAGTGCAATCAGTTTTTTGTACAGAACTTCTGTATGAAAGTTCTGATTTGAATAAATTTTTGTAGAAATGTTTAGTACCTTGGAATACATCACATATAATACAGGTTTTTTTCTCGTGCAGAAATTATGCAAACTAGATGAACTTTGATTTGTTCAGTGCTACTTATACACAGTAAGTGCACATGTCAATACGGCTCAGACTAGAGTCTGTATTTATGAACTGATCTTCACGAAACTTCTTGGGGTACCTTTGTTATCACCGTGTGACAGGAACGAGTATTTTTGGGTGCCTTTGTTATCACTGTGCTATGAGAACAAATATTTTTGGGTTCAGTCAGACCCACTCTGGGACTCAAAGATTTCTTTTCTAGTTTAGCATCTAACTGTCACCCACCTTTACAATACTTTACCTGCACATTTGTTACAGGCTACAGTCAGCATTTATGTACAGACCATTACAATACTTTACATGTACATTTGTTATCAGGTCATTACCTAGATGTTTGTCAATGCTGTGTCACAAACTATACATGTACATGACTTAAACAAGTTGAGCTACAGTGTCATTGACACTTTCATTTTAAGTTTGGATTGGTTATAAAAAGAGAGCATGCGGCAACCAAGAGCACCATGTGGGAGGGCCTGAGAAACAGATTTTAATATTTTAGGCCTGATGTCTGGGTATCGCTTATATTGATTACTTGGTATGTATACATCAACCACATTATAAGTTCTTGTGATGAATTGATGGTAACATGGTCTGAGGTTTGCAGCTTGGAGTTTATGTTCAACTGAGACGCAGAGCGTCGAGGTTGAACATGTGCTCCAAGCCCGAACCCCTAGATCATATTTCCATCAGTTCATCTCAATAATGTATTTGTTCCAATTAAGCCTTACCCACAGGCCTGAAAATAAGCAGTCTGACATTTGCAGAATGAGGTCCACAGAAGGTGAATTTGATGATGCTATCCCATACAGTGGGCCAATTTATCCTCTGGGTACCTCTTTCTGTTTAGTTTTGTGATCCTGATTCAGATTGAGGTTCACAGAGGGTAAATTTATTGATGCTACCCTGCCGTGCAGGGTAGCATAACTAAATTTACCCTCTGTGGAGGGGCGCGGTGGCTCAGTAGGTAGAGGTGCAGGCTGCAAGCCGAGAGGTCCTCGGTTCAAATCCCACCTGTAGCAACCGCGTTGTGTCCTTGGGCAAGACACTTCACCCCCATTGCCCATGTGGGGGCACGGTGATACTGTGCTTTAAGGCGTACTACACGTCGATGGTGCACCTGTCTTCAACCAATGCTAACCCTGCTTGTGTGGAGTTAGTATGTTGGGGAGCTGACAGTTGCTTGCCATTGCTCGGTGGTTCTCTCTGGGTACTCCGGCTTCCTCCACCCGTAAAACTGTCGTGGTCATGATTAGCCATTGTGCAGAAATATATGACCTTAAACACCAATAAATAAATAAATAAATAAATAATTAAATAAATACCCTCTGGGGACATTATTTTGCAGATGTCAGTCTGCTTATTTTCTGGCTTGCTTACCCACAGCCCAAAACCCACATTGTGAAATGAACAAGGCAACTTTTAATGATAAGAGGTTTAGTGTATAACCCCCCCCCCAGCCCCTGTGTACCTCACATCACTGTACAAATAATCAATAAATCAGATAAAGGTCGAGGTCACTCCATCTTAGTTCAAATCCTAAACTGATTTGTAATTTAAACAATACTTCATTCTGAACATCGTCTACTGCACGTGTGAAAAATCTAAGAAAAGTGATACTCTTCAGTGTCTAATAATAGTACAGGGCAAAATAATAGTACAGGGTGGAAAATTTCCTGAAAATTAATAATTGTATAGGGTCGAATAATAGTATTGGGTGGAAAATTCCAAGATGTGAGCCAACCGCTGTGCTCAGAGCCATTTTTATAACACAGAAGTCTGATGCTCTTGAAGTGGTGAAGGGCTAAATTACTTTCGGTTATCATAATATTTTTATACTGTACACCTAGTGGCCCAGAATTAGCCCCCCAATCCCCAAAATTAGCATGCAAAGCCGAACATTAGAAGTCCTATCTGGCCCTCCATACATTTACTCTCTGCACATGCGCAGATGCCAGGAAGTCACTGAAACTGGCACCAACATCATTTTTTGTTTGGCCCTCAGTCAGATAACAACAAACTGACATCTGTGCTTTTAAATCTCAGTTTTAATGACACAGAAGTCTGATGCTCTTGAAGTGGTGAAGGGCTAAATTACTTTCGGTTATCATAATTTTCACATGGATTTGACTTGTTGCAATTTATGGGAGAGTGCCTACAGGCACTCTCCCATAAATTGCACCAAGGCAAAACTTTATAGACTAATTAATTCTGTTTCAGTGATGGTATGAAGCACATCCACTGGGTACTAGGTCTTAAAGTTATGTTAGCAGTACTTCAGAATAAAGCCCAAGTATATGCTTCCAGCTCTCTGCCAATTAACATTTCCATTGCATCCTGTGTTTGCTTGTACGTAACATGTACCTTACTAGTTATACCCCCCGCAAACAAAGTTTGGGGGGGAATATAGGAATCACCCTGTCCGTCCGTCTGTCCGTCTGTCCATCCATCGTAAGCGCAACTCCTCCTAAACCATTTGAATAATTTTCATGAAACTTTACACAATGGAAGAACTCCATATGGGAATGTGCATGAAGCAATATAATTCCGTTCTGACATTTCCAAGGGGAGATAATCTAACTTATACATTTCAGACGCGGGGAGTATCTCTTTGTGAGTTTGCTCACAGTACCTCTAGTTTGTTTTGGTGAACTTCTTGAGATAAGCGGCTGCTCTGCACATTCGATTGCTAAAAAATAATAATCATACAGGGCCAAACAGGCGGGAATTTTTGTTCGGAAAAGAATAATCATACATGTATGATTATTAGGCACTCAAGAGTACAGTTTGCAAGTCAATCTGTTGATGAAATAATTGCGAAACGTGCAACGTCATTTCAAATATTTTGCATGGTGACGTCAAATGATAACATGTCATTGAAGCCTAAAACATAGAAAAAAACTATGTGAGCTCTCATCCAATCAGAAGGTGAGGATTTAGTCTTATTGGAACGTAGATCAAGTTCTTGTGCGGAAATGAAAATGTTGTATATTTGCTAGAGAATTTTTCCATAAATCTTCTGTCATTTTATTTCTCTTCAGCCATTCATAGATAGATTTCTTGGAATAACATGGACTTGGTTATTCATTGTCATGGATTCCACAGAAGCACAGTTGAGATTTGGGTCCGCTCTCAGTAACACAACTGACCCCGGAACACCTGGACATCCTATGAATACACCATCTACCTCAGCTGGAACTGTGCCAGCTTCGGCTTTGAGAAATCCATGTGAGAGACCAAACCGAGATGACCCAAGAAGTCTGCAAGTGCTGGATACACGGCGGAGAACTCGATTTGGGGCAATAGGTTTGTACTGTGTTAACAACTTATATTTTCTTCTGCATTGAATAATGACATTTGACTGATAGAGAGCTGAATAATTTTTGCTCTTCAAACTTCGTTTGCAGGTCTCTGCCTTGTTATACCCCTGCAACAAGTTGTGGGGGGGGGGGGGGGGGGGGAGTATAATGGAATCAGCTTGTCCATCCTTCCATCCGTCCATAGACATAATTTTGTCCGGAGATTTTCTCAGACATTTATAGGTCATTTCATTTGAAACTTGGTATTGATGTTCACTACCATGGGAACCTGTGCACCTGCGATTATAGTTTTGATCAGGCTTTTTTTGCCAGAGTTATGCCCCTTTTCAAATTAGAATATGGCGGCAGGGGTATTGAGAGGCCCATGTGAGACAGTCACACCTCCAGTTTATGTGAGAGTGCCTATAGATGTAACAAGACAAATCATACAGATTAAATGATTTCATTTCCAAGCCAGAAAATAAGCAGACTGACATCTGCAAAATGAGGTCCCCAGAGGGTGAATTTGGTGATGCTACTCTGCACAGCAGGGTAGCATCACCAAATTTACCCGCTGTGAACCTCAATCTGAATCAGGGTCCCAAACCTAAACAGAAAGAGGTACCCTAAGGATAAATTGGCCCACTATAGGATAGCATCAGCAAATTCACCCTCTGGGGACCTCATTCTGCAAATGTCAGACTGCTTATTTTCAGGCCTCTTCATTTCAATAATTATACAAAGCATATCAAGAAAATATGAAACTTTCAACCCTTGAGGCCATATTTCTGACTTTGGTCCAGTTTTAGCATAACTTGACAAAGTCAAGCTAAGCAATTGCCATCACATGTGCAGAAGTCAGTCTGTTCACATTTTCATTTAGCTCAGGTTACACCCTATAGTTCTTTCCGATCATCACAAATTTCATATGCAGGTTTGAGGTCATGTCTAGATGAGAACATCCCCTTTTTGTTGTGATCGGTCAACTGTGATGGCTGTCCGAGCCTAAAGCCAAAAAACCTTTAGCACAGACTACAGGTCAAATTTATGAAGGGATTTCATTGTAACTTAGTAGGATGACTGTATAATGTCCAGATGAGAACATCCCTTTTTGATCATGATCTGTCAACCATGACGGTCGCCGAAGCCCGAAACAGCATAAAGCCCAAATATGGGCTTCTAGCACTCAACCAGTTAACTCATAGAAGCCGGTAGTCGAGTTTTGTTGCCCGTGATGTAATACGGCAGGTAATCTGGCAGTGACAGTTCGGCTATCTTTGGGCTGGGGAGAATTAAACACTGAGCAGGTGCTTCTAGTGAAGTGTCATCTGCCTGAATAGTTTTTTGCAGTACGTCATGTTCAATAAATTCATTCTGATTCCCCGGCTTCTAAGAGTCAATGTCACTGTAAAACAGCACAAACTATCCAGAAACTTGGTTAGACAGTGGAATCACCTCATATGGTAGAGGGTCCCTTCTTTCTCTTCTTCCTCTCCAGAAACTCTGCCAGTTAGTGGGAATCACTTTTTATGGCAGAGGATTCTTTCTTTCTCTTCTTCCCCTCCTGAAACTCTATCAGCAAGTGGGAATCCCATCATATGGCAGAGGGTCTCTTTCTTTTCTTCCTCTCCAGAATCTCTCAGTCGATGGGAATCACATCATATGGCAGAGGGACTCCAGAAACTTTCAGTTGGTGGGAATCACAACACCAGGCAGAGCAGCCCTTCTTTCTTTTCCTCCCAGGCAGTCACTCCAAGTCCACATCCATCACACGATGATGCCCATTTGTGGTATGGGCTCCCACCCGTAAAACAGTAGTATGCCTCCTCCACTCAAAATGTTTTAATGACACAGAATTAATTCTGGTAATAGCTTGAGAAGAATCCAGTGCTAAGTGTCTTTAACTGGTAGAGTGCTGGAAGCCCTATTTTGGGCTTCACTAAAAGTGACAGGCAATGACTGTCTGTAGCTACATTCTGCCTGAGGAAGCCTTTATTGTCCCTGATGTGAATCAGATTTTTTATACAATTCCTTGCTCTCTGACATTTAATTGAATAGTGCCTATAAGGCACTATCCAATTAAATGTAATAGAGCAGTATATGCTGAGCTTTGATTTGTTGTCAGAAAAAACTCAGCACTTTACCAGTTAATATTTCAGGTTGTAGTTCCATATTGCATTAATTCAAGGTTTTAATTTTTCAGATTCAGGTTCGGTTTTAAGAAAAAACTTTGGTTTCGGTTAAGTTTTTCTGTGAGGCCACACTTGAGGCACCTTACCTTGGACAAAACTGCAATAGTTTGTATGTCATTACTTATCAGAAAAAGCCCTGTCTGTAAGTATCTCCATTGGGTTCAGCATACATTTCCTTTGATCATTATTAGGGGTTCTAGCAATCAGTTGTTAAGCCTATTGAATAAAAAATAAACCTATAAGGCCTAAAAAAATTAAAAATCTGTTTCTCAGGCCCTCCCGCATGGGCCTTTTGGCTGCCGCATGCTCTCTTTTTATAACCAATTTAAACTTAAAACAAATTAAAATTAAATGGTTTATGTCTGATATTTTACCCAAGTTAAAAAAATTGATGAATTTGTCCCTTGAGTGCAAGAAGGCTTTGCAATGCTTTAGCATTGCAAAGCCTTCTTGCACTCAAGGGATGAAATACACCACCACCCATGCTTTTCTGTAGATTATGAGACCTAAAACTCGAACTAAGAACATGAACTTTTGATGGCAAAGACGTAATTACTGAAATAAAAAATAAAATAAAAAAACGCTCGCCCGCATGCAATTTTACAAATAATGGCCTGAGAAACAGAAGATCTACTTTGTGTGGCCTAAATACACAGAATGACATACGCATGTGGATGGGTTAATCGATATGGCACAAGTGCCAGTGCGGAAGGATAAAACGAGAGGCCGCAGGTCTTTTGGTTTTATCCTTGCACGTTGGCACAAGTGCCATATCGATTAACCCATTCACACGCGTGTGTCATTCTGTGTTTATTACATGCCTTCACATCTATAAAAGCAATTATTAGAAGCACACTCAGCAATTCATTTGACGACTATCAACAGAAACAACACATATTTTATCGGTAACCAAATTTGCTAGGGAACCTGTGTTACTGTTTCCTCCCCTGAGTTCAGATGTATTCTATGTGCCTACTGGCATATTCTCTCTTTTGTCACAAAAAAACAGCTGAACCAAAAAACCACCCAGGTCTACAATGAATTCACATGAATGTTTTGATTGCATAGTTGTCTGCCAATCAAGAATAATTACATTGTTAATGTAGTTATACGTTTTGGGTCCAAATACTCAATTGCCATTGGTCAGCTGGATGAAAACGTCATGCCCAAATGTATTTCATTTTCCAATGAATACATTTGGTCGAACTTTGACCCGCATTTACGGTAGAGTGCAGTTGATGGAATGAAATTCGGGTGGTGTTTGGGCGGGTTTTTAACTTTTAGCGCCTCTCGCAGTAATCAACTCTGCTGCTGTTTCTTTGGTGTCATTTCCCAACTGTGACATAAAGCCTGTTACTAAAATACTTGTTTCCATTTCTAATGTTGTGAAAATTAAAAATCAGAGTTGTGCGCTTTGTCTTTTGTGTGAGGGTGGTTTTTCGCCTCGTTCATTTGTACATGTTTTATTTCGTCTTTCTGCTTTGTTGTTTGGTAAAAAGTAGTTTATACAGTTACGGAATGTAATTATAAGAATTGAATGCAATTTTTATAATCTTTATTGGAGTATGAACGTGTGGGAATGGGTACAAATTATGTATGAATCCCTTCGGGATTCATACATAATTTGTACCTATTCCCACACATATGAAGGGATTCATACATAATTTGTACCCATCCCATGCGTTCATACTCCAATAAAGATTATAAAAATTGCATTCAATTCTTAAATATACAATGTATTTTCAGGTGCAGATGGGAGTACAGCCAGGCGTGATTTTCTACACTATGCTCTGTCTTTGATGAGAGCTCACAATGATGAACATTCTGATAGCCTACCAATCATAGATATATCAGCATTAAAACATGTTGCTTATGTGTTCGACGCACTCATATATTTCATGAGAGCTGGCAGTGAAAGTGATCTTGAAATGTTTCGCGATGGCATGTCACTACAGTCATGGCAAGATGAGAATGAAAATGATGAACATGACGACGACCCAACTAACAATAGTATGACAATGGAAACGGAGAGTATTGAAGGTGACATGGAACTGTCAGTAAAATCTGGCAGAAAACATCCCTTTTTTCAAAGATCGGAATCAACATTATTCCTTGGATGTCCACCTCCAGATCCATTTGAACAGGTGTTGGAACAAGCTTTACCATTGTCAGATAAGCCACATTTGTTACAACCAAATTCTCGGAGGGAGGATCTTTTTGGAATTGCTAAGCATACAATTTTACCATCAAAATCCAGTGAGAACTCTTCAAGTGATTTTAATTCCTTACAGAGAATCCCTTTGAATTTATCTTTGTCATCAAAACAGAACCGAAACTTTGTGTTTAGGACTACTGGTTATGATTCTGATAGTGTTTCTACACAAACTTATGAAACTAAAAAAGAAATGGGCGACAATAATACTACAAGTGTGATTGTTAAACCCACCACCAATTCAGCTTGTCAGGAAGATTTCTCAAATGTTGCTGGTTCATCAACGCCTGTTGGTGATGAGGCTAGTGTTGGATCTCAACAAGCAAGTGTTATTGTTCATGCAAGCTCTGCAGCCCAACATGTTTCTAAATCAGTTTCTTCTTTATCGCCACCTGGCAATGCAGAAATGTCAACACCAACTGCCGAGAAAATAGAGCTGGCACCTCAGTAAGTAGTCTAGTTTTCATCATTCTTATTTTACCATCAACATTACTCAGTGTAATGGTCACATAAACAAAAAACAAGAAACAATTTGACCATGCTTGAAATAAGTGGCTGGACAAGGACAATGACCGACACCAAGCTTACTTTGACCTACACACTTTGAAATCCACAGGACATTTTGACCAACGCAAATTTCTGCTCAATTTTTTAGAATCCCAGGTTAAAAAACACTGGTAAAAACATAATTTCCACTGCGAATTAATAACGATATGGCCACATGTCCATTCGCAAAGAAAGTTAAAAAATTTATAGTAATTTATATATTTTTATATTTTTTATACTTACCAAAGACCCAGACTTAGCTGGTGCTAAACTCTTTAATTCAGGGCCAAACACAAATTTTGCCCCCCCACCCCCAATCCCCCAAATTTGCATCAAAAACCGAAAAATACATGTCCTATATGGTCCTCCATACATTTACTCCTCTGCGTATGCGCAGTGTCAAGGAGGTCCCGAAATTGGTGCCAGTTGTCATTCTTACAACCAGTGTATAAAAAATATATCAATTACTGTAAATTTTTTAACATTTTTATACTGTACCAATGACCCAGACTTAGCTGAATAGTAAATAGGCTGGAGGGCCTAGGACATAAAGGAAAATCCAATAAGCTCAATTATGTATAATAGAATATCCTCTCCAGGAGAAAAGAAGAGTTAGGCTTTACATGTATCTTTCCTATTTATAATAAAGAAGAAAAACACAATACCGATCAGTAATTGAGCATAATAATCAATGATCTCTATTAACATCCAGTATAACCCTTTATACTAATATTTTTAAAGGTAAGCCAATAAATAAAAGAAGTCCAGAGAAATGAGATTCTTTATATTCATTAAAAGTGTCCAAGGATTGTATATTAACGCTTGTTTGACACATGACATATACAAATGCTTCACACCGAGCTACACTTTAAAAATATTACATGGATGAGTAAACATTAGCTTTATACTTTAAAACCATCCCGGTACCGGAATTACTGACTCTGGGGGGAGGTATTCCCTTGCTTTTCACTATAAAGCAGGTGACCTAATGATCAGTTAACCAGAGAGAAAACAAAATAATTGATTATTAAGCTTTATTTAATGAAAGCAGATGTGGCCTTTGGTTAAATTAACCAATACAAATATATACATGTACAGACTGGAGCAATAAAGTAGTACTCCCACCCTTCTGCATTGAATCTTTTCTTCAACTGATTATACAATTGTTCAATGCAGAAGCGAAGGAGAACTACCCAGATAAAGTTAAATTGCCCAGATGTGAAAAGTAGTCATGCAAATAAATATGAAGTACACTTACATATTGGACAAAGTCCACTAATGGTTATAATTAAGTATACAAAGGAAAAAGTTATTATATAGTGAAAACTTGAGAATGAGATGAGGGGTGGGTGGGAGGGTGTTTAGAAAAAGACCACACCACTTGCTTGAAAAGCTGAGAGCAAATTGAAGTGAATGTGAGACCTGGATAAATGACATGCACTCACAGCTATGGATCAATGATTTCCAATTAAATCAATACTGAGTGTGTGAACTATTGGTATGGTGCGCCAAAAATCACATAAGGGAAAAGGAATTCTCTTTTATTACTGATCATTAATCATTTTTATAATATAAAAATATACCAATGATCAGTTAACCAGAGAGAAAACAAAATAATTGATTATTAAGCTTTATTTAATGAAAGCAGATGTGGCCTTTGGTTAAATTAACCAATACAAATATATACATGTACAGACTGGAGCAATAAAGTAGTACTCCCACCCTTCTGCATTGAATCTTTTCTTCAACTGATTATACAATTGTTCAATGCAGAAGCGAAGGAGAACTGCCCAGATAAAGTTAAATTGCCCAGATGTGAAAAGTAGTCATGCAAATAAATATGAAGTACACTTATATATTGGACAAAGTCCACCAAGCCAAAGGCCTCCAAGGTGAAAAAAACACTGAAGTTGTCCATGGCTGCTCCAGAACTTCTAGAAGAAAAGACCAACCCTAAAGGTGATCATTAATACCTTTAAAGGGAAGGTAAAGAGAAGGATCCTCATAATGGATTACTTTCTCCTGAAAAAAATTGAAATAGAAATTTCATGAGCAAGCTATGCAAACTTCAAGTGTTTAACAACCTGAATAAAGAAATTTTTTAAAACTCTGGTTCCTTCGGCATTAAGATGTAAACCCCCATCCCGGATGGCATACAAGTGCCTCATTGGAAGATTGGTCCCTTTATGGATAAATGGCTTATAGGTTTTAAAAAACCGTATATGGCGAATATTGCACAATTTTGAAAGAGACCTGTTGGCCAAAATTACTCTATCCTTAAAAGAATCAAAATCACATGGCCTAGGTAAGATTGCTGAAAATATAATTTGACATTAGCTGAAGTTTTGAATTATAGTGATTAAATTATTGTATGCAGCCATCATCTCAGATATCGAAAGTTCATGAATGTCATTAGTCCCAACATGTAGTATCAGAAAATCACAGTCCAACTTTGCTTCCCTTTGGATAATACTTGTGAGTCTCCCAATTGTGGCCCCTGAATAGGCTTTCACATCGGTCCAATGGATACCAGTGACATATTTCGCAATGGAGTCGGACATGATAATAACTGATTTTGGAACACCCTTGCCTGAAAAATATTATAGAATATTATCTGAGATAATGAAATATTTGAAAGTTTCACTGATTTGAATTTTTTCTTTCATAGTAAATTCTAAATACTGTTTATAAGCATCACTCTTCCAATCCCCAAGAAACTGAATCAAATTAGGCGATACCCCACAGTGAAAGGCAAATGTGGCACCCCCTCGTCGAAAGCTGTGTGATGAATATAATTTTGGATCTTTGCTATATTTAGAAATCTGATCTTTCAAGAATTTCTGTAACATGGAATATGTAACTGGAATTCTTTTGTTACTTTTCGGCAACTGGAAGGCAGGTGAATCGGGCTCAGCTGGGGAGTAAGCTGCACATGTTGTTATAAGCTTGAAGGGGGCATAGCGGAGATTCTGGAATTCCAACCATAGGAATATGCAAGGAACGTTCACCCAATTGAATTGTCTTGCTCCAGTAGAAGTTGACAATTTATCATCATGAATTTCAATATTTTTTCTTGTGAGCTGCTTCAGGGGATTGAAAGTGTGAGCTGAATCGGGTACAAGATTTGATTTTCTTGCAAAGGAAAAAAAAGCAATAAGAAACAAACACCAATAAGTAGCATCCATTGGGTTCTGCATGTTTAAAAATCCAAAAAATTCTAACAATAATTGGGGGGTAATGGGGTGTGCCCTTTTGACTGCACGAGGCTTTTGTCTTGAAATTCCTTTCAAAATTAAATTTAGGTGATAATTATTTTGTGGGAAATCCAAACTTAAAAGAAGATGTAGAGTTTTAACACCACTGATATAGTTTTTAATTGATGAAGTTGATTTCAACGATCTGCTTAAGAATTGTGCATATACATTTAAAGTATTACTGCTGACAGGCAAAGCCTGTAAGCCAAAGTAATTACAGAATAACAGAAATGCTTCAAACTGTGTTTTCAAATTGTTAATAGTTCCTTGTGCAAAGGCTGCCAAGGTTGAATCTGTCACTTCCTTCTTTAAAATGTTTAAGGTAATGTCTGAAAAATAACAGAAAAATAAAAATGACGTGTTTCAATCATTGGCTTAACTAAATAGCTTATGGATATATCTGTACTGGAAATTGTTATAATTTAGCTAAATTTACCAATTGTGTAGAAAACTGAACAAAGTGTCCGGCACTTGAATTTCACTGTAATGATTTTTATCAATTATTTTGAAAAATTCTGTTGATGTAGAATCAGACCACCTTGACAGCAAATCTGCAATTCTATTTTCTGAGCTTTTTAGATGTTTACCCCGTATTTGGAATTCAAACTTGGAAGCTAAATAGAGAATTTCCCTTAAGCATTTCTGAAGGAACAAGTTTTTACTTGAACCAGAATTCAAAACAGATACTGAAACTAAACTATCACAAAAAACAACAACCGTTTGACCTGAAAGCTTAGGTCCCCACAATTTTAAACAGACACAAACGGTGAGAAGCTCTAGGTGGTTTATTTGTAATTTTTGTTCTTAACCCTTTACCTAACATGAAAAGCAGACGACACTTGCAAAAATAATTCTTGAATAACTATTTTTTTTTCATTTTTTGTCTCAAAAACATAGGTTTTGACCCCTCGTTGGAACGAGCTCGTTCCAACGAGGGGTCATAACCTATGTTTTTGAGACAAAAAATGAAAAAAAGAATGAAAATTAATTGGCGATTTTTGAGAATAGCGCTGGCCGGTTTTGGCCGTTACGTTGGGTAAAGGGTTAAATGAATTTAGGAAATTGAATGTGAAAGTAGTCTGATTCACAAATGCCACCACAACCTGTTAAACATGCATCACATGAAAAATGATTATCTGGTTCTGTCCACTGTTCCAAATCCATCATAGAAATACCATTGTATTCCACAAGGAATTTGGACCACCAATAAAAATCTTTTTTAACAAATTCTGGAATTTGATATTTGCTTCTACTATTGGCTTCAAGGGTCCGAAGCCACGTGAGAAGCCTAGAAATGAAAATTCGACCAGGTTTGACACAAGCCGAAACAAAATTGAGCTTGCCCAGAATTGATTCCAGTTCTTTCCTATTAGCCTTTTTCCTTCTCATCCAATCCTCAACCAACAGCGAAATTTCGAGTAATCTTTCTGGTGTAACAGATAATGTCAAGTTTTCAGTATTGAAAAGAATACCCAAAAAGACCATTTGTGTGGAAGGTTGATAGGCCTTTTTGGAAGATTCTTCTAAACCACATAAGTCAAAAACTTCTTTTAGAGTATAAAAAGAATTATGGGCAGTTTGAGGATTTCCAGCTCCGGCGAAATCATCTAGGTAATTCACCATATCAAATCCTCTTTTTAACATTATGTATGACACAGCATTAGTAACCCTTTGACAAATGTAAGCGGCACTGCGAAGACCCATTGAAAGCACACAGTCAAAGAAAATGTGACCATTCCATTTATACCCAAGTAAATCAATATCTCGTGGGTCAATTGGTATTTGTCTGTATGCCCGCTTTAGGTCTCTTTTGAATAATAGACAATGTTGCCCATGTTGTTTAATCAAATGAACCAAATTGTCCACAGAGGGATAAGTTAAATTGATATTATTTCCTAAGTATGTATCTTTGGGGATGAAGTCATTAATAGCATTGTTGGGAGGAAAACTGAGATCCAAAATAATTCTTCTATCATCAGAATCCTTCTTTGGGACAGAGTTTAGTGGTGAAAGAAACAATGTTTCGAATGGATTATCAAAGAAAGGGCCTAAGATAGACCCATACCCAATTTCATTAATTAAGTAATTATCTAATTCTGCTGAAAATGAAGTTGCTCCTGAATGATTTCTGACATAAGCATTTGAAATGTGGTCCCCCTCAAATCCAATCGGGAAGCCATATTCCAATAAATCACATAATTCTAAATTCCAGTAATCATGTAATACTGATCGAAAAAAGGGGATATTCAATTTAGAATAAACTGGGATTTGGTAACTTAAAAAATTTGGAATATTGGAAAATCTCAAAACTTGATTTGCTTGAATGATAGAAGTCCAAGGCCTAAATGGGTCTTGAGAAACATCACACGTACATAATGCACAGTTACGATTCTTACAGTCTGAGGAGGTTGTTAAAACATTAGTAGCCTTAACTCTTCTTTGGCTATTTAACCCTTTACCTAACATGAAAAGCAGACGACACTTGCAAAAAAAATTCTTGAATAACTAATTTTTTTCCTTTTTTGTCTCAAAAACAAAGGTTATGACCCCTCGTTGGAACGAGCTCGACGAGCTCGTTCCAACGAGGGGTCATAACCTATGTTTTTGAAACAAAAAATGAAAATATTTTGAAAATTAATTGGCGATTTTTGAGAATAGCGCTGGCCGGTTTTGGCCGTTACGTTGGGTAAAGGGTTAAATCTAAATTATAAATTTTTGATGGAATATGATCATCATGAGGATCGCTGCCCTGGTTGTTATTATTCATGATGTGTGTGTCATTTACTGAATTACTACATGTATCATTTAAGTTTTGACCAAGGCCATACAATTTGGGATGAATAATTTCTTTAGATTTTGGGATTTCTTGCTCGGAACAAATTTTGGAATCAGATCTAATGTCAGCAGTAATAGGTATGTTTTGTATGTATTTTGGAACCAAAACCTCTAAATGAAAATCATCAAACTTATTAGGTAGAACAATTTCCTTTTTTGGTGTCAGAAATTATCAATGCTAGAGATTCTGGCGGTTGATATTCCAAACCTAGTCATTGGTTATTTGACCCAAAATGTGGACAAGCAGACGAAGACTCAGGGTGATTTAACTGTGTTTTGTCTTTCAATAAACATGAAGCACATACATGCTGAACATGTCTGGCTTGTCCATTGATTACCTTTATGTGAGCTGTCTTAGGCTTGCATTTCATTCTTTGATAATCCGAGCAGAACCAAACCCTGGGAAATGGATTGCTTTGAATAGAAGCTCCTTTATCATAAGAGAAACTCGATAATTTTTGATTTGGTTTTGAAATTTTACAGCTGACATGCCCAGCTAATATTGGGGTTTCCAAATCTGAGGTATCATCAGCCCAAGAAGCTTGCTTGTGTTCGATTTTTCGAATGAAGGCAGCATATAATTCTAACAAGGATTTCCATTCGTAAATCTCATAATAATAGGAAATCTTTTTTAAAAGTTTCGGTCGGCCCATTCTTTCAACAATTTCCGTTTTAGGTTAGAGAATAATTTCTAACTCACCTGCGACGAACTGATTGAAAGTGAGTTCCTTAAATTTTATTTCTTATTAACATATTCCAGTTGCAACATGGATTGTGGGCATTTCTGAGGTTTTAAAATTTTATTTTTTGATTTGGCTTCTATACCGGATAAAGTTTTGTACTTCTTTTGGGACTTTTCGAAATGTTCATTCTCCGAATCTGACTCAGAATCGGGATTAAAGTCACTACTATCACTCAAATCATTATTGTTAGAATTGTTGTCTGTTGCAAACATTCCGAGTCCTGCGTTCCGTAATTGGGAAGCTGCCAGATCACTTAACCCCGACTGTTGTTTAAGAAATTGAAGAGAAACATTTGAAATATCTGTAGGTGAAGTGTCGTCTTTATTAGTAGTTGATTTCGGTAATTCACTGGCTTGTTTTGTTTTTTTTGCATTTTGAGGGTTTGGAACCAGCTATACCTCTAGTGGTTCCTGAACGCTGCAGTTCCTTCAGTTCTCTTTTTGCATTAGTCAATTTTTGTTTCAAAATATCTTTCTTTTGTTGTTTAGGCCTAAAAAAATAAAAAATCTGTTTCTCAGGCCCTCCCGCATGGTCCTTTTGGCTGCCGCATGCTCTCTTTTTATAACCAATTTAAACTTAAAAATAATTAAAATTAAATGGTTTATGTCTGATATTTTACCCAAGTTAAAAACAATTGATGAATTTGTTCCTTGAGTGCAAGAAGGCTTTGCAATGCTTTAGCATTGCAAAGCCTTCTTGCACTCAAGGGATGAAATACACCACCACCCATGCTATTCTGTAGATTATGAGGCCTAAAACTTGAACCAAGAACATGAACTTTTGATGGCAAAGAAGTAATTACTGAAATAAAAAATAAAATAAAAAACCGCTCGCCCGCATGCAATTTCACAAATAATGGCATGAGAAACAGAAGATCTACTTTGTGTGGCCTTACTTAATTTTTCTTTCTCTTTGTTGATCGCTTCTAATTCCTGTTCCAACTGTTCAATTTCCGCATCGCTGTCAGATTTCCCATCATCAGAATCAGAAGCCGATTGATTCGAATGTCCAGGTTCAATAAAATCATTGATAGATTTACTGGAAGATTCTTCTTTCACAGAATCGAGGATATCAGCAAAGTCTTTACTAGTTTTAGTGTCTGTTTCTTTTGCAACCCTTTGAAATTGAATTTTTAACTGGTAGAGTGCTAAATTATTTTTGGTCATCAGAATTTTTTCACGTGTCTTTGCTTTGTTACAATTTATGGGAGAGTGCCAATAGGCACTCTCCCATAAATTGAAACAAGGCAAATCCTAATAGACGAAGTAGTTTCACTTCAAAGATAAAGCAAAGAACATCCACTGAAAATGAGTCCTTTAAGTTGTGGTATCTGTACTTCAGAGTAAAGCCCAAATATGGGCTTCCAGCACTCTACCAGTTAATGTCTGATTTTGATCTTAACTCGCGATCCATTATTTAGCAAAACAGTTTACAGGTTCATATAAACCACATTCAATGAATTTTCTAACTCTAGTGTCACAGAATAAACATTTCTCTTCTATGAAATTATTTAAAAAGAGCATTAACCATAATTTGGATGATAATCAACTTAAAAGTTCAAACCAACATTCAAATTTGTTGAATGAAACCACAATTTCAGTTGTTTAGAAAAAGACCACACCACTTGCTTGAAAAGCTGAGACCAAATTGAAGTGAATGTGAGACCTGGATAAATGACATGCACTCACAGCTATGGATCAATGATTTCCAATTAAATCAATACTGAGTGTGTGAACTATTGGTATGGTGCGCCAAAAGTCACATAAGGGAAAAGGAATTCTCTTTTATTACTGATCATTAATCATTTTTATAATATAAAAATATACCAAGGGAACACGCGTACCCCCCCCCCCCCCCCTTCCCCTTGCCCTAGGTCAAATACCCCAGAGCGAAGAGGGCAGCAGGACAGAGTCACTGCCGGAACAGAAAGCCTACATAACTATAGTTGCAACTGTTTAGTGGACGATATTCTGAGCAACTGATAACGGACCTAAACAATGGAGGTCTCCAGAAATGGACTCAATATTTCTGAGATAAAAATTAGTGAATGTGGAAGGTTGAGACCAATATGCAGCCTTCATTAGATCAGTAATAGCAATACAATTAGCATAGGCCCAAGAAGTAGAAAGAGCTCTTACTTCATGAGCTGAGATCTTGAGTGCCGACTGCTGAGAAGAAGATAATTTTTCATAAGCAGTACGAACAGTTAATTGAATCCATCTAGCAATAGAATGAACCATAATATCCTTTCTATTAGGCATAAAAGACAGAAAGAAACGCTTACGTCCCTTTCTGATGAACTCAGATCTACGTTTGTAAATACGTATTGCTCTAACAGGACACAGTAAAGGCCTACGCCCATCAGATGATGGAAGGGCCTTAATAACAATAGGTTCAGGATACTTATTAGGAGCCTGATTCTTAACCAAAAATCCAACATTGGTGGAAAAGGTAATAGTATTACCGACACTACGGTAGTGAGAATCCTCCACAGATAGTGCATGAAGCTCACTAACTCTTCTAGCGGAAGAGAAAGCTAAGAGAAAAGCTGTCTTATATCTTAAGAATTTGAAGTCCACTGTGTCAAGAGGCTCAAAAGGCGCGTCTTTTAGCTTAAGAAGAACCCAGGCCAAATTCCTCTTTGGAATTAATCTCAGGGTTCTAAGTCTATTTATCGAAAAATTCTATCTAACTTAGATAAAGAGACATTAGTTCCAGTCATCAAGCTAGCTATCATGATGTGCATAGGTATCGGATAGCATAGACCTATAACCCTTAATGGTGATAGGCTGCAGATTAATCTCATCAAACAAGTATACTAGAAAGTTTGCAATGTCTGGAATGGAAGGATCATAAATATCTACGGAATGATCCCCACACCACTGACAAAAGACCCTACAATTAGCAGCATAGTTTAGCGAAGAGGAGGTCCTCCTACAGTTAGAAATCGCATCCACTGCTCGTCCTGTAAAATGTTTTCCGTACAAGAAGGACCGCACAACGGAAATACGTGAAGGTTTAGACCTTGCGGATTGTGATGGAGGATGCGCGATTTCCCTTGCGAAAGAAGATCTTCCCGTTGAGGAAGCTTCCTCAGCATGTCCCACAACAGACACCTGAGTAGATTTATCCATGGTCTCTGTGGAGAGAGAGATGCTACCAACAGAATCTTGCATTGCGATTGTTTTATCTTGAGCAATATCTGCTGAATCAACGGCGCTGGAGGATACGCATAAAATCATTCCGTCCCAAGAGATCGAGAGAGCGTCTACTGCAAACGCTCGAGGATCCGGAAAGGTGACACATATGTCTGCAACTGATTGTTGAGATGTGCCGCAAATAAATCTATCATTGGCCGTTCCCATTGGTAGCAAATCTGATTGAATACTTGCTTGTTGAGAGTCCATTCTGACAGCAACAGGCGACCCCTCCGTGAAAGGGAGTCTGCTAAGATGTTCAGACGACCCGGAATATGACAGACGGAGAGAAGAATCTGATGTTCTAGTACAAATAGAAGAATTCTTTCCATTAGATTGAGCAACGGAATGGAATGAGTGCCACCCTGGTTCCGAATATACTCAACTACTGTCGTATTGTCAGACATAATTTGCACATGTGCATTCTGAATAACGTCTGTCCAATGACATAGAGCAAGCCAAATCGACATCATCTCTTTGATGTTGATGTGCTTGCTTAGAAACTGCGGATCCCAAAGTGTCGCGCCCCAGCCTGTTTGACTGGCATCCGTCATAATGGTAAAACTCGGATCTGGCAACTGCAGTGGAACTCCCTGAGTTAACCACTGTATGTCTGCCCAAGTCTGAATCTCTTGTTTCACTTGGCTTGACAAGAGGATGTCTGTCTCGAGCGAATGAATCTTCACTCTCCAATTCTGAGTCAGATAGACCTGGAGAGGATGAGTGCGTAGCCACCCCATCGGAATGAGATCCGCGGCAGCTCCGCACAGACCTGTTAGTCTCATGAATTCCCTCGCTGAAACTTTGAGTGAAGACAATAGCGAGCGTAACAACTGACTAATTTCGTTCTGGTTAACGGCAGACAACTGAGATTGTTGTGCGTCTCGAAGCTCATTCCCAGATGGGTGAATGACTTGGACGGCACCAGATCCGACTTATCTTCGTTTACTATGAAACCGAGACATCGGAGCAATAGAAGCAGATTCTGCATGCCGTTCTGAAGCGTTAACTCGTTGCCGTATCTCTGAAGAATATTGTCCAGGTAAGCCAACGTTACCGCAGATGAATGAGCTCGGAAATGAGTCATTACCGAGTTCATTACTCGAGTGAAAGCCCGGGGTGCTAGATTCAGACCAAAGCACATCGCTCGGAACTGATAAACAACACCTAGGACAGCGAAGCGAAGATACTTTCTGAATGCCGGATGTACCATGACGTGAAAGTACGCATCCTTGAGGTCTATGCTCGCAGCATAGTCATTCACTCGAATGCTCGCTCTGACCAATCGAATGGTCTCCATATAAAACTTTGGAGCCACGATCAGCTTGTTTATCCAGCTTAAGTCGATCACTGGACGGAACGAGCCGTCTGGCTTCGGAACCAGAAAGAGATGGCAGTAGAAACCTGGAGATTCCTGGTTTTCTACGACCTCTATCGCGTTCTTCGTTTAAAGAGACTGGACTTTGATAGAAGTGCCGTTCTTTTCTGACAATTTGACAGAAGCTGAGTCCATCTTGGACTTCGAGTTAATGGAGGTTTGCCTTTGAAGGACAGTTTTAGTCCTTCCGAAATAACCCCTCGAACCCAAGGGTCCTCCGTAATTGATTCCCAATTGCTTGAGAAACTCGACAGTCTTCTGCCCACCGGAACGTGACAGAGGTCTAGACCATCACCTCCTGGATCCGCGAGGCTTGCGGAAGGAGAAACTACGTCCTCTGCGACCCGCACCTCGCCCCGTCGGCCTAGGGGCGGGGTTATTTCGGCTAGCGTAACGGCCCCCTACTCGAGTCGCTACTCTGCCGGTCTCTAGAGTAAGACCTAGAGAACGCATAGGAACCTCTATAGGAACTTCCCCTGGACGAACTTGTCCCGGAAGTGCCTGGCCTACTCCTGTCTGCTGGTTCCGATTTCTTGGAAGCAGACTTAAACAGCAGAGAGTCCGAAGCTTTCTTTGTTAATTTATCATATATATCAGAAAACTTGCCACTGAAGAGAAACTCTCCAGAGACCGGAGCGACTCTAAGAGAGTTTTTCACCTTACTGTCCACGCGTGTGGAAGTAGCCAGGGCCACGTCACGTCTAGCTAACTCCAGATTTGCCACTGAAAGGGCGGAGTTAAACGTGGAAAAAGCTATGGCCCTGGACAGAACTCTAATGACGTTTGTACGTCTTGAAATTCTGGTCCTTCAAAGTGTAATGACAATGCTCTAGTAAGGTGATCTGCGTAGAAAAGAGCGTCTAAACTAGCTCTGTTAGACGATATCGTCATTTCCATCGTTGACGACGGAAGTGACATAGACAACGGCATGGATATATCAAGGTCTTCAGCCTGGTCGTCTAAATGCAGAGGAACTCTCTGCATGCCCTGACCTGCCGTATCAAACTTGTTCCTTTGATTAATAAACGGCAGCTGTAGAGCAATGCCGGTAGGAAGGCTGACCTGCCCGTCTTGTTGGCAAGTTTATCAATAGCGTAATTCAAAAATCCGAGAGACATTCTTGGATTGTGACGGAAATTCCAGGACAGTGTCCCTAAACCGATTAAAAAAAATCGGTGTCCAGTGGCGCTATCACCCTCCTATCCGGCTGCGCAGCATTTTGGTCTGGCAGAACAACTTCTGGAAGGTAATGCCGGATGAATTCTACAGCTATTTTATGTTGTTCCGAAAGGGAAATATCTAATTTATCGGAATCCCTTTCGCCATCCTGCCGGACCTCATGTAAATCTCAGTTGTCCGCGAACGATCCAGCGGCGGAACCTACCAACCCAGCATCGTCTGACATTTCATGTTCCGACAGAGGCTCTGCCGGTTGCTGGGATGCTGCGATTATCTTTGCTATCTGTGATAGCACATCTGTTACGGAGGCCTGGGGAGCCGCGGTCTTACTGGATTTAGCCGCTGGAAGCTCCCTGGATGTTGCATCCTGCATACATCTTTTATGCGAACATCTGGATGAATAAGGCCTTGTATCCCTGGCTACCGGATGGCGTGACCTGGTCGCCGTGGAATCCCTGGTCGGCGAAGCTGACTGTAATTCACTGATCACGTAGCCAAGGTGCGGTTGAGTGTGCTGCTGTGAGGATACGGAAGCCTCATAGGTAGCCTCGCCGGACTGCCTATATACCGGAGCGTCCCAAACGGCGGACGTATGCTCCGACTGCGTAACGCTACGGACTACAACATCTAGTCCCAGATGCTGCTGTATGAGAGAGGGACCTCTCTCGCTTGTGGCCCGTGCCGAGCTGGACAAGCTAAACACCGGACTGTCAGGCTTCCTCCGATCCATCCTCCTTTCCATCGTCACTGGGTGTGCACGTAGATGTTTTATAGTGCTCGCAACACCCAACTCTCTCTGCTGAACCGCAACGGATGAACCTGGGTGCTGCCCCATTCGGTGAATGGACGCAATCCCGGTCGAGCTAGCGGACGTCAACCCCTTCAGGTTCCTTTCGGGTAATTGACGAATCTCCATGAGTGCTTTTGCCGCTAGCTCTTCGCTTGTATGTGATGACGGAGGCACACTTCTGGACGACATCACGGAAATATCACCCTGTTCTTGTTCCTCTGAAAAAGAGAGTGAAATACTAGAGTGACTCTGCGGAGAAAGAACCGGTATGGACCTTTCTCCAGGAACAACATACCGTGACACACGTTTCCAACGTTTGTCATCCCATTTGAAACACACAGAACAAAGATCAGTGCGAGTACAGAGAGAACAATTAATACAGAGATCATGAGAATCATAGGAAGATTTCCTCCTATTACAATTTGAACAATAATCATTCATTGTGAAATGTAAACAATCATAGTACTCGCACTAATCCTTGAAAATAAAGATACATAATACAACAATCCATTATATTCGTTAATAAATAATGATTCGAAAAGAACAAATTTTTTTTTAAAAAAATTTTTTCAGAAGATCCCAAGTTCCCAATGGATCCCCAAAAAGCCTAAGTGTGGACAAAAATTTAAATTCATTTTGCAAAAAATTAATGAGACACTTACGGACAATAATAATGTATTTTACTATGAATAGGAGATGAGGAAGACAAATAATCACTATCAGCAGTAACTGTTGTCAACCTAAGCAAAAGTGTCAACAAACCGGAAACATGACTCCAGGCACTGAGAAAACCTGGCCCGAAATCAGTTACCAATTAAAGCACTATCTGATGCAAAACAGAGGCTTCCAGAGAAGAAACTGTAGAACATCAGATGGTAGATGCAGACCAAAATGCCTAAACACCCCTAGGGTGAGGACGTAAACATGGGGAAAAAACAGAAATAATTCTGTTACCAAGCCAAAACTCCCAAGAAATTTTAGTAATAAACATTACAAAAAATAAGCCAAAACATGGGAGAATAGCTAGGGGGGAATAAATAAGGAAGGTAGAGAAGAAACACTGATCAAACAATGGTACTTCATAGCAAGAATGACAACATCAGGGCTATGCCTTGAAAAAAAGGCATCTAGAAATAATTTCATAAAATAATTATAAGTTACAGCCCTGAACGTTTTCTTGCACTATTTTTTCCTCTCCTCTCCTTATATATCCTCTTTATTTCCACCATTTCTCTCATGAAAATGTGTCTGGCATCATGAAAACTGAGATTTGGAAGCCCAAATAACAGAGAAGTGTAACTGTTTTGAGGGCCAAACAAAGAATGATAATTGGCACCAATTTCGGGACCTCCTTGACACTGCACATGCGCAGAGGAGTAAATGTATGGAGGACCATATAGGACATGTATTTTTCAGTTTCAGTTTTTGATGCAAATTTTGGGGATGGGGGGGGGGGGGGGGCAAAATTTGGGTTTGGCCCTGAATTAAGGAGTTTAGCACCAGCTAAGTCTGGGTCATTGGCACAGTATAAAAATAAAGATTTTGGGGGGATAAACTCAAAAAACAAAGCAAAAGTGGACATGACTAATCATGTTTTTTTCCCTGACAGAAACACGTTACTAAAAATATGATAATCCATTAAAAAGGGCAACCTGTAAGTTTTCAATATACGGACATGTTCTATTTTTTAAGCAATCTGTCTTCAAAAATGTGCAGACGATCTTGTCAAGCAAATCGGCAAGACTCACATTGTTTATGGGATCACAACAACAAAGAACACATTTCATTCACTAATGTGAAATTAGTAACTTGTTACCTGTGCCGTGCCACACAATCACCAGAGACATTTGTTGTCTTCACGATGTTGCTGTCAGTCTGAGGCGAAAAATCTATCTCGCTTTTGTTTCTCCAAATACACCAATGTACATAAGTAACACAATTATTCTTGTGTGTCTTCAACATTGGGCAGAAACACCGTTTACTTGTACCCTTTGTGATGAAATTTGTCATCTGCTTTTCCAGCAGGCCTAACACTATCTCAGTTAGCAGAATATATAGGAAAATAAAACATTATATAACGTACACCCATGATTCATTTCTTCTTGACTCTCGTCTAATTTGCATTTCGCATTTTAACTCTTTACCTAACGTAACGGCCAAAACCGGCCAGCGCTATTCTCAAAAATCTCCAATTAATTTTCTTTATTTTTTCATTTTTTGTCTAAAAAAAATAGGTTATGACCCCTTGTTGGAACGAGCTCGTCGAGCTCGTTCCAACGAGGGGTCATAACCTATGTTTTTGAGACAAAAAATGAAAAAAAATAGTTATTCAAGAATTTTTTTTGCAAGTGTCGTCTGCTTTTCATATTAGGTAAAGGGTTAAGCAGACGGAAGTTTACAACAAAATTTACAATGCGGAAAGCAATGTGTTGAAAATGATCTGCACCAAATTAAAATGACTTGGTGCAGGACATTTTGACCTGTACTAGAAAAAAAATTCTTTCGAGCCTTGCATTTGACAATTGTTATGTCCCCCCTTCCCAGAAGGGAGACATATTGTTTTAGTGCATACATATTGTTTTAGTGCATGTTCTTCTTCTTCTTCTTCTTCTTCTTCTTCTCATACAAACTTTGTCCGGGCCATAACTTTTTTGTCTTTTGACCTACACCTTAGATACTTGGCTGTGGATGTATCACCATGAGCCGGTGTGCAGTGTACCATAGTGACCTTCACATGACCTTGACCTTTGACTTAAAGGTCACATTTATGTATTTTATTAAGGGAAACATCACACAAACTTTTTCCAGGCACTAACTTTTTATCCCCGCATTTTAAAAAATGCGGGGATATTGTCATGATCTCCGTCCGTACAGCCATACGTCCGTACTTCCGTACGTCCGGTTTTGTAATTCGAAACGATGTAACTTTCTACAGTTGTTCGATAGGGTCTGTGCAACCCAAAAATACAACTTTTAAATTTTTGTGCCACCAGGTGGCTTCTGTGGAGCCACTTAAAAAATGCGTTATTTTTTCACTTTTTTGCTGAATAGTCCCAACCTATGTAATTCGGAGTTCTAAAATTACACTAGGGTGTTGCTAAATGATCTGTAGATATGTAGGAAGGTTTCGGATTTTTCGGGTGCCACGTGGCTGTGCCACCGTAGCCACTTTTGTGTTTTCTTAGACCGTTTCCGGCAAAAGCCTCGTAGGATATGTAATTCGAAATGCTAAATCCATGCTCAGATGTTGCAGTAGGGTCTGTAGATGCGCACGAAGGTTTCGGATTTTTCGGGTGCCACATGGCTGTGCCACCGTAGCCACTTTCGTATTTTCTTAGACCGTTTCCGGCAAAAGGCTCCTAGGGTATGTAATTCGAAACGCTAAAACCATGCTCAAATGTTACAGTAGGGTCTGTAGATGTGCACGAAGGTTTCAGATTTTTCAGGTGCCACGTGGCTGTGCCACCATTGCCACTTTTGTGTTTTCTTAGACCGTTTCCGGCGAAAGGCTCCTAGGGTATGTAATTTGAAACGCTAAAACCATGCTCAAATGTTGCAGTGGGGTCTGTAGATGCGCACGAAGGTTTCAGATTTTTCAGGAGCCACGTGGCTGTGCCACCGTTGCCACTTTTGTGTTTTCTTAGACCGTTTCTGGCGATAGGCTCCTAGGGTATGTAATTCGAAACTCTAAAACCATGCTCAAATGTTGCAGTGGGGTCTGTAGATGTGCACGAAGGTTTCGGATTTTTCAGCTGCCACCTGGCTGCGCCACCATTGCCACTTTCGTGTTTTCTTAGACCGTTTCCGGCGAAAGGCTCCTAGGGTATGTAATTCGAAACGCTAAAACCATGCTCAAATGTTGCAGTAGGGTCTGTAGATGCGCACAAAGGTTTCGGATTTTTCAGGTGCCACGTGGCTGTGCCACCGTTGCCACTTTTGTGTTTTCTTAGACCGTTTCCGGCGAAAGGTTCCTAGGGTATGTAATTCGAAACGCTAAAACCATGCTCAAATGTTGCAGTGGGGTCCGTAGATGTGCACAAAGGTTTCAGATTTTTCAGGTGCCATGTGGCTGTGCCACCGTTGCCGCTTTTGTGTTTTCTTAGACCGTTTCCGACGAAAGGCTCCTAGGGTATGTAATTCGAAATGCCAAAACCATGCTCAAATGTTGCAGTGGGGTCTGTAGATGCGCACGAAGGTTTCGGATTTTTCAGCTGCCACGTGGCTGTGCCACCGTTGCCACTTTTGTGTTTTCTTAGCCCGTTTGCGGCAAAAGGCTCCTAGGGTATGTAATTCGAAATGCTAAAACCATGCTCAAATGTTGCAGTAGGGTCTGTAGATGCGCACGAAGGTTTCGGATTTTTCAGGTGCCACGTGGCTGTGCCACCGTTGCCACTTTTGTGTTTTCTTAGCCCGTTTGCGGCAAAAGGCTCCTAGGGTATGTAATTCGAAATGCTAAAACCATGCTCAAATGTTGCAGTAGGGTCTGTAGATGCGCACGAAGGTTTCGGATTTTTCAGGTGCCACGTGGCTGTGCCACCGTTGCCACTTTTGTGTTTTCTTAGACCGTTTCCGGCGAAAGGCTCCTAGGGTATGTAATTTGAAACGCTAAAACCATGCTCAAATGTTGCAGTGGGGTCTGTAGATGCGCACGAAGGTTTTGGATTTTTCAGGTGCCACGTGGCTGTGCCACCGTTGCCACTTTTGTGTTTTCTTAGACCGTTTCCGGTGAAAGGCTCCTGGGGTATGTAATTCGAAATGCTAAAACCATGCTCAAATGTTGCAGTGGGGTCTGTAGATGCGCACGGAGATTTCGGATTTTTCAGCTGCCACCTGGCTGCGACACCATTGCCACTTTCGTGTTTTCTTAGACCGTTTCCGGCGAAAGGCTGCAAGGGTATGTAATTCGAAATGCTAAAACCATGCTCAAATGTTGCAGTAGGGTCTGTAGATGTACACGAAGGTTTCCGATTTTTCAGGTGCCACATGGCTGTGCCACCGTAGCCACTTTTGTGTTTTCTTAGACCGTTTCCGGCGAAAGGCTCCTAGGGTATGTAATTCGAAATGCTAAATCCATACTCAGATGTTGCAGTAGGGTCTATAGATGCGCACGAAGGTTTCGGATTTTTCAGGTGCCACGTGGCTGTGCCACTGTTGCCACTTTTGTGTTTTCTTAGACCGTTTCCGGCAAAAGGCTCCTAGGGTATGTAATTCGAAACGCTAAAACCATGCTCAAATGTTTCAGTGGGGTCTGTAGATGTGCACGAAGGTTTCAGATTTTTCAGCTGCCTAGTGGCTGTGCTGTTGCCACTTTCACAATTTTTATACTGTACCAATGACCCAGACATAGCTGGTGCTAACTCTTAAAATATAGGGCCAAACACAAATTTTGCCCCCCCATCCCCAAAATTTGCATCTAAAACCAAAGAAAACATGTCCTGAAAGGCCCTCCACACTTCGCCTCTACTGCGCATGCGCAGTGTCAAGGACGTTCCGAAATTGGCGCCATTAATCATTCTAAGTTTGGCCCTTCATCAGTTAACATCTGACTGATCTTTGTGCTTGTAAATCTCAGTTTAAATGATGCCAGACACATAAATATTAGTGAAATGGTGATTCTAAGGAGGATAGAGAAGGAGGAGAGGAAAAAATGTGTGACAGAATATTATCAGGGCTGTAACTTAAAATTTTTTAATGAAATTATGTTAAGTTACCTATTTTCGAGGCAGCAGCCATTTTGTTGTCATTCTGATTATTTAGTTACACTGTTTTTTAAGTGTTTTCCTCTCTCCCTGTCCTTTAAGTCCCCCCTTGCTATTCTCCCATGCTTTTGGCATAGTTTTTAGCTCACCTGAGCGAAGCTCAAGGGGAGCTTTACTAATCACTTTCTGTCCGGCGTCCGTCGTCCGGCGTCGTCCGTCCGGCGTTAACTTTACATTATCGACTTCTCCTCCTAAACCACTAGCCCAATTTTATTCAAATGTTGGCTAAATGTTTATTACCTAATGCCAATTCAGATTTGTTCAAATGAAGTTGCTCCTCCTCCTGGGTGGTGCCACGCCCCCAAGGGGCACCAAAATCTTTGTAAATCTTCTTCTCATGAACCAGCAGTAGCAGAGACTTGATATTTGGTGTGCAGCTTTCTTTTGAGGTGTAGACTCAGATTTGTTCAAGAGAAGTTTGTGGGGCTATACTTGGCGTTGTTATGAGAGGGGCAAAATTTTTTGCCCCGCCCAAAATTTCTATTTTCCAAACCGAGAGGCTGATTTGAACCAAATTTTATTTGAGGGCTTATTGGGTCATGAGTACTTGATTTATGCAAAAAAAAATTTTCCCGCAGCCCCGTGGGAACCGCAGGAGCTAAAAATAGAAAAAATTTAAAACGCCCATATCTCCAAAACTGCACGGCACTGAGAATTTTTATTTGGTGTGCAGCTTCCTTAGGGCCAACAGAAAGGATTGGTAAAAAAAAATTGCCATCGGTTTTATCATAGGGTACAGTTTCGGGACTTTGAAAAAGTGCTGAGTCAGCACTATTTAACACTGTAGGCAATGGGAAAAACATTAAAAAATCTTCTTCTCCAGATCCAGCAGGCAGAATCTTTTGATATTTGGTATGCAACATTGTAGGGTGGATCTGATTCAAGTTTGTTCAGATCGGCCCCCTGGGTTCATATTTGGGCTCAGTATAGGAGCCCGATTTCGAACTTAGTGCATTTCAGGCAAATTTCTTAAAAAATCTTCTTCTCCAGATCCAGCAGGCAGAATCTTTTGATATTTGGTATGCAACATTGTGGGGTGGATCTGATTCAAGTTTGTTCAAATCGGCCCCCTGGGTTTATATTTGGGCTCAGTATAGGAGCCCAAATTTGAACTTACTGCATTTCAGGCAAATTTCTTTGAAAATCTTCTTCTCCAGATCCAGCTTCAGAATCTTTTCATATTTGGTAAGCAACATTGTGGGGTGGATCTGATTCAAGATTGTTCAAATCGGCCCCCTGGGTTAATATTTGGGCTCAGTATAGGAGCCCGATTTCGAACTTAGTGCATTTCAGGCAAATTTCTTAAAAAATCTTCTTCTCCAGATCCAGCAGGCAGAATCTTTTGATATTTGGTATGCAACATTGTAGGGTGGATCTGATTCAAGTTTGTTCAAATCGGCCCCCTGGGTTCATATTTGGGCTCAGTATAGGAGCCCGATTTCGAACTTAGTGCATTTAGGCAAATTTCTTAAAAAATCTTCTTCTCCAGATCCAGAAGGCAGAATCTTTTGATATTTGGTATGCAACATTGTGGGGTGGATCTGATTCAAGTTTGTTCAAATCGGCTTCCTAGATTCATATTTGGGCTCACTATAGAAGCTCGAATTTGAACTTAGTGCATTTCATGCAAATTTCTTAAAAAATCTTCTTCTCCAGATCCAGCAGGCAGAATCTTTTCATATTTGGTAAGCAACATTGTGGGGTGGATCTGATTCGAGTTTGTTCAAATCGGCCCCCTGGGTTTATATTTGGGCTCAGTATAGGAGCCCAAATTTGAACTTAGTGCATTTCAAGCAAATTTATTAAAAAATCTTCTTCTCCAGATCCAGCAGGCAGAATCTTTTGATATTTGGTATGCAACATTGTGGGGTGGATCTGATTCAAATTTGTTCAAATCGGCTTCCTAGATTCATATTTGGGCTCACTATAGAAGCTCGAATTCGAACTTAGTGCATTTCAGGCAAATTTCTTAAAAAATTTTCTTCTCCAGATCCAGCAGGCAGAATCTTTTGATATTTGGTATGCAACATTGCGGGGTGGATCTGATTCAAGTTTGTATTGGGTCATGAGTACTTGATTTATGCAAAAAAAAATTTTCCCGCAGCCCCGTGGGAACCGCAGGAGCTAAAAATAGAAAAAATTTAAAACGCCCATATCTCCAAAACTGCACGGCACTGAGAATTTTTATTTGGTGTGCAGCTTCCTTAGGGCCAACAGAAAGGATTGGTAAAAAAAAATTGCCATCGGTTTTATCATAGGGTACAGTTTCGGGACTTTGAAAAAGTGCTGAGTCAGCACTATTTAACACTGTAGGCAATGGGAAAAACATTAAAAAATCTTCTTCTCCAGATCCAGCAGGCAGAATCTTTTGATATTTGGTATGCAACATTGTAGGGTGGATCTGATTCAAGTTTGTTCAAATCGGCCCCCTGGGTTCATATTTGGGCTCAGTATAGGAGCCCGATTTCGAACTTAGTGCATTTCAGGCAAATTTCTTAAAAAATCTTCTTCTCCAGATCCAGCAGGCAGAATCTTTTGATATTTGGTATGCAACATTGTGGGGTGGATCTGATTCAAGTTTGTTCAAATCGGCCCCCTGGGTTTATATTTGGGCTCAGTATAGGAGCCCAAATTTGAACTTACTGCATTTCAGGCAAATTTCTTTGAAAATCTTCTTCTCCAGATCCAGCTTCAGAATCTTTTCATATTTGGTAAGCAACATTGTGGGGTGGATCTGATTCAAGATTGTTCAAATCGGCCCCCTGGGTTAATATTTGGGCTCAGTATAGGAGCCCGATTTCGAACTTAGTGCATTTAGGCAAATTTCTTAAAAAATCTTCTTCTCCAGATCCAGAAGGCAGAATCTTTTGATATTTGGTATGCAACATTGTGGGGTGGATCTGATTCAAGTTTGTTCAAATCGGCTTCCTAGATTCATATTTGGGCTCACTATAGAAGCTCGAATTTGAACTTAGTGCATTTCATGCAAATTTCTTAAAAAATCTTCTTCTCCAGATCCAGCAGGCAGAATCTTTTCATATTTGGTAAGCAACATTGTGGGGTGGATCTGATTCAAGTTTGTTCAAATCGGCCCCCTGGGTTTATATTTGGGCTCAGTATAGGAGCCCAAATTTGAACTTAGTGCATTTCAAGCAAATTTATTAAAAAATCTTCTTCTCCAGATCCAGCAGGCAGAATCTTTTGATATTTGGTATGCAACATTGTGGGGTGGATCTGATTCAAATTTGTTCAAATCGGCTTCCTAGATTCATATTTGGGCTCACTATAGAAGCTCGAATTCGAACTTAGTGCATTTCAGGCAAATTTCTTAAAAAATTTTCTTCTCCAGATCCAGCAGGCAGAATCTTTTGATATTTGGTATGCAACATTGCGGGGTGGATCTGATTCAAGTTTGTATTGGGTCATGAGTACTTGATTTATGCAAAAAAAAATTTTCCCGCAGCCCCGTGGGAACCGCAGGAGCTAAAAATAGAAAAAATTTAAAACGCCCATATCTCCAAAACTGCACGGCACTGAGAATTTTTATTTGGTGTGCAGCTTCCTTAGGACCAACAGAAAGGATTGGTAAAAAAAAATTGCCATCGGTTTTATCATAGGGTACAGTTTCGGGACTTTGAAAAAGTGCTGAGTCAGCACTTTTTAACACTGTAGGCAATGGGAAAAACATTAAAAAATCTTCTTCTCCAGATCCAGCAGGCAGAATCTTTTGATATTTGGTATGCAACATTGTAGGGTGGATCTGATTCAAGTTTGTTCAAATCGGCCCCCTGGGTTCATATTTGGGCTCAGTATAGGAGCCCGATTTCGAACTTAGTGCATTTCAGGCAAATTTCTTAAAAAATCTTCTTCTCCAGATCCAGCAGGCAGAATCTTTTGATATTTGGTATGCAACATTGTGGGGTGGATCTGATTCAAGTTTGTTCAAATCGGCCCCCTGGGTTTATATTTGGGCTCAGTATAGGAGCCCAAATTTGAACTTACTGCATTTCAGGCAAATTTCTTTGAAAATCTTCTTCTCCAGATCCAGCAGGCAGAATCTTTTGATATTTGGTATGCAACATTGTGGGGTGGATCTGATTCAAGTTTGTTCAAATCGGCTCCCTAGATTCATATTTGGGCTCACTATAGGAGCTCGAATTCGAATTTAGTGCATTTCAGGCAAATTTCTTCAAAAATCTTCTTCTCCAGATCCAGCAGGCAGAATCTTTTGATATTTGGTATGCAATGTTGCGGGGTAGATCTGATTCAAGTTTGTTCAAATCGGCCCCCTGGATACATATTTGGGCTTACTATAGAAGCCCGCATTCGAACTTAGTGCATTTCAGGCAAATTTCTTAAAAAATCTTCTTCTCCAGATCCAGCTTCAGAATCTTTTCATATTTGGTAAGCAACATTGTGGGGTGGATCTGATTCAAGATTGTTCAAATCGGCCCCCTGGGTTAATATTTGGGCTCAGTATAGGAGCCCGATTTCGAACTTAGTGCATTTCAGGCAAATTTCTTAAAAAATCTTCTTCTCCAGATCCAGCAGGCAGAATCTTTTGATATTTGGTATGCAACATTGTAGGGTGGATCTGATTCAAGTTTGTTCAAATCGGCCCCCTGGGTTCATATTTGGGCTCAGTATAGGAGCCCGATTTCGAACTTAGTGCATTTAGGCAAATTTCTTAAAAAATCTTCTTCTCCAGATCCAGAAGGCAGAATCTTTTGATATTTGGTATGCAACATTGTGGGGTGGATCTGATTCAAGTTTGTTCAAATCGGCTTCCTAGATTCATATTTGGGCTCACTATAGAAGCTCGAATTTGAACTTCGTGCATTTCATGCAAATTTCTTAAAAAATCTTCTTCTCCAGATCCAGCAGGCAGAATCTTTTCATATTTGGTAAGCAACATTGTGGGGTGGATCTGATTCAAGTTTGTTCAAATCGGCCCCCTGGGTTTATATTTGGGCTCAGTATAGGAGCCCAAATTTGAACTTAGTGCATTTCAAGCAAATTTATTAAAAAATCTTCTTCTCCAGATCCAGCAGGCAGAATCTTTTGATATTTGGTATGCAACATTGTGGGGTGGATCTGATTCAAATTTGTTCAAATCGGCTTCCTAGATTCATATTTGGGCTCACTATAGAAGCTCGAATTCGAACTTAGTGCATTTCAGGCAAATTTCTTAAAAAATTTTCTTCTCCAGATCCAGTAGGCAGAATCTTTTGATATTTGGTATGCAACATTGTGGGATGGATCTGATGCAAATTTGTTTAAATCGGCTCCCTAGATTCAAATTTGAGCTTACTATAGAAGCTCGAATTCGAACTTAGTGCATTTCAGGCAAATTTCTTAAAAAATCATCTTCTCCAGATCCAGCAGGCAGAATCTTTTGATATTTGGTATGCAACATTGCGGGGTGGATCTGATTCAAGTTTGTTCAAATCGACCCCCTGGATTCATATTTGGGCTCACTATAGAAGCTCGAATTCAAACTTAGTGCATTTCGGGCAAATTTCTTCAAAAATCTTCTTCTCCAGATCCAGCAGGCAGAATCTTTTGATATTTGGTATGCAACATTGCGGGGTGGATCTGATTCAAGTTTGTTCAAATCGGCCCCCTGGGTTCATATTTGGGCTCAGTATAGGAGCCCGATTTCGAACTTAGTGCATTTAGGCAAATTTCTTAAAAAATCTTCTTCTCCAGATCCAGCAGGCAGAATCTTTTGATATTTGGTATGCAACATTGTGGGGTGGATCTGATTCAAGTTTGTTCAAATCGGCTTCCTAGATTCATATTTGGGCTCACTATAGAAGCTCGAATTTGAACTTAGTGCATTTCATGCAAATTTCTTAAAAAATCTTCTTCTCCAGATCCAGCAGGCAGAATCTTTTCATATTTGGTAAGCAACATTGTGGGGTGGATCTGATTCAAGTTTGTTCAAATCGGCCCCCTGGGTTTATATTTTGGCTCAGTATGGGAGCCCAAATTTGAACTTCGTGCATTTCAAGCAAATTTATTAAAAAATCTTCTTCTCCAGATCCAGCAGGCAGAATCTTTTGATATTTGGTATGCAACATTGTGGGGTGGATCTGATTCAAATTTGTTCAAATCGGCTTCCTAGATTCATATTTGGGCTCACTATAGAAGCTCGAATTCGAACTTAGTGCATTTCAGGCAAATTTATTAAAAAATTTTCTTCTCCAGATCCAGCAGGCAGAATCTTTTGATATTTGGTATGCAACATTGTGGGATGGATCTGATGCAAATTTGTTTAAATCGGCTCCCTAGATTCATATTTGAGCTTACTATAGAAGCTCGAATTCGAACTTAGTGCATTTCAGGCAAATTTCTTAAAAAATCATCTTCTCCAGATCCAGCAGGCAGAATCTTTTGATATTTGGTATGCAACATTGCGGGGTGGATCTGATTCAAGTTTGTTCAAATCGACCCCCTGGATTCATATTTGGGCTCACTATAGAAGCTCGAATTCAGACTTAGTGCATTTCGGGCAAATTTCTTCAAAAATCTTCTTCTCCAGATCCAGCAGGCAGAATCTTTTGATATTTGGTATGCAACATTGCGGGGTGGATCTGATTCAAGTTTGTTCAAATCGGCCCCCTGGATTCATATTTGGGCTTAATATAGAAGCCTGAATTCGGACTTAGTGCATTTCGGGCAAATTTATTAAAAAATCTTCTTCTCCAGATCCAGCAGGCAGAATCTTTTGATATTTGGTATGCAACATTGTGGGGTGGATCTGATTCAAGTTTGTTCAAATCGGCCCCCTGGATTCATATTTGGGCTCACTATAGAAGCTCGAATTCAAACTTAGTGCATTTCGGGCAAATTTCTTCAAAAATCTTCTTCTCCAGATCCAGCAGGCAGAATCTTTTGATATTTGGTATGCAACATTGCGGGGTGGATCTGATTCAAGTTTGTTCAAATCGGCCCCCTGGATTCATATTTGGGCTTAATATAGAAGCCCGAATTCGCACTTAGTGCATTTCGGGCAAATTTATTAAAAAATCTTCTTCTCCAGATCCAGCAGGCAGAATCTTTTGATATTTGGTATGCAACATTGTGGGGTGGATCTGATTCAAGTTTGTTCAAATCGGCTTCCTAGTTTCATATTTGGGCTCACTATAGAAGCTCGAATTCGAACTTAGTGCATTTCAGGCAAATTTCTTAAAAAATCTTCTTCTCCAGATCCAGCTTCAGAATCTTTTCATATTTGGTAAGCAACATTGTGGGGTGGATCTGATTCAAGTTTGTTCAAGTCGGCCCCCTGGGTTTATATTTGGGCTCCGTATAGGAGCCCAAATTTTAACTTAGTGCATTTCAGGCATATTTCTTAAAAAATCTTCTTCTCCAGATCCAGCAGGCAGAATCTTTTGATATTTGGTATGCAACATTGTAGGGTGGATCTGATTGTGATTCATGAACGTATTTATTTGTAAAGTTGATAGAATCTTAGACAAAATTTGCAGAAAAGATCTACTATAGAAGGGGTGGTATCCAGGGTGAACCGTTTACCCAAATCTAGCAGTACTAATTCATTATTCACACAAATCTTCGTTCAAATTTTATGACCCCTCATTGGAACACACGCATTCAGCTCATTCCAACAAAGGTCATATGCCATGTTTTCGAGACAAAGGAATAAAAATTTTAGTTATTCATGAAATTTTTAGGCAACTGTTGTCTGTTATTCACATTGCTTCATGAAATTTCAGTACTTTTAGAAGTTACCTCAGTAATCAAGGGTTAATTCCCCTTAATTAAATGTCGCCTCTAAAAAACAACCACTTTGCATATCTTACCTTTTTACCAGCATAACTGCCAAAACTTGTCAGCATTCTTCGCAAAAATCGCTATTCAAATTTTAATTTTTGTCTCTTAAACATACATGTACTTATCGCTTGTAAATACCCCATTGGAATGAGCTTTTTGAGCTCATTCCAATGAGAGGTCGCACACCATGCTTTTTGAGTCAAAAAAGCAATTTTTTTTAGTTATTCCAGAATTTCGTACGTAAAACACAGCTTTATGACTTCACATTAAAATGAGCTCTCTAAGCTTGTTCCAATCAACATTCACGCACTATGTCTTTCACACAAAAAATAAAATTTTCCATTTATTCAGGAATTTTGTTTGCAAGAACACTCTTACCCCCCCCCCCCCCCACACACACACACACAAACACACACACACACACACACACACACACAAACACAGACACACACATCTAAAAGTTCGTCAGCAAAAAAACAGTTACTTCAATTTTTAAATGCATTATAGGAACAACTTGCCTAATCAAATTTAAACACTTTTGCATCATTCTGTATCTAGAACAAACCATTTACCATATCTTTACGCAAAATTCTCCAGCATCATTCACAAAAAAACACCATTATTTATATATTCACATTTCTGTCTCAAAAATATACCTGATCTTCCCATACCCCTATTGGAATAAGCTGTTTGAGCTTGTTCCAATGATGATAAAAAAAAATAAAATTTGTGAAAATTTTTGTTTTCTTCCATACAAATATATACATGTAGCACATGGAAGATATCCACAGTTGGGGAGAGATGTCCAAGGCTATCTCTTCACATTCCTTGTTTGTGCTTCATGCTAAACCAGTTTGTCTGCAGAGATAAATTTGCTTTATTAAAAATCATTGGAGACTGGCCACACACCAATGATTTTAAATAAAACTAATATTAGGTAACAAATGTTGAACTTCAAACAAAATCTATCACTCAACCAGTTAATGTTGATGAGGCATGACATGGTGAAGGTGACCTAAAATACTTCTTAGAGTCACTTTGTCAGGTGAGCGATTAAGGCCACGTGGGGCCTCTTGTTGTAATTATTATTACTAAATTTTCTTGGGAGTTTTAGCTGAATAACAGAATGAATTCTGTTCTTTTCCCCATGTTTACGTCTTCACCTACGGGTGGTTAGGCGTTGTGTTCTGCATCTACCATCTGATGTTCTGCAGTTTCTTCCCTGGAAGTCTCTGTTTTGCATCAGATAGTGTGTTTTTGGTAACTGATTTCGGGCCTGGGTGCCTGGAGTCTTATTTTAGTGTTTTTACACTTATTGTTTACATTTACAACAGCCCTCTGTGTGAGGGGGGGATTTCTGGAAAATAATATCTTGATGTTATTTCAATCATAACTAGATACATTATTATTGTTCGTAAGTGTTGAATAAATTGTTTAAAATATTTTTAAAATTTTTGTCCACACTTAGGCTTGGGATCCATTGGGGCTCAACGTTACTTTTCAGAAACTTGGGCTGTTCTGAAAAAATATTTTTTCAAAATATTTTGATTTCAGTTATTTTTTTCTATATTAATGGATCATATTATTATTATGTATTTTGATTGCCAGGGGTTAGTGCGAGTACCAGGACTTGTTTTCTTTTTACATTGAAAGGATATTGATCAATTGTAATAAGAGGAAGTCTTCCTCTGACTTTATAATCATTCTATATGTGGTCAGTGTACTCCCATTAACTCCTGTTCTGTATCGTATGATTTCGATGACAATATGGGAAGCGTACGTCACGGTATGTTATTGGGGAATTGGACACTCCGGTCCTTTCCCCGCAGGGTCACTCTACTTTATCAATTTCTATTTCAGACGATCAAGATTAGGGTGATGTATCTGTGATGTCTTCCAACAGTGTGCCTCCGTCATCACAATTAATGAAGGGCTAGCAGAAAAGTGCTCATGTAATACGCCAATTGCCTAAGAGGACCCTAGTAGGTTCGACGGCCTTTGACGTCCGCTAGCTCGCCCGGTGTAGCGTCCATTCACCGAATGGTTCGGCAGCCGGGTTCGTCCGTTGCGGTCTAGAAGGAATTTTGGGGTGATGCGAGCACTATAAATCAACCTAATGCACACCTAGTGACGGCGGATCGGAGGGAGAACGGAGGAAGCCTTTTAGTCCGGTTCATAGCTCGTTCCGGTCCATCCGGACGGCAAGCAAGAGAGGCCCCTCTCTCGTTCAACAACATCTGGCCCCAGATGTTGTGGTACAAAATGTTTCGCATTCGGAGCATACGTCCGTCGCTCGGGACGCTCCGACATATAGTCAGTCCGGAGTAGACTGTCAATAAGGCTTCCTCATTCTCATAGTTGCGCACACGACCGCTCTTGGCTACGTGACCACAGATAACCAGTCAGCTTCGACAGTCAGAGATTCATCGGCGACCAGGTCACACCATCCGGTAGCCAGGGACACGAGGCCTGCAGACTCCGGACGTTCGCATAGGAAGTGTGCGGGAGTCAACGTACACGGAGCTTCCGGCGGCAATGCATCGTAAGACCGCTACTGCACAGGCCTCGGGAACGGACGTGCTTTCCTAAATAGCACAGTTTATCGCAGCATCCCAGCATCAACTGAATCTGTCGCATATTTTTTATCCGACGATGCTGGGTCGGGACGCTCCGCGGAAGCGGGTACGAACGTCCGAAAATTTCATCCGGTCCGACGGGATACCGAAAGGGATTTGGAGGATTTCGATCTTTCCCTTTCGGAACAACATATGCTGTTGTGTATGTCATCTGACTTGGTCTTCTACAGCTTCTTTCGTCGGACCAGAATGCTACGATGCCGGATAAGAAACTGATAGCGTCGGTGGACTCAGAAATTTTTGGTTCGGTTCAGGGACATCGTCCCTCAGTTCCGACATAGTCCAATAATGTCACACAAACTTTCGAATTATTGAACGACGCTATATATATTATTATTTTATGCTTGCTATAACCAAGCATTTCTGGTTTCTTGTTCGCAAAGTTACGAAGATGTCTTTCAAAAGTGTGCCTCTGTCGTCATAGTTAATGAAGAGCTAGCGGCAATAAGTGCTCATGGAATATGTCTATCGCCTACGGAGTGACATTCGCTAGCTCACCCGGTGTAGCGTACATTCATCGAATGGTTCGGCTGCCGGGTTCGTCCGTTGTGGTCTAGGAAGGAGATTTGGGTGATGCGAGCACTTTAATTACTTTAGTACTCACCCACTGACGGCAGATTGAGGACAGATCGGAGGAAGCCTGTTAGTCCGGTTCCTGGCTTGTCCAGGTCCGTTCGGGCTGTGAGCGAGAGAGGTCCCTCTCTCGTCCAACAACATAGGGGACCGCATGTTGTGGTTCAGATATTTTACATTCGGAGCATATGTCTGTCGGTCGGGACGCTCCGTTATATTGACAGTCCGAGAGACTGTCCTTAATGCTTCCTCATCCTCACAGCAGGGCACACGACCGCACACTGGCTACGTGACCTCGAGTATCCGATCTGTTTCGCCATTCAGTGATTCCACGGCAAATAGGTCGCGCCATCCGGTAGCCAAGGGACACGAGGCCTATACACTCCGTCGCTCGCATATTGGTAGTATGCACGGGGTAACGATCACGGAGCTTCCAACGGCAATGCATTGTAGGACTGCTTCTCCTCAGGCCTCAGTGACGGACGTGCTATCCGAGTTAGCACAGTTGTTTCGCAGCATCCCAGCAATTGACAGTTTCTTGGTCGAATCAGGAATTATCCGACGGCTCTGGGTCGGTGCGGTCCGCGGTTGCATCAGGTACGGACGACCGAACGCTTTATAGGGTCCGACAGGATGGCGAAAGGGATTCGAAAGATTTCGAGTTTTCCCTTTAGTAGTATCGGAAGCTGCCTTTCATATCTTCTGGCATTATCTTCCAGTGATTGTTATTTCGGACTTCATTGCTGCGATCTTGGATAAGAGACTTATAGCGTCATTGGACTCGGATTTTTCGATCGGTTCAGGGACATTGTCCCTGACTTACCGACGCAGTCCAATAATGTCATTACAACATGTGTTTTATTTTTCGACGCTATGTATACATACAAGCCTGCTACCAAGCATGATAGTTTAGTTTCTTGTCTGCGTTGCTCATTTCTGCCGTTTTATCATTTATACGAATAGTTTATTTTGGCAGAGCAGGGCATACCGAGAGTTCATGTGCGTCTAGACGGTGTGGTTAAAGACTGGAAATATTCTTTTTCGCCATTTATGTCTTTTCCAACTTCAATGTTGGAAACGACATGATGTATAGTAGACTTAACTTAGACGCTTTATCATACGTAATCCGCCTTACTGAGGCGTTATCATTACGTCTTCAAGAAAAGATTTACGGGATATTATTCTCAATGTAATTTCTTTTGAGGGCAGTAGTTTGTTCACGTATAACTCCGCCCTTCAGTGGCTGATTGGAGTTGGTTAGACGTGACGCAGCCCTAGCTACATCCACACACGTGGATAGTAAGGTTAAGAACTCTCTCAGAGTCGCTTCGTTCTCGGAGGAGCTTCTCTTCGACGGCAACTTTTCGGCAATCCATGAATTGCTCGATTTACACGTTCTCTTGTCTATCTAGTGTTACAAGAGATTCAGACTGGGGCAAACATTCGGTGGTTGACTCAGAGAGTGCCACCGCAGTTGCCGGACCCAAGTGTGGCTGTTATGACGGTTGCCAGTCAAACAGATTGGGATATAATACTGGTCCCTACGGATTCGAAGTGCCAGGGTCTTTGGGTTCCGCAGTCTCTTAGCAACCAGTTTTCTTCCGCGGAATAATGTTTTTTAGGCTTGCTTTATGTCATTGCATGAACATTATTCAGAAACGCATGCCCAAATCCTGTCCTTTAATTCGACAGTAGTCTCCGGAACCAGGGAGGCACTCTTTCGTTTCCGTTATTCAATTTAATGGAAAGAATCCGTCTGTTGGTTATAGTACACCAAGTTCTGTTTTGGTCCGTCATATTCCGGGTCGTTTGATTGTTTTACCGGACTCCCGTTCACTTACGGGTCGCTTGTTGCTGTCAGAATGGACTCTCAACAAACAAGTATTCAATCAGATTTGCTATCTATGATTTATTTACGACACAGCTTGCTAATCAATTGCAGACGTATGGGTTGGCTTGTCCAGATCTCTGAGCTAATGTTGTTAACGCTCTATTGATCTATAGGACGGAATGATAGGATACGCGTATCCTCCGGCGCTGTTGTTTCAGCAGGTATTGCTAAGATAAACAACCACAATACATTTCTGTTGATAGCATCTCTATCTTCACAGAGATCATGGGTAATTTACTCTCTTGTCTTCTGTGGGTCTTAACGTGAAATCTTCCTCAATGTGAGGATCTTTTTTCACTGGGTAAATCGTGTCATCTTTATCACAACCCGCAAGGTCGCAACCTTCATGTATTCCGTTGTGTGGTCCGTATTGCATTGTAAGCATTGTACTGGACGAGCTTTGGACGCGATTTCTTACTATAGGAGATCCTCTTCTTCGCTATTCTATGCGGCTAAAGTGGAGGCTCTTCCGTCGTTGGTGTAGGGATCATTATGTTCATATTGTTGATCCCTCCATACTACTCATTGCAATTTTTTAGTATACTTGTTTCACAAGATCTACTGCAGCCTGTTATTATTAAGGTTATAGGTTTATGTTACCTCATACCTATGCACTCTACGATAGTTTACAATTGAGTCTTATGTCTCTTTATCTAAGTCAGTTAGTAACTTTTTGATAATAGACTTAGAATCTTTAGATTAAATTCCTATATGGATTTTAACTTCGGTTCTTATTTAGCTAAGTAATCATTTGAGCCTCTGGAAACAGTAGTTTTCAAATTCTGACCTTTTAGACAGTAATTCTGTTGGTTTCTCTTTTACTGTAGAGTCAGTGAGTTTCATGCACTATCGATGGATGATTTTCACTTTCGTAGTTTCGGAATCACTACTTCCGTTACTATTTAGGTTGGATTTTTGCATAAGAGTTAGGCTCCTAATATCCGGAACCTGTTGTTTTTAAGGTCCTTCCGTCTTTGTACGGGCATAGGCCTTTACTCTTTCCGGGTAGAGTTTATGTATTTATAAACAGATATCTGTTTATTACTATGGGCGTAAGCTTCTTCTGTCTTTGATGCCTAGTAGAAGGACGTTACGCTCCATTCTATTGTTAATGGATTCTATTAACTATCGGTACTGCTTATGGTATATCATTGACTTAGCAGTTGTGCTTAAGATTTCGGCTCATGAAGTAAGAGTTCTTCTACATCTTGGGCTTACATTAATAGTGTCGCTATTATAGATTTTTGAAGGCCGCTCATTGCGCTCAGCCATCCACATTCATGAATTTTTATCTCAGAAATATCGAGTCCATTTCTGGAGGCCTCTATTGTTAGGTCTATTATCTACTGCTCAGAATGTCATTCACTTAACAGTTGCTACCATAGCTAGGTAGGCTGTCTGTTTCGGCAGTGTCTCCGTTCTGCTGCCCTCTTCGCTCTGGGCTATTTGACCCAGAGCAAGAAAAAGGGGGAGGGGGGAGGGTGTTCCCTTGGGTCACCTGTTTTACTATGAAAACAAGGGGATACCTCCTCCGGAGTTAGTAATTCTGAGCTGTTATTGGGATGGTTGTTTAGTGAGAAGTTTAGGTTTTTAAAATTCATTCAAGTCTTAGTTTTTAAAGTATAGCTTTTGATTATTGCATATGTCAATGGACATGATTATGCAATCCTCAGACACTTTTAGGAGTATAAGAGTCTCTATTCTCTAGACTTACTTTATTTATTGGCTTACTTTAAAAATTATTAGTATAAGGATTATATTGGATATTAATAGAGTACATGGATGTATGAAGCTCAATTTTGGAAGGTGTTGTATCTTTCTAATTTATCATAAATAAGAAAGATACATGTAAGGCCTATTACTTCTTTTTCCCTACAGGGGATGACTCTATTTTATATTATTGAGCGTATTCCATTTTGCTCTATGTCCTTGGCCCTCCAGCCTTTTTACTATTCAGCTATGTCTGGGTCATTGGTACAGTATAAAAATGTTAAAAAATTTATAGTAATTTCTATATTTTTTGTACTTACCAATGACCCAGACGGGGATGGCCCTCCCAGGAGTTGAGAACTCTTGCCTCCCCGCTGAGTACATAGCGCTTACCAGGCACTGGTTTTAGAATGATTAATGGCGCCAATTTCGGAACGTCCTTGACACTGCGCATGCGCAGTAGAGGCGAAGTGTGGAGGGCCTTTCAGGACATGTTTTCTTTGGTTTTAGATGCAAATTTTGGGGATTGGGGGGCAAAATTTGTGTTTGGCCCTATATTTTAAGAGTTAGCACCAGCTATGTCTGGGTCATTGGTAAGTATAAAAAATATAGAAATTACTATAAATTTTTTAACTTTTCTTAGACCGTTTCCGGTGAAAGGCTCCTAGGGTATGTAATTCGAAATCCTAAAACCATGCTCAAATGTTGCAGTAGGGTCTGTAGATGCGCACGAAGGTTTTGGATTTTTGGGGTGCCACGTGGCTGTGCTACTGTTGCCTCTTTCATGTTCTCTTAGACCATTTCTGGCGAAAGGCTCCTACAGTATGTATTTCAAAATGGTAAAACCATGCTCAAATGTTGCAGTAGGGTCTGTAGATGTGCACAAAGATTTCGGATTGTTCACGTGCCATGTGGCTGTGCCACCATTGCCACTTTCGTGTTTTCTTAGACCGTTTCCGGCGAAAGTCTCCTAGAGTATGTAATTCGAAACGCCAAAACCATGCTGAGATGTTGCAGTAGAGTCTGTAGATGCGTAGGAAGGTTTTGGATTTTTTGGGTGCTAAGTGGCTGTGTCACCGTTGCCACTTTTGTGTTTTCTTAGACCGTTTCCAGCGAAAGGCTCCTAGGGTAAGTAATTCGAAATGCTTAACACATGCTCAAATGTTGCAGTAAGGTCTGTAGATGCGTACAAAGGTTTCAGATTTTTCAGATGCCACGTGGCGGTGCCACCATTTTTCTTTTGTGTTTTCTTAGATCATTTCCGGCGAAAAGCTCCCAGAGTATGTAATTTGAAATGCTAAAACTATGTTCAAAAGTTGCAGTAGGGTCTGTAGATGTGCACGAAGGTTTCGGATTTTTGGGGTGCCACCGTTGCCACTTTCATGTTTTCTTAGACCGTTTCCGGCGAAAGGGTCCCAGGGTACATGTATGTAATTCGAAACGCTAAAACCATGCCCAAATGTTGCAGTGGAGTCTGTAGGTGCGCACGAAGCTGTGTCACCTGTGCCACTCAATTTGATTTTAGTGTGTCATATAATACATTTCTTCTTTGTATCAAGCATTCATACAAAGTCAAGGATGCAAATGCGGGGATACACCATAGTGTGCTTTGCACACAAGTGACACCATCTAGTTTGTCTTTTGACCTACACCTTAGATACATGGCATGTGGATGTATCACCATGAACCGGTGTGCAGTGTACCATAGTGACCTTCATGTGACCTTGACCTTTGACCTGAAGGTCAGATTTATGCGCTTCTTTAAGGGAAACTGTCTGGACCAGAACTTTTTTGTATTTCGTGTCAGGCTTTAGATATTTGGCATGTGGATGTATCACCATGAGCCGGTGTGTAGCGTATCATTGTGACCTTCATGTGACCTTGACCTTTGATCTGAAGGTCAGATTTATGCTTTTTTCAAGGAAACTTTGTCCGGACCAAAACTTGTTTGTCTTTTGAGCCAGGCCTTAGATATTTGGCACGTGGATGTATCAACATGTGGCACTGTGGCCATGTAAACCATGGTTACCTTCACATGATCTTGACCTTTGGACCCCAAGGTGAAGTTCAGATATTTTATAGAGAAGTATTTGCCAGAGTCATCATAAGTTATTTCTCTTTAGAGCTAGACCTTACATATCTGGTATGATTGTCAATATTTTTATGTATATATCATTTGTAGTGCATAAAATAGAAAGGAAGGGGAGACATATGTTTTAGTGTGCTAAAACATTTTCTAGTTAACTTTGTATAAAGTATTATTGAATACATAGTTGAACAGTAAATTCACAAAGTATATGTGATTAACTCTTAGAGTGATCGAAGCCCATATTTGGGCTTTACTCAGAGGTCTAGGTAATGTAACTCAAAGTCTTCATATTCAGTGGTCGGGTTAACCCTTGGATGGCTGACTGTCTGAGCAATCGATTCGGACTCCCGCGTTGTGTCCTTGGACAAGGCACTTAACCCAGATTGTCCACATGGGGGCACGATGATTCTGTGTACTAAGGCGTACTGCACGTCAATGGTGTGCATGTCTTCAACCAATCTAACCCTGCCTGTGCTGCAGTGCGGAGTTACAATGTTGGGGAGCTGGCAGCTGCTCGGTGGTTCTCTCCGGGTACTCCAGCTTCCTTCACCCACAAAACGGTAACTGACACGATATGACCTTGGCTGTTAATGTGTCATTAAACCCTAATAAATAAATAAATTCATATTCAGTGGATATGCTTCATATTATCTTTGAATTGAAATTACATAGTCTGTATGGATTTGCCTTGTTAAAATTTATGGGAGAGTGCCTTTAGGCACTCTCCCATAAATTTTAACAAGGCAAAGACATGTGAACAAATTATGGTGACCAAAAATAATTTAGCACTCCAGCAGTTGAAGAAATTATCAAATATGACTTAACGCCATACGTGATTAAACAATATCAGTGTTAATAAAGTAATTCTAAAGTCCAAAGTTATTTATTTAGTATAAGGTCATATCGTATCAGTGACAATTTCATGGGTGGAGGAAGCCGGCGTACCTGGAGAGAATCACCGAGCAACGACGAGCAGCTGCCAGCTTCCCAACATCGTAACTCCGCACTGCAGCACAGGCAGGGTTAGATTTGTTGAAGACATGTGCACAATCGACATGCAGTACGCCTCAGTACACGGCGTCATCGTGCCACCATGTGGACAATCAGGGTTACGTGACTTGCCCAAGAACACAACGCGAAAGTCTGAATCGATCGCTCAGACAGTCACCTATCCAAGCACAAACCAGGCTCGACATTGCTTAATTTCGATGATCTTACAAGAACCGGTTACTGCAATGCCACCGTGCTGCCCAAAATAAGTATTGGTCGGGTTTTACTGTCCAAAGTGGGAGTCCGGTGGCTCAGTGGTTATGGCATTTAACTTCAACTTGAAAGGGCTACAGTTTGATCCCCACCACGGGTTAACTGCATTCTGTCCTTGGGCAAGGCACTTTATCCCGATTGCCACATGTGGGCACGGTGGCGCTGTGTACTAAGGTGTACTGCACATTGATGGTGCACTTCTTGTCTTCAAACCAATGATAACCCTACTTGCGTGGAGCTAGTATGTTGGGGAGGCTGACAGTTGCTATCTGTTGGCCGGTGGTTCTCTCCAGGTACTTCGGCATTCTTCCAGATGTAAATCTGTCTGAGACAATGTGACCTTTCCTGTTGAAAGTCAATTATTCAGGAAATAAAATTGCAGGCATCCAGGCCTTTAAATTCTTCCCAACTAGTGACGGTAAACGCTGTGCCCAAATAAAATAATTGCGCCCAAATTATGAGGAGTTTGAAACTTTTTCCAAAGTTTTGCAGTGTTTCGGCAACATATAGTTTGGCTTAGAGCTTACCTTAGAATCAAACAATGCAACACATAAATAACTTTTTAAAAAAAAACACAGAGTTCGCCACAGAAAAGCAATCGCCGTCAACAGTGTCGTATATGACACTATCGACGACAATTGATTTTCGATGGCGAAATCTATATGATCATGTACTTAAAGTTTGAGATCAATTTTATTCATGTTTGTGACAGTTCTCAGTAAACACCATGCGTAATTTAGCTTACATTCAAATTGGCCTTTGGCTCGATACTTTGAAACTAAGAAGCCTTCTCGAGTTAGTCGAGTAAAAGTATGTCAAAGGATGGTGGGAACCAGTGATAATGGTGAAGACCTATAACAAGGGGTTGTAAACTATCATTTTAAGACAGGGACCGAAAACCTAAAACAAGACGCCAAGAAGAAGGAAATACCAGTGCTTTTTCGCCAACCATGCAGCCACATTCATATTTGCCGTTGTGGCCAAATTAGACTGATCTAAAGGTCTGCAGGCATCATCTGAATGTTTGATCAAGGATTAAAATTTGTTTTCAAGATACTGTTGTCATTATTGGGCTGGGATTGAACCATTTTTAGCTCAACTTGACAAAGTCAAGCTGAGCTATTGCCATCACTTCTCGTCCATCGGCGTATGTTCGTACGTCCACAATTTCCTTTGGCACACCTCACAGGTCACATTTATGATCAAATCGCTTTGAAACTTGGTATGCTTGTTTGGGGTGACCTCTAGATGGGAGCTATCGATTTTCTTCAATTTCCGTCAAAAAATGTTACCGCAGCCAATGTTCTTAGAACTTAGTTTAGTCAGACCACAATATTTCCCTTTGGAACACCCTACCGGGCACATTTATGATTGGATTGCTTTGAAACCTGGTATCCTTATTTGGGGCGACCTCTAGGTGGGAGCTTCGATTTTCTTCCATTTCAGTAGAAAAATGTTGCCGCGGCCAACGTTCTTAGAACTTAGTTTAGTCAGAAGACCTCAATATTTCCCTTTGGCACACCCTACAGGGCACATTTATGATCAGATTGCTTTGAAACCTGGCATGCTTGTTCGGGGTGACCTCCAGATGGGAGCTATCGGTTTTCTTCCATTTCCGTCAAAAAATGTTGCCACGGCCAACGTTATTAGAACTTAGTTTAGTCAGACCTCAATATTTCCCTTTGGCACACCCTACAGGGAACATTTATGATTGGATTGCTTTGAAACCTGGTATGCGTGTTTGGGGCAACCTCTAGATGGGATCTACCAATATTCTTCCATTTCTGCCGAAAATGTTGCCGCGGCCAACATTCTTAGAACTTAGTTTAGTCAGAAGACCTCAATATTTCCCTTTTGCACCCCCTACAGGGCACATTTATGATCAGATTGCTTTGAAACCTGGCATGCTTGTTTGGGCTGACCTCTAGATGGGAGCTATCAATTTTCTTCCATTTCCGTCAAAAAATGTTGCCACGGCCAACGTTATTAGAACTTAGTTTAGTCAGAAGACCTCAATATTTCCCTTTGGCACACCCTACAGGGCACATTTATGATTGGATTTCTTTGAAACCTGGTATGCTTGCTTGGGGAGACCTCTAGATGGGAGCTATCGATTTTCTTCCATTTCCCTCAAAAAATGTTGCCGCGGCCAATGTTCTTAGAACTTAGTTTAGTCAGACCTCAATATTTCCCTTTGGCACACCCTACAGAGCACATTTATGATTGGATTGCTTTTGAAACCTGGCATGCTTGTTTAGGGTTACCTCTAGATGGGAGCTATCGATTTTCTTCAATTTCCATCAAAAAATGTTGCCGCAGCCAACATTCTTAGAACTTAGTTTAGTCAGACCACAATATTTCCCTTTGGCACACCCTACAGGGCACGTTTATGACTTTCAGAGCTGTAAGTGCCAAGCTGCTATGGCTCGGGCTAGAGGCCGTATTTATGAACCGATCTTTACAAAACTTCTTGGGTACCTTTGTTATGACCGTGGAACGAGAACGAGTGTTTTTGGGTGCGGTCTGAAATTCAAGATGGCTGCCAGTCGCCATTTTGTACCGATGATGCAGAAATCTGTTTTTTGTACAGAACTTCCATATGAAAGCTCTGATTTGAATAATTTTTTGTATGAATGTTTAGTACCATGGGATACATCACATATAATACGGGTTTTTTTCTCGTGCGTAAATTGTGCAAATTAGACTAATTTTGATGTTTTTGGTGTTAATTTCAGCACTGTAAGTGCAAATGCCAATACGGCTCGGGCTAGAGGCCGTATTTATGAACCGATCTTTACGAAACTTCTTGGGTACCTTTGGTATCTCCGTGGGACGAGAACGAGTGTTTTTGGGTCTGGTCCGAAATTCAAGATGGCCGATGGCAGCCATTTTGTACAAAATTAGGTGCAATCAGATTTTTGCACAGAACTTCCATATGAAAGTGCTGATTTGAATAATTTTTTGTGTGAATGTTTAGTACCATGGGATACATCACATATAATACAGGTTTTTTTCACGTTCAGAAATTCTGCAAATTAGATGAACTTTGATTTTTTCAGTGCGACTTACACACAGTAAGTACACATGTCAATATGGCTCAGACTAGAGTCTGTATTTATGAACTCATCTTCACGAAATGTCTTGGGTACCTTTGTTATCACCTTGGGACGAGAACGAGTGTTTCTGGTTACGGTCTAAAATTCAAGATGGCTGCCAGTGGCCATTTTGTACCGAAATTAGGTCTAATCAGTTTTTTGTACACAACTTCTATACAGCTCAGACTAGAGGCCATATTTATGAACCAATCTTTACAAAACTTCTTGGGTACCTTTGTTATCACCGTGGGATGAGAGCGAGTGTTTTTGGGTGTGGTCCGAAATTCAAGATGGCCACCAGCATCCATTTTGTACCAAAATTAGTGCAATCAGTTTTTTGTACAGAACTTCTGTATGAAAGTTCTGATTTGAATAAATTTTTGTATGAATGTTTAGTAACATGGAATACATCACATATTGTAAGGGTTTTTTTTTTCATGCAGAAATTATGCAAATTAGATGAACTTTGATTTATTCAGTGCTACTTACACAATGTGAGCACACATGTCAATACGGCTCAGGGTAGAGGCTGTATTTATGAACCGATCTTCACAAAACTTCTTGGGTACCTTTGTTATCACCTTGGGACGAGAATGAGTGTTTCTGGGTACTGTCCAAAATTCAAGATGGCTACCAGTGGCCATTTTGTACCAAAATTAGGTCCAATCAGTTTTTTGTCACAAGTTCTATACAGCTCGTATTTATGAATTGATCTTCACAAAACTTCTTGGGTACCTTTGTTTTCACCTTGGGACAGGAACAAGTGTGTTTTGGGATGCCTTTGTTATCACTGTGCTATGAGAACAAATATTTTGGGGTTCAGTCAGACCCACTCTGGGACTCAAAGTTTTCTTTTCTAGTTTAGCATCTGACTGTTACCCGCCTTTACAATACTTTACCTTTTCTATTTGTTACAGGCAACGGTCAGTATTTATGTACAGTCCGTTACAATACTTTATATGTACCTTTGTTATCAGGTCATTACCTAGATGTTTGTCATTGCTGTGTCACATACTACACGTGCATGTCTTTGTCTTGACAAGTTGAGCTACAGTGTCATTGACACTTTCATTTTTGAACTTGGTGTGCTCATTAGTCAAGAACTCTAGATAAGATCTGTTGATTAGCATTCATTTCTGTGAAAAAAGTTGCTATTCACAATAACCTCTGAACATACTGCATTTGTGTATCAACATTCTTCCTTTAGCCAGTCTTACAGTTTACATTTAAAAATGCATGGATTACACTGACGTTGTGCACTCACAATGCTGTTATGTTGAAATTTCATCAAATAACATTGGTACCAATGATCTTCAATTTTGCCATTTATAACTTACCAAGTTCAAGTTTGTCAAGTTGAGCTACAGTGTCATTGACACTTTCATTTTTATGTTGTTTGTAGGTCATTGGAAGTATCTGGTGTATCAAGCTCAGAAAGTCAAAATGATGTTACGATGGGAAGTGATACTGTTATCAATACTGTTGATGTACAAACCAGTAAACCATCTACTTCATTTACAAGGTAAATATAACATCAAAAATTTACTTCATTTAATAATAATAAGGCCTAAAAAGTTAAAAATCTTATGGTCCTTTTGACGGCCGCATGCCATCTTTTTATAACCAATGCAAGCTTAAAACAATAAAAATTAAATGGTTTATGTCTGATATTTTACCCAAGTGTATAAAATTGATAAATTTGTCCCTTGAGTGCAATGAGACTTTGCAATGCTTTACTTGCACTCGAGGGATGAAATAAATCACCATTCTCTAGATTATGAGGCCTAAAACATAAAACAAACCAAGAACATGAACTTTTGATGGCAAAGAAATAATTACAAAAATAAAATAAAAAACTGCCTGCCCACATGCAATTTTACACAAAATGGCCTGAGAAACAGAAGATTGACTTTGTGGTGCCTTACTACCAGTTACTGTGTGTTTGATAAAAATTGCCATGAAAGGACAAGGCACCAGAGGTGAGGAAATTATTTCAACGAGCCAGATTTAAGCGAGCCAAAGAGACTGCTGAGATGCAATCCATAGCTCGCCTAAGAGTTTGTAGTTTGATGGTAGATATTGGCTTGGTTGTGCATGTTCTATGTTTTGTTAGTTTTTGAAGTGAGAGTAGCCAAGTTGCAGGCCAGGTTGAATGCACGCTGTTGGGTAGCATGTAGGGGTAGTACAAGGGGAACAGGGTATGTTATTGCTTTGATGAGCTTGCATGGATGAGCTTTATGTGTTTAGTCTAAGATGGGTTATTTCTGTAGCTATGGGTGTCGTGTGTTGATTGGTGATAGCTACACACCCACCCCACCCTCCCCCACCCACCACCCCCCCCCCCAAAAAAAACCTTGTGTCAGCCGACTCCTGCATCTCACCAGTAAAAAACTTAAAAACAGAAGCCAAATTAAAACATTGTAGATGGCGACTTGTAGCATTCAAGAGACAATTTCCACCCCAAGAACCCAAAGGGTCATATATTTTGAAAACAAGGGGAGTGGATGCATTTAAATATCTTCATCAGTTGGAAATCTACAGGTAGCAGTTGGAAAATTCTCACTGTCGATGGGGGGGGGGGGGGGGGGGGGGGGTGCACAAATGATCTTATCAAAAGTTGGTTGTTCGGGGGGGGGGGTTACAGTTGGGCATTCAGAGGGGGGGGTGGGGGGCACATGCTTTGATAAGTAACTTGAAAGGCTTGTGAAATAATTTTGTTTTTGCTGGAATTTTTGTTTCAGATCCAGTTCTCTAAGTCAGCAGGTTACTCATGACTTACTGCTTGGAAGATGGCGCCTTACTTTAGAGCTGTTTGGAAGAGTGTTTTGTGATGATGTTGGTGCAGAGCCTGGATCAGTTATCAGTGAACTTGGTGGCTTTCCTGTGAAGGAAAGCAGATTTCGAAGAGAAATGGAAAAATTCAGGAATTCTCAGCAGAGAGATCTGTCTCTTGAGGTTTGAAACTGTATATTAATTAATTTGGCCATGTGATATCTTGATATTTCATTATATAACTATGTTGGAAACAGGAGAGGATTCATATATCTTGGCATTTCTTTATTAACCATGTCAGCCATTTGAGAGGACTTGTGTATCTACATTATTAACCATGTTGGTTTTGTGAAAGGACTCGTATATCTTCATTGTTAACTATGTTGTCCATTTGAAATCCACTGCTAAAAATAATGTTGGCCATGTGAGTGGACTTGATATTAACAATGTTGGCATTGTGAGAGGACTTGTTTTTCTTCATTACTAACCATGTTGGCAATGTGAAAGGATTTGTTATTAAATATGTTGGCCATGTGAGAGGACTCGTATATCTTTGTTATTAACTGTGTTGGGCTTCAGAAAGGACTTTATTAAGTATTGTGGCTTTTTGAGAGGACTCATATATCTTCATTATTAACTGTTGTGGCTTTTTGAGAGGACTCATATATCTTCATTATAAACTATGTTGGCCTTCAGAAAAGACTTGTGTATTTTCATCAATAACTGAGAGGACTCATATATCTTCATTATTAACTATTGTGGTCTTTTGAGAGGACTCATATATCTTCATTATAAAGTATGTTGGCCTTCAGAAAGGACTTTTGTATCTTCATTATTAACTATGTTGGCCTTTTGAGAGGACTCGTATATCTTCATTATTAATTATGTTGGCCTTGTGAAAGGACTTAATATTAACTTTGTTGGCCATGTGAGAGGACTTGAATATCTTCAGTGTTAATTTTGTTGGTCATGTGAGAGGACTTGAATATCTTCGGTGTTGACAATGTGAGAGGACTTGAATGTCTTCTAATTATGTTGAAAAGGACTCATATCTTCGGTATTCACTATGTTGGCCATGTGAGAGGACTTGAATATCTTCAGTGTTAATTATGTTGGTCATGTGAGAGGACTTGAATATCTTCGGTGTTGACAATGTGAGAGGACCTGAATGTCTTCTAATTATGTTGGAAAGGACTCATATCTTCGGTATTCACCATGTGGCCATGTAAGAGGGCTTGTATTTATTCAGTATTAAACTATGTTGTCCATGTTAGAGGACTTGTATATCTTCATTATTAACTTTGTTGGCCATGTGAGAGGACTTGAATATCTTTGGTGTTAATTATGTTGGCCATGTGAGAGGACTTGACTATCTTTGGTATTCACTATGTTGACCATGTGAGAGGACTTGAATATCTTCAGTGCTAATTATGTTGGCCATGTTTGAGGACTCATATATCTTCGGTATTCACTATGTTGGCCATGTCGGAGGGATTGTATTACTTCAGTATTAAACTATGTATATCTTCATTACTAACTTTATTGAACATGTAAGAGGACCTGTATATCTTGGTATTTTGTTATTATTAATTTTGCTGGCTGTGTGAAAGGACTCATATATAGAGGATATGGAATGAGTGTTTTTCTCATATAATATTTATGAAACGAGTCTAAGAATTTTCCGTTTGGGCGAGCCTGTGGCGAGCCCAAACGGAAAATTCGGACGAGTTTCATAAATATTATGAGAAAAACACTCATTTCATATTCTATTTATCATATGACACACACACGCACAAATTATCCACTTAGTATGACTTTTTAACCCATCACCTAACTTGAGTTGCAGACGGCACTTGGAAAAAACATCCTCGTATAATTAAAAATTTTTGTTTTTTGCTTCCAAAACATAGGTTATGACCCCTCTTTGGAACAAGCTCGTTCCAATGAGGGGTCATAACCTATGTTTTGGAAGCAAAAAGTGAAAATATAAAAAAAAATGAATGGCGTTTTTCTTGTAGGTAAAAGATTAATACAATATAACCCATTCTAATTAGGACAGATAAGGTAAATTCTCCCTACTGAAATTATACAAATGTGACCCAGTTGTATTTTGTTTAGCCAATCAAATTGTCTAGTTTTGAAAATGACCAATGAAAGCTCCCAGCTCTAATTACGCAAATTATGAAAATGTGGCCCAGTTTTATTTTGTTCAGCCAATCAAATTGTCTAGTTTTGAAATTGACCAATGAAATTGATGGAAAGCTTTATTTATCATTGATTAATATGAAAACAAAATATCAAATGTTCTAAAGTGAACAAAACCGACGAGTCATATGATAAATCCTAATTATTAACAATATTGTATATCTCCATCATTAACTATTTGGGCCATGTGACAGGTCTTGTATATCTCCATTAACTATTTGGGCCATGTGACAGGTCTTGTATATCTCCATTAACTATTTTGGCCATGTGACAGGTCTTGTATATCTCCATCATTAATTATATTGACCATGTGACAGTTCTTGTATATCTCCATCATTAATTATTTTGGCCATGTGACAAGTCTTGTATATCTCCATCATTAACTATTTTGGCCATGTGACAGGTCTTGTATATCTCCATCATTAACTATTTGGGCCATGTGACAGGACTCTTATATCTCTATCGTTAACTATTTTGGCCATGTGACATGTCTTGTATATCTCCATCATTAACTATTTTGGCCATGTGACAGGTGTTGTATATCTCCATCATTAACTATTTGGGCCATGTGACTGGACTCTTATATCTCTATCATTAACTATTTTGGCAATGTGATATGTCTTGTATATCTCCATCATTAACTACGTTGTCGATATGACAGATCTTTTATATCTCCATCATTAACTATTTTGGCCATGTGACAGAACTTGTATATCTCCATCATTAACTATTTTGCCCATGTGGCAGGTCTTGTATATCTCCATCATTAACTATTTTGGCCATGTGACAGGTCTTGTATATCTCCATCATTAACTATTTGGGCCATGTGACAGGACTCATATATCTCTATCAGTTACTATTTTGGCCATGTGACATGTCTTGTATATCTCCATCATTAACTACGTTGTCCACATGACAGATCTTTTATATCTCCATCATTAACTATCTATTTTGGCCATGTGACAGGTCTTGTATATCTACATCATTAACTATTTTGGCCATGTGACATGTCTTGTATATCTCCATCATTAACTATTTTGGCCATGTGACAGGTCTTGTATATCTCCATCATTAACCATTTTGGCCATGTGACAGGTCTTGTGTATCTCCATCATTAACTATTTTGGCCATGTGATAGGTCTTGTATATCTCCATCATTAACTATTTTGGCCATGTGACAGGACTCATATATCTCCATCATTAATTATTTTGGCAATGTGACAGGTCTTGTATATCTCCATCATTAACTATTTTGGGCATGTGACAAGTCTTGTATATCTCCATCATTAACTATTTTGGCCATGTGACAGGTCTTGTATATCTCCATCATTAACTATTTTGGCCATGTGACAGGTCTCGTATATCTCCATCATTAACTATTTTGGCCATGTGAGAGGACTCGTATATCTCTATCATTAACTATTTTGGCCATGTGACATGACTCATATATTTCCATCACTAACTATTTTGGACATGTGAGAGAACTCATATATCTCTGTAATTAACTGCATGAAGGACTCTAAAATCATGGTTTCAGTTCTTAAACCAGTTGGTTGTTTCATTTCCGTAGTCAGCAATATATTCTCAATGCGACAACAAGGAAGAATTTTTTGGAAACACAAGAAAATGAAAACTTTCAGGCAATTTCATAATAGAAACACATGGCTGGAAAATGCATAATGTGCTTCATAATCTTGCAAGAGCTTGGATCAGAGGTTAGCTAACTCAGCTGGTCTTTGTGATAGCCGAGAAGTCCTTAGTTTAGCAAAATTTAGGTCCTCTACAAACGATCCTCATTTTGTTCCTGTGGGTTGAAAAACATGGCAGCCAGAGTCATTCTTTGATTCTGGTTGGTGGATTTTCAAAAATCTTCTCTGAAACTGCCAGGCCAAATGTTTTGATACTTCACATAAATGATGACTGGGAAATCCTCTACCAACGATCCTCATTTAATGTTGATCAGGTTACAAACATGGCCGCAATTGCTGCTTCCAGTTACTATAGAAACCCTATAAGAAATCACATTTTCATCTTCTCTGGAACTACTGAGCCAATGTGTACCAAACCTGGCAGGAATAGTCTATAGGAGGTCCTCTACAAACGATCCTCATTTTGTTCCCATGGGTTTGAAAACATGGCCCCCAGAGGCATTCTTTGATTCTGATTGGTGGATTTTGACAAATCTTCTCCTCTAAAACCATAGGGCCAAATGTTTTGAAACTTTGAATGGTTGATGACTGGGACCCCCTCTACCAATAATCCTCATTTAATGTTGATCGGGTTGCAAACATGGCCACAATTTCAGCTTATAGTTACTATAGGAACAGTATGGGAAATCACATTTTCATCTTCTTCTCTGGAACTACTGAGCCGACGTGATCCAAACTTTGCAGGAATGGTCTATGGGAGGTCCTCTACAAACTATTCTCATTTTGTTCCCGTGGGTTGAAAAACATGGCCGCCAGCAGAATTCTTTGATTCTGGTTGGTGGATTTTCAAAAATCTTCTCTGAAACTGCCAGGCCAAATGTTTTGATACTTCACATAAATGATGACTGGGACCCCCTCTGCTAACGATCCTCATTTAATGTTGATCGGGTTGTAAATATGGCTGCAATTGCCGCTTATAGTTACTATAGAAACCCTATGGGAAATCACATTTTCATCTTCTTCTCTGGAACTACTAAGCCGATGTGAACCAAACCTGGCAGGGATAATCTGTGGAAGGTCTACAAATGCTCCTCATTTTTGTTACTGTGCATTGAAAAACATGGCTGCTAGAAGCATTTTTTGATTCTGATTGGTGGATTTTGAAAAATCTTCTCCTCTGAAACCACAAGACCAAATGTTTTGAAACTTTGCATGGCTGATGACTGAGACACCCTCTGCCAACGATCCTCATTTAATGTTGATCAGGTTGCAAACATGGCTGCAATTATGGCTTATAGTTAATATAGAAACCCTATGGGAAATCACATTTTCATCTTCTCTGGAACTACGGAGCTGAGCTGAACCAAACCTGGTAGGGATAGTCTATGGCAGGTCCTCTACAAATGCTCTTCATTTTGTTACCGTGCATCGAAAAAGCATGGCTGCTAGGAGCATTTTTTTATTCTGATTCGTGGATTTTGAAAAATCTTCTCTGAAACCTCAGGGCTAAATGTTTTGAAACTTTGCATGGTTGATGACTGGGACACCCTCTACCAATGATCCTCATTTAATGTTCATCATGTTGCAAACATGGCCACAATTGCGGCTTATAGTTACTGTAGAAACCCTATGGGAAATCACATTTTCATCTTCTTCTCTGGAACTACTGAGCCAACGTGAATCAAACTTTGCAGGAATGGTCTATAGGAGGCCCTCTACAAACGATCCTCTTTTTGTCCCTGTTGGTTGGAAAATATGGCCACCAGAGACATTCTCTGATTCTGATTGATGGATTTTGCAAAAATCTTCCCCTCTGAAACTACAAAGTCAAATGTTTTGAAACTTCACATGATTGAGGACTGGGACACCTTCTACCAATGATCCTCAAGTAATGTTGATATAATGTTGCAAACATGGTCACAATTGCAGCTCATAGTCACCATGGAAAGCCTATGGGAAATCACATTTTTATATGTAGTTCCAGGTGAGCGATTACAGGCTCTTTAGAGCCTCTAGTTTAATTACTCGTATGATATCAGTGGGAGGTGGGAGGGCATGGCTCTTGATGAAACAATCTATCTGCCTACAGTATATTATTTTTAACCCCTTACATATGCCGCGGAATCTCTGGGAAGTCAAGCAGTGCTTGTTTACTGTAGTAAAATTTTGCATTACTATTAAAATAAGACCTGGAACAATACCTGCGATACAAGTCCTCTAAAGTTGGCAGCACAGGTGTAAACAATTGTCTAAACTTAACTTCATACCTGTGTTGTGGTCATCATATATCACCCAAGGATGCTGAAAATGACCTTAAACACAAACACCAATAAATTAATAAATAAACGTTTATGTAATGCAAATAGTCGATGACACCAGCAAAACACTGTCTTGAATAATTACAAAAAATAATTTTTTGCTTCACAAAAATAGCTTAAGATGCCTTTTGTACAATAGATCGAATCTGTTATGACCAATATGTTAGGTAAAGGGTTATTTGTGACTGCTTGGAATACAAATTACTTGTTCATATGAAAACCTCAATGTAGGTCTTCATTAGGCCTAAAAAAGTTGCAAATCTGATTCTCAGGCCCTCCTGCATGTTCCTTTTGACTACCACATGCTCTCTTTTTATAACCAATGCAAACTTCAAAAAATAAAAATTAAATGGTTTATGTCTGATATTTTACCCAAGTTAACCCTTTACCCAACACAGACGATATCAAAATTTATTATTTTAAATATAATTTTTTAAAAAAATTTTTTAAAATTTCGACAAAACCATATCATGTGACCCCTCATTGGAACGAGCTCAATGAGCTTGTTCCAGTGAGGGGTCACATGATATGGTTTTGTTGAAATATTTTGAAAAATTTAATTTTTTCAACTGCTCAATTTGCATAATATGCGGGCGGATGCGGGCGATTCGTTAGGAAAAGGGTTAATAAAATTGTCCCTTGAGTGCATTGCAAAGCCTTTTTGAACTCAAGGGACGAAATACACTAGCACTCTACCGGTTAATCTATTATGTTAAAGGGCTAATACCATGTTTGACGAAACAAACTAAAATAGAATAAATACTCAGTCTATTTCTAAAATACAGGAAAATGACCAAATCTCTCTTAATTGAATATTCCTGTCATTTGAATAATTTTCATTGACAAACTGGCTATTCAGTTAACAGGATTTTGCTGTGACAGCAAGGGAATCATGCTGTCGAAGAGTGTATCTGTCAGAATTCATGGGTAGAGAAACCTGTTTAAAGCGTATTTAGTTCTGGTGTATTGGCCTTGTGCAAAATGTGTAGTTTGCCAAAAATGCGTAACTGGTACCTGTGCCGCTGGTTCCCTCATGCTCCAACCGGTATTGGTACTGAAGCTTTTCTCCTCCCAGTACCGGGACACAATTATTTAATGGGGAAATTCCTAATTGAACAAAGGTAAACAGGCTGATAATCATGTATGGCACACTTGCGTGACATACTTTTAACTCATTTGTGAATGAACATATCAAAACACTACAGGTGAATGTTCTGTCTGCACCACAACTCGATAAGGCCGACCATTTTGACTTTTCAAATGTCACATCAAAGACCCTTGCAGCGCCGTCATCCTCAAATTCAAAGAAATTATTCTGTGGTAACATCAAAGTAATCAAAAAGCATGATCTTCATGCTTTATGATTACTTTGATGTCACCGCAGAATAATTGCGATGTCTTGCGATCTTGTGGACTAGCGCGGTTTGAATGTGAATTTCTACCATCTGATTGCGATATGTCCTCCAATTGTTGATTGTTCCGGTACCTGTACCAGTTTCAACAGGACAGGCTCTGTCCTGTCCCGGTACCGGTTATGTTGGTACCGGCAGTACTTTGACATGACTGATCAGACCTTTAGATGGGTCTAACTTGGGGACTCCAACCCGCCATAATTTGGGGATATTGCACATACCAGGCCACTTGTTCTGGGTCTATCGTGCAACACGATTCAAATCTTGTGTAATTATATTACACTGCCATCTGTATGTTGTAAATCAACAGTTTTAATGGGATGTAGTCGACATTGGACCTAAAGGCTGTAATATAATATTTTTATACTGTACCAATGACCCAGACATAGCTGGTGCTAACTCTTAAAATATAGGGCCAAACACAAATTTTGCCCCCCAATCCCCAAAATTTGCATCTAAAACTAAAGAAAACATGTCCTGAAAGGCCCTCCACACCTCGCCCCCACTGCGCATGCGCAGTGTCAAGGACGTTCCGAAATTGGCGCCATTTATCATTCTAAGTTTGGCCCTTCATCAGTTAACATCTGACTGATCTTTGTGCTTTTAAATCTCAGTTTAAATGATGCCAGACACATAAATATTAGTGAAATGGTGATTCTAAGGAGGATAGAAAAGGAGGAGAGGAAAAGAATGTGTGACAGAATATTATCAGGGCTGTAACTTAAAATTTTTTAATGAAATTATGTTAAGTTACCTATTTTCAAGGCAGCAGCCATTTTGTTGTCATTCTGATTATTTAGTTACACTGTTTTTTCAAGTGTTTTTCCTCTCTCCCTGTCCTTTAAGTCCCCCTTGCTATTCTCCCATGCTTTTGGCATAGTTTCTGTAATTATTATTACTAAAATTTCTTGGGAGTTTTAGCTTAATAACAGAATGAATTCTGTTCTTTCCCCATGTTTACGTCTTCACCTACGGGTGGTTAGGCGTTGTGTTCTGCATCTACCATCTGATGTTCTGCAGTTTCTTCCCTGGAAGTCTCTGTTTTGCATCAGATGGTGTATTTTTGGTAACTGATTTCGGGCCTGGGTGCCTGGAGTCTTATTTTAGTGTTTTTACACTCATTGTTTACATTTACAACAGCCCTCTGTGTGAGGGGGGGATTTCTAAATAATAATATCTTTATGTTATTTTAATCATAACTAGATACATTATTATTGTTCGTAAGTGTTGAATAAATTGTTTAAAATATTTTTAAAATTTTTGTCCACACTTAGGCTTGGGATCCATTGGGGCTCAACGTTACTTTTCAGAAACTTGGGCTGTTCTGAAAAAATATTTTTTCAAAATATTTTGATTTCAATTATTTTTTCTATATTAATGGATCATATTATTATTATGTATTTTGATTGCCAGGGGTTAGTGCGAGTACCAGGACTTGTTTTCTTTTCACTTTGAAAGGATATTGATCAATTGTTTTAAGAGGAAGTCTTCCTCTGACCTTATTATCATTCTATATGTGGTCAGTGTACTCGCATTAACTCCTGTTCTCTATCGTATGATTTCGATGACAATATGGGAAGCGTATGTCACGGTATGTTGTTGGGGATTTGGACACTCCGGTCCTTTCCCCGCAGGGTCACTCTACTTTATCAATTTCTATTTCAGACGATCAAGATTAGGGTGATGTATCTGTGATGTCTTCCAACAGTGTGCCTCCGTCGTCACAATTAATGAAGGGCTAGCGGAAAAGTGCTCATGTAATACGCCAATTGCCTAAGAGGACCCCAGTAGGTTCGACGGCCTTTGACGTCCGCTAGCTCGCCCGGTGTAGCGTCCATTCACCGAATGGTTCGGCAGCCGGGTTCGTCCGTTGCGGTCTAGAAAGAATTTTGGGGTGATGCGAGCACTATAAAATTAACTTAATGCACACCCAGTGACGGCGGATCGGAGGGAGAACGGAGGAAGCCTTTTAGTCCGGTTCATAGCTCGTTCCGGTCCATCCGGACGGCAAGCGAGAGAGGCCCCTCTCTCGTTCAACAACATCTGGCCCCAGATGTTGTGGTACAAATGTGTCGTTAGCGGAGCATACGTCCGTCGCTCGGGACGCTCCGTTGTATAGGCAGTCCGCTGAGACTGCTAAGGCTTCCTCTTCTCGTCAGCGCACACGACCGCACCTTGGCTGCGTGACCGCCGATATATTACCAGCTTCGCCGATCAAGGATTCTTCGGCGACCAGGTCACACCATCCGGCAGCCAGGGATTCGAGACCGATGGACTCCGGACGTTCGCATAGGAAGTATGCGGGAGCCATCTGATGCGGAGCTGCCCTCGGCGAAGCACCGATAGACTGCGCCTCCGCAGGTCTCGACGCCGGACATTCTTGTGCACATAGCACAGCTTATCGCAGCATCCCAGCAGCCGACAGTAACGGTGTCGGATCGAGAATTATCCGACAGCGCTGGGTCGGTAGCCGGGGACTCGAGGCCTGCAGACTCCGGACGTTCGCATAGGAAGTGTGCGGGAGTCAACGTACACGGAGCTTCCAGCGGCAATGCATCGTAAGTCCGCTACTGCACAGGCCTCGGGAACGGACGTGCTTTCCTTAATAGCACAGTTTATCGCAGCATCCCAGCATCAACTGAATCTGTCGCATATATTTTATCCGACGATGCTGGGTCGGGACGCTCCGCAGAAGCGGGTACGGACGTCCGAAAGTTTCATCCGGTCCGACGGGATACCGAAAGGGATTCGGTGGATTTCAAGCTTTCCCTTTCGGAACAACATATGCTGCGATGCCGGATAAGAAACTGATAGCGTCGGTGGACTTAGAAATTTTTGGTTCGGTTCAGGGACATCGTCCCTCAGTTCCGACATAGTCCAATAATGTCACACAAACTTTCGAATTATTGAACGACGCTATATATATTATTATTTTATGCTTGCTATCCAAGCATTTCTGGTTTCTTGTTCGAAGAGTTATGGAGATGTCTTTCAAAAGTGTGCCTCTGTCGTCATAGTTATTGAAGAGTTAGCGGCAATAAGTGCTCATGGAATATGTCTATCGCTTACGGAGTGACATTCGCTAGCTCACCCGGTGTAGCGTACATTCATCGAATGGTTCGGCTGCCGGGTTCGTCCGTTGCGGTCTAGGAAGGAGATTTGGGTGATGCGAGCACTTTAATTACTTTAGTACTCACCCAGTGACGGCAGATTGAGGACAGATCGGAGGAAGCCAACAACATAGGGGACCGCATGTTGTGGTTCAGATATTTTACATTCGGAGCATATGTCCGTTGCTCGGGACGCTCCGTTATATTGACAGTCCGAGAGACTGTCTTTAATGCTTCCTCATCCTCACAGCAGGGCACACGACCGCACATTGGCTACGTGACCTCGAGTATCCGATCAGTTTCGGCATTCAGTGATTCCACAGCGAATAGGTTGCGCCATCCGGTAGCCAAGGGACACGAGGCCTATACACTCCGTTCGCTCGCATATTGGAAGTATGCACGGGGTAACGATCTCGGAGCTTCCTGCGGCAATGCATCGTAAGACCGCTGCTCCTCAGGCCTCAGTGACGGACGTGCTATCCGAGTTAGCACAGTTGTTTCGCAGCATCCCAGCAATTGACGGTTTCTCGGTCGAATCAGGAATTATCCGACGGCGCTGGGTCGGTGCGGTCCGCGGTTGCATCAAGCTACGGACGACCGAACGCTTTATAGGGTCCGACAGGATGGCGAAAGGGATTCGAAAGATTTCGAGTTTTCCCTTTAGTTGTATCGGAAGATGCCTTTCATATCTTCTGGCATTTCTTCCAGTGATTATTTTTCGGACTTCTTTGCTGCGATCTTGGATAAGAGACTTATAGCGTCATTGGACTCGGATTTTTCGATCGGTACAGGGACTTTGTCCCTGTCTTACCGACGCAGTCCAATATTGTCATTACAACATGTGTTTTATTTTTCGACGCTATATATATTATATATATACATACAAGCCTGCTACTAAGCATGATAGTTTAGTTTCTTGTCCGCGTGGCTCATTTCTGCCATTTTATCTTTTTTACATATAGTTTATTTTGGCAGAGCAGGGCATACCGAGAGTTCATATGCGTCTAGACGGTGTGATTAAAGACTGCATATATTCTTTTTCGCCGTTTATGTCTTTTCCAATTTCAATGTTGGGAACGACATTATGTATAGTAGACTTAACTTAGACGCTTTATTATACGTAATCCGCCTTACTGAGGCGTTATCATTACGTCTTCAAGAAAAGATTTACGAGATATTATTCTCAATGTAATTTCTTTTGAGGGCAGTAGTTTGTTCACGTATAACTCCGCCCTTCAGTGGCTGATTGGAGTTGGTTAGACGTGATGCAGCCCTAGCTACATCCACGCGTGGATAGTAGGTTAAGAACTCTCTCAGAGTCGCTTCGTTCTCGGAGGAGCTTCTCTTCGACGGCAACTTTCCGGCAATCCATGAATTGCTTGATTTATACATTCTCTTGTCTATATAGTGTTACAAGAGATTCAGACTGGGGCAAACATTCGGTGGTTGACTTAGAGAGTGCCGCCGCAGTTGCCGGACCCTAGTGTGGCTGTTATGACGGTTGCCAGTCAAACAGATTGATATATACTGATCCCTACGGATTCGAAGTGCCAGGGTCTTTGGGTTCCGCAGTCTTTTAGCTATCAGTTTAACTTCCGCGGAATAATGTTTTTTAGGCTTGCTTTATGTCATTGCATGAACATTATTCAGAAACGCATGCCCAAATTCCTGTCCTTTAATTCGACAGTAGTGGCGTATCTCCGGAACCAGGGAGGCACTCTTTCGTTTCCGTTATTCAATTTAATGGAAAGAATCCGTCTGTTGGTTATAGTACACCAAGTTCAGTTTTGGTCCGTCATATTCTGGGTCGTCTGATTGTTTTATCGCACTCCCGTTCTCTTACGGGTCGCTTGTTGCTGTCAGAATGGACTCTCAACAAACAAGTATTTTATCAGATTTGCTATCTATGGGAGCGCCCAATGATGTTTTATTTATGACACAGCTTGCTTATCAATTGCAGACGTATGTTAGCTTGTCCAGATCTCTGAGCTAAAACTGCTAACGCTCTATTGATCTATAGGACGGAATGATAGGATACGCGTATCCTCCGGCGCTGTTGTTTTAGCAGGTATTGCTAAGATAAACAACCACAATACATTTCTGTTGATAGCATCTCTATCTTCACAGAGATCATGAGTAATTTACTCTCTTGTCTACTGTGGATCTTAACGTGAAATCTTCCTCTATGTGAGGATCTTTTTTCACTGGGTAAATCGTGTCATCTTTATCACAACCAGCAAGGTCGCAACCTTCATGTATTCCGTTGTGTGGTCCGTATTGCATTGTAAGCACTGTACTGGACGAGCTTTGGACGCGATTTCTTACTATAGGAGATCCTCTTCTTCGCTATTCTATGCGACTAAAGTGGAGGCTCTTTCGTCGTGGTGTAGGGATCATTATGTTCATATGGTTGATCCCTCCATACTACGCATTGCTAGTTTTTAGTATACTTGTTTCACAAGATCTACTGCAGCCTGTTGTTATTTAGGTTATAGGTTTATGTACCTCATACCTATGCACTCTACGATAGTTTACAATTGAGTCTTTTGTCTCTTTATCTAAGTCAGTTAGTAACTTTTTGATAAATAGACTTAGAATCTTTAGATTAAATTCCTATACGGATTTTAACTTCGGTTCTTATTTAGCTAAGTAATCATTTGAGCCTCTGGAAACAGTAGTTTTCAAATTCTGACCTTTTAGACAGTAATTCTGTTGGTTTCTCTTTTACTGTAGAGTCAGTGAGTTTCATGCACTATCGATGGATGATTTTCACTTTCATAGTTTCGGAATCAATACTTCCGTTACTATTTAGGTTGGATTGTTGCATAAGAGTTAGGCTCCTATTATCCGGAACCTATTATTTTAAGGTCCTTCCGTCTTCGTATGGGCATAGGCCTTTACTCTTTCCGGGTACAGTTTATGTATTTATAAACAGATATCTGTTTATTACAAGGGCGTAAGCTTCTTCTGTCTTTGATGTCTAGTAGAAGGACGTTACGCTCCATTTTATTGTTAATGGATTCTATTAACTAGCGTACTGCTTATGGTATATCATTGGCTTAGCAGTTGTGCTTAAGATTTCGGCTCATGAAGTAAGAGTTCTTCTACTTCTTGGGCTTACATTAATAGTGTTGCTATTTTAGATTTTTGAAGGCTGCTCATTGCGCTCAGCCATCCATTCATGAATTTTATCTTAGAAATATCGAGTCCATTTCTGGAGGCCTCTATTGTTAGGTCTATTATCTACTGCTCAGAATGTCATTCACTTAACAGTTGCTACTATAGCTAGGTAGGCTGTCTGTTTTGGCAGTGTCTCCGTTCGGCTGCCCTCTTCGCTCTGGGCTATTTGACCCAGGGCAAGAAAAAGGGGGGGGGGGAGGGTGTTCCCTTGGGTCACCTGTTTTTACTATGAAAACAAGGGGATACCTCCTCCGGAGTTAGTAATTCTGAGCTGTTATTGGGATGGTTGTTTAGTGAGCAGTTTAAGTTTATAAAATTCATTCAAGTCTTAGTTTTTAAAGTATAGCTTTTGAATATTGCATATGTCAACGGACATGATTATGCAATTCTCACACACTTTTAAGAGTATAAGAGTCTCTATTCTCTAGACTTACTTTATTATTGGCTTACTTTAAAAATTATTAGTATAAGGATTATTGGATATTAATAGAGTACATGGATGTATGAAGCTCAATTTTTGGAAGGTGTTGTATCTTTCTAATTTATCATAAATAAGAAAGATACATGTAAGGCCTATTACTTCTTTTCCCTACAGGGGATGACTCTATTTTATTTTATTGAGCGTATTCCATTTTGCTCTATGTCCTTGGCCCTCCAGCCTTTTTACTATTCAGCTATGTCTGGGTCATTGGTACAGTATAAAAATGTTAAAAAATTTATAGTAATTTATATATTTTTTATACTTACCAATGACCCAGACGGGGATGGCCCTCCCAGGAGTTGGGAACTCTTGCCTCCCCGCTGAGTACATAGCGCTTACCAGGCACTGGTTATTAGAATGATAAATGGCGCCAATTTCGGAACGTCCTTGACACTGCGCATGCGCAGTGGGGGCGAGGTGTGGAGGGCCTTTCAGGACATGTTTTCTTTAGTTTTAGATGCAAATTTTGGGGATTGGGGGGCAAAATTTGTGTTTGGCCCTATATTTTAAGAGTTAGCACCAGCTATGTCTGGGTCATTGGTAAGTATAAAAAATATATAAATTACTATAAATTTTTTAACTTTTTGGATTGCAGCATCCACAGTACATAGCACTCCAAAAATTATATTACAGCCTTTGGGTCCAAGTCTGGACTAAATGGGTTGATGTGACAGTTGTGCTCCCAGTTATTGACTCAGATAAGTGATAAGTACTCAACTCAGTGAAATTGATTTCTGTGGTACTCTGTATTCCATTTCAGTTAAGAAGAGCCTCACCTATTTACAAGTGAGCTCCAGCTGTCATAATTTGGGCACATCTCTGTAAACACCCTTTAACGGCCTAAATTTGGGGTATTTTAAAAGCATCATCATGTAGTAATAGAAAATGAATTTCACTCAGAAAATATGTACGAACCGTGTTATCATTTTCTGGGTAGTTTAACTCTTTACCCAACATAATGACCCAAACCGGCCTGTGCTATTCACAAAAATCGCCAATTAATTTTCTTTTTTTTTCGTCTCAAAAACATGGGTGATGACTCCTCTTTGGAACGAGCTCATCGAGCTCGTTCCAAAGAGGGATCATAACCTATGTTTTTGAGACAAAAAATTAAAAAAATTAGTTATTCAAGAATTTTGTTTGCAAGTGTCGTCTGCTTTTCAAGTTAGGGAAATGGTTAAGATATGAAGTGCCTAGGATGCTGTAACTCATGTTCAAAAAAGTTTCTTTTACAAGTTTAGACAAGTATACTTTTTTTATTTGTAGGTTGAAAGAGACAGAAATAACCTGATTGTACAGACTTTTAAACAGTTGAATACCCAGTATAATCGACGCACGAACACCACAGGTCCACCACTCGCTGTTCATAGAGTGAAAGTGACCTTCAAAGATGAACCAGGTGAAGGAAGTGGAGTGGCCAGAAGTTTCTATACTGCCATAGCAAATGTGAGTAGATGCAAGATGTGTGATGCATTAAAAAAAAAAAACCTTCATGTCACAAACAAGCAAAAAAATTGAGGGTTGGTCACTTGTATTTCCGGAGTCCTTCTAAGGTTGTCTGCATGAATTCTAACAATAAAATTTAAAATATCAGTTTGTGTGTCAAACATTGTGAGGTGTAACAAATTGTTTATTTCAAAACTTAGTTTCTGGTGATGTGAATCATTTATTGTTGCCAAAAGTCAGAAAGAGGCTGATTTGGTTATCCTGAATTAAGAAAACTCTCTTAGCTCTGTGGATTGTTGATACTTTGTGATTTGTTATAACTCTTGGGTGTTATTTGGCTGTAATTATACCCCCACTTTCGAAGAAAATAAAGTATTCATAACTTAAGTAAATTATTATATTTTTATACTGTACCAATGACCCAGACTTAGCTGGTGCTAACTCTAACAAAACCAGGGCCAAACACAAATTTTGCCCCCCAATCCCCAAAATTTGCATCCAAAACAAAAAGAAATCATGTCCTAAAGGACCTCCATACTACGCCTCTACTGCGCATGCGCAGTGACGCAGACATCCCGAAATTGGCGCCAATTATCATTCTCTGTTTGGCCCTTCATCAGTCAACATCTCACTGATCTTTGTGCTTGTAAATCTCAGTTTAAAGGATGCCAGACACGTAATTCTTGGAGAAAATGTGATTCTAAGGAGGATAGAAGGAGGAGAGGAAAAAGAAGTGACAAAAAATAATCAGGGCTGTACTTAAAATTTTTTTGATGAAATTATGTTAAGTTGCCTATTTTCGAGGCATGGGCCTCTTGTTGTCATTCTTACTAATTGTTGCACTGCTTATTCAGTGTTTCCTCTCCCCTAGCCTTCTAAAGTCCCCCCTTGCAATTCTCCCATGCTTTTGGCATATTTTTGAGAAATTTCATTTCTAAAATTTCCTGGGAGAGTTGCTTGGTTACAGAATGTTTTCTGTTATTTTCCCCATAGTTACGTTTTCACCCATGGGTGTATAACGTTTGTGTTCTGCATCTTCCATCTGATGTTCTACAGATTCTCCCCTGGGAGTCTCTGTTTTGCATCAGATAGAGTGTAATTGATGACTGATTCCGGGCCAGTTTTTTCAGTGCCTGGAGTCATGTTTTCTGGTGTTTTTACACTGTTTGTTTTCATTGGCAACAGCCTTTTTTGAGGGGGGCTGTTTGCCTTTGCTGTAGTTTATCTCACTATAAGATACATTTGTATTATCCGAAAGTGTCTCATTAATTATTTAATATAAATTTAAAATTTTTGACCACACTTTGCCATCGGATCCATCGGGGCTCAACGTTACTTTTCAGCAACTTGGGCTTCGCTGAAAAAATATTTTTTCAAAATTATTTTGTTTTGCAATTGTTTTTTCATTTATTAATGGATCATGTTATTATGTATCTTTGTGTCAGGGGTTTTTGCGAGTAACTAGGACTTATTGTTGTTCTTTCACAATGAAGGGACGTTGTTCAAATTGTAATAGGAAGAAATCTTCCTCTGACTTTCATGATCATTGTATTAATTGTAGTCAGTGTTCTCGCATTAATCCCTGTCCTATATGTGAACATTGGGATGAGAAACATTGGAAACGTGTGTCACGATATGTTGTTTCTGGAGAAAGAGCGATTCCGGCTCTTTCTCCGCAAGGTCACTCTACTCTCTCAGTTTCTATTTCAGAGGAACCAGAACCGGGTGATGTTTCCATGTTATCTTCTTCAAGTGTGCGTCCGTCGTCACAAATGAATTCAGAGCTAGCGGCAAAAGTGCTCATGGAGATTAGACAAATGTCGTCCGCTAGCTCGCCCGGTGTAGCGTCCATTCACCGAATGGTTCGGCAGCCGGGTTCGTCCGATGCGGTCCAAAAGGAAATGTTGGGTGATGCGAGCACTATAAACATAATAGATGCACACCCAGTGACGGCGGATAGTAAGCGAGAACGGAGGAAGCCTTTGAGTCCGGTTCCTAGCTCGTCCAGGTCCAGCCGGGCCGCGAGCGAGAGAGGCCCCTCTCTCGTACAACAACATCTGGGACCAGATGTTGTGGTACAAAATGTGTCTTTAGCGGAGCATACGTCCGTCGCTCGGGACGCTCCGTTGTATACGCAGTCCGCAGAGACTGTTAAGGCTTCCTCTTCTCGTCAGCGCACACGACTGCACCTTGGCTGCGTGACCGCCGATATATTACCAGCTTCGCCGATCAAGGATTCTTCGGCGACCAGGTCACACCATCCGGCAGCCAGGGATTCGAGACCGATGGACTCCGGACGTTCGCATAGGAAAAGTATGCGGGAGCCATCTGATGCGGAGCTGCCCTCGGCGAAGCAGCGAAAGACTGCGCCTCCGCAGGTCTCGACGCCGGACATTCTTGTGCAGATAGCACAGCTTATCGCAGCATCCCAGCAACCGACAGAAACGGTGTCGGATCGAGAATTATCCGACGGCGCTGGGTCGGTACGCTCCGCCGAAGCATCGGGGGTGGACGACCGGGAACATCATGAGGTCCGACCGGATGGTGAAAGGGATACGGATGACTTGGAGCTATCCCTTTCGGAACAACATAAAGCTGCCGTGGACTTCATACGGCACTTTCTCCCTCAAGTTGTTCCGTCGGGCCAGACTGCTGCGCTTCCGGACAAGAGAATTATAGCGTCATTGGACTCTGAATTTTTTGAGCGGTTCAGGGACATCGCTCCCGAGTTTCCGTCGCAGTCCAATAATGTTGCAAGAACATTTGAATTATTGAACGACGCTATATTTAAACTTGCTTCCAGGACGGGGAAAGCAGGTTTCTTGTCCGCTAATACTCTCAACCTGCCTTTCATTAATGCAAGGAATAAATTCGATACGGCAGGACAGGGTATACCGAGAGTTCCTCTGCGTATGGACGACGAGGCGGAAGACTTAGAGCTATCATTACCGTCGTCAGCTTCTATTCCAACCGCGGTGTTGGAAACAGCTATTGCGTCTAACAGAGCCAATTTAGATGCCTTATCTTACGCAGATCACCTTACTAAGGCGTTATCACTGCGCCTTCAGGGGAAAGAGTTTCAGGATATACAATCCTCTTTAAGACTTCTTTCAAGGGCAGTAGCTTATTCCACGTGTAACTCCGCCCTTTCAGTGGCAAATCTGGAGTTGGTTAGACGTGACGCAGCCCTAGCTACATCCACATTAGTGGATTCTAAGGTGAAGAACTCTCTTAGAGTCGCTTCGGTCTCAGGAGAACTTCTCTTTGACGGCAAGCTTTCCGCTATTTATGATAAAATTACAAAGAAAGCTAAGGATTCTCTGTTGTTCAAATCTGCTCCTAAGAAGTCGGATACAGCAGACACGAATAAGACAGGCACTTCTGGGTCTAATGCGCCCAAGAGAGGTTCCTATAGAGGTTCCGGTGCGTCCTCTTGGTCTTATTCGAGAGACCGTCAGGATAGCGACTCTCGTTCGGGACGTCCTTCGGGCCGGGACAATCGGTCGGACGCCCCGAGGTCGACGGGGCGAGGTGCGGGTCGTGGAAGACGTGGTTTCTCCTACCGCAGGCCTCGCAGGTCCAGGAGGTGATGGCTTAAACCTCTATCGCGTTCCGGTTGGCGGAAGGTTGTCGAGCTTTTCACAAGAATGGGCGTCGATTACGGACGACCCTTGGGTGAGAGGAGTGACTTCGGAAGGTCTAAAGATATCCTTCAAACGAAAGCCTCCATTAACTCGAAGTCCAAAGTGGACTCATCTTCCGTCAAATCCGCAGAAAAGAGATGCTCTGTTATCAGAGGTGCAGTCTCTTTTAATGAAGAACGCGGTAGAGGTCGTAGAAAACCAGGAATCTCCGGGATTCTACAGCCATCTGTTTCTGGTTCCGAAACCAGACGGCTCGTTCCGTCCAGTCATAGATTTGAGCTGGATAAACAAGCTGATCGTCGCTCCGAAGTTTTATATGGAGACGATTCGATCGGTCAGAGCGAGTATTCGGGTGAACGATTATGCAACGAGCATAGATCTCAAAGATGCGTACTTTCACGTCATGGTACATCCGACATTCCGAAAGTATCTACGCTTCGCAGTCCTAGGAGTGGTGTATCAATTCCGGGCGATGTGCTTCGGATTGAATCTAGCACCCTGGGCTTTCACTCGGGTAATGAACTCGGTAATGATCTACTTCCGAGCTCATTCGTCTGCGGTAACGTCGGCCTACCTGGACGACATTCTTCAGAGGTACGGCAACGAGTTAACGCTTCAGAACGATGTTCAGAATCTTCTTCTATTGCTCCGACGTCTCGGTTTTATAGTAAACGAGGAGAAGTCGGATCTGGTGCCGTCCAAGTCATTCACTCATCTGGGAATGAGCTTCGAGACGCACAACAATCTCGTTCGTCTGCCGTTAACCAGAGCGAAATTAGTCAGTTGTTACGCTCGCTATTGTCTGCACGCAGACAAAGTCACGGCGAGAGAATTTATGAGACTGATAGGTCTGTGCGGAGCCGCTGCGGATCTCATTCCGATGGGGCGGTTACGCACACGTCCTCTTCAAATTTTCCTGACTCAGAATTGGAGTGTGAAAATTCATTCCCTCGATGTAGACGTTCTCTTGTCAGATCAAGTGAAACAAGAGATTCAGACTTGGGCAAACATTCAGTGGTTAACTCAGGGAGTTCCGCTGCAGTTGCCGGATCCGAGTTTTACCGTTATGACGGATGCCAGTCAAACAGGTTGGGGTGCATCATTAATCCCAACGGATTCGAGATGCCAGGGTCTTTGGGATCCGCAATTCCTGTGCAAGCACATAAACATCAAGGAAATGATGTCAATTTGGCTTGCATTACGTCACTGGATGGACATTATTCACGATGCTCATGTCCAAATCCTATCCGACAATACGACAGTAGTGGCGTATATACGGAATCAGGGAGGCACTCATTCAGTTCCGTTGTTCAATCTAACGGAAAGAATCCTTCTGTTTGCGTTAGAACATCACGTTCTTCTTTCGGTCCGTCATATACCGGGTCGTCTGAATGTGCTAGCAGACTCCCTTTCACGAAAGGGTCGCTTGTTGCCGTCGGAGTGGACTCTCAACAAACAAGTATTCAATCAGATTTGCTACCAATGGGAACGGCCAATGATAGACTTATTTGCGACACATCTCAACAATCAGTTGCAGACGTATGTGTCTCCGTGTCCGGATCCAAGAGCATTTGCAGTAGACGCTCTGTCGATCCCTTGGGACGGAATGATAGGATATGCGTATCCTCAAGCGCCGTTAATTCAACAAGTATTGCTAAAGATAAAACAATCTCAGTGCAAGATTCTGTTGGTAGCATCTCTGTCGCCACAGAGACCGTGGATAAATCTACTCAGGTGTCTGTTGTGGGACCTACCGCGGAAGCTTCCTCCACGGGAGGATCTTCTTTCGCAGGGGAAATCGCGCCAACTCCATCACAACCCGCAAGGTCTCAACCTTCACGTTTTTCCGTTGTGCGGTCCTTCTTGCATGGCAAGCACTTTACAGGACGAGCAGTGGACGCGATTTCTAACTGTAGGAGGACCTCCTCTTCGCTAAACTATGCGGCTAAGTGGAAGGTTTTTCGTCGTTGGTGTAGGGATCATTCTGTAGATATATTCGATCCCTCTATACCAGACATTGCAAACTTTCTAGTATACTTGTTTGACGAAATCAAACTGCAGCCTGTTACTATAAAGGGTTATAGATCTATGTTATCTGATACCTATGCACATCATGATAGTTTACAAATTGGATCTAATGTCTCTTTATCGAAGTTGGTTAGAAACTTTTCGATAAATAGACCCAGAACTCTTAGATTAATTCCTAAGTGGAATTTAGCTTGGGTTCTTCTTAAATTGAAGGAAAAGCCATTTGAACCTCTTGGGACAGTAGATTTCAAATTCTTTCTTATAAGACAGCTTTTCTCTTAGCTTTCTCTTCTGCTAGAAGAGTCAGTGAGCTTCATGCACTATCGGTGGATGATTCTCATTATCGTAGTGTTGGGAATACTATCACCTTCACTACTAACGTGGGTTTTTTAGCTAAGAATCAGGCTCCTAATAAATATCCGGAACCTATTGTTATTAAGGCTCTTCCGTCTTCAGACGGGCGTAGGCCTTTACTCTGTCCTGTTAGAGCATTACGTATCTATAAACAGAGATCTCAGTTTATCAGAAAGGGACAGAAACGTTTCTTTCTGTCTTTGATGCCTAATAGAAAGGATATTTCAGTCCATTCTATTGCTAGATGGATTCAGTTAACTATCCGTACTGCTTATGAAGATTTATCTTCTTCTCAGCAGTCTGTGCTTAAGATTTCTGCTCATGAAGTAAGAGCTCTTTCTACTTCCTGGGCTTATGCTAATAGTGTTGCTATTACAGATTTAATGAAGGCTGCTTATTGGTCTCAGCCATCCACATTTACGAATTTTTATCTCAGAAATATTGAGTCCATTTCTGGAGACCTGCATTGTTTAGGTCTGTTATCTGTTGCTCAGAATGTCGTCCACTAAACAGTTGCAACTATAGTTATGCAGGCTTTCTGTTCCGGCAGTGACTCCGTCCGGCTGCCCTCTTCGCTCTGGGCTATTTGACCCAGGGCAAGGGGAAGGGGGGGGGGGGGGGGGGGGGCAGGTGTTCCCTTAGGTCACCTGCTTTATAGTGAAAAGCAAGGGAATGCCTCCTCCAAGTCAGTATTTCTGAGTCGCTTCCGGGATGGTTTTAAAGTGTAATATTAATGTTTAAATTCATTCATGTCTTATTTTTAAAGTGTAGTTATTTTTAAATTGTATATGTCAAGTGTCAAACGGGCTTTAATATACAATACTCGGACACTTTTAAATGACTATAAAGAGTCTCAATTCTCTGGACTACTTTATTTATTGGCTTGCTTTAAAAATAATTAGTATAAGGGTTATACTGGATGTTAATAGAGAACATGAATGTTATTGTGCTCAATTATTAAGGGTAGTGTATCTTTCTAATTTAATATTAAATAAGAAAGATACATGTAAAGCCTAATACTCCTTTTCTCCTTAAGGGGTTACCTCTTTACTATATAGTTGAGCTTATTGTTTTTTCCTCTATGTCCTAGGCCCTCCAGCCTGTTTACTATTCAGCTAAGTCTGGGTCATTGGTACAGTATAAAAATGTTAAAAAATTTATAGTAATTTATATATTTTTTATACTTACCAATGACCCAGACGGGGATGGCCCTCCCTGGAGTTGGGAACTCTTGCCTCCCCGCTGAGTACATAGTGCTGACCAGGCACTGCCAGTAAGAATGATAATTGGCGCCAATTTTGGGACGTCTGCGTCACTGCGCATGCGCAGTAGAGGCGTAGTATGGAGGTCCTTTAGGACATGATTTCTTTTTGTTTTGGATGCAAATTTTGGGGATTGGGGGGCAAAATTTGTGTTTGGCCCTGGTTTTGTTAGAGTTAGCACCAGCTAAGTCTGGGTCATTGGTAAGTATAAAAAATATATAAATTACTATAAATTTTTTAACTTTTTATAATATTTGTTGGTCATAGATATGCACACACTAGTTATTTTTTTTTTTTTTTTTTATTAATTGTTAGAAATTTTGTCTGTTCAGCCTGTATCTCGGGTATCGAATGTTCTATTGCAATGAAATTCGCCATGAACACTGCTTATGGTATAGGCTTTAAAAAAAGGATTCAACGGTATTTCTCACATTCTCCTTTTTTATAGTTATCTCCCTTTTTTGACTTAGAAATTGTAGGAAATAAACATTATTTGTCTGTTTAGCCTGTATCTCAGGTATGGGTTATCGGATTTCGGTGAAATATGGCATGCAGTTTGCCTATGACAAAGGCTTCTGCCTCATTACATAAAACTTCCAAACACCAAACAATTTACCATACCTTTTGACTTAGAAATTGTTGGAAATTGTTGAAAACTTTCGAAGAAAATGGGAGGTGGGGGGGGGGGGGGGTGTGCATACTGGATTGGGGTTATCAGATTTTAGTGAAATATGGCATGCAGTTTGCCTATGACAAAGACTTTTGCTTCATTGCATAAAACTTCCAAACACCGAACAATTTACCATACCTTTTGACTTAGAAATTGTTGAAAACTTTCGAAGAAAATGGAAGGGTGGGGGGGGGGGGGGGTATACTGGATTGCGTCCGTCCATCTGTCCATCAGTCCATACGAGAATATTTATAAATGATATTTGTTGGTCATAGGTATGCCCACACTAGGCAGAACACCACGTGGGGGTATGCACCGGACAAAAGTCCAGCTCTTGTTTTAATAACTCCCATTGGGAGCGTGGTTGCTCAGTGTTTGTGGCCTGGGACTTCAAACCAATAGGTCCACAGTCTTGGGTAAGGCACTTAGATTAGATTAGATTAGATTCTTTATTTAACAGTAGACATTCAAAAGGAATATACATATATAAATCATTCAATCTGATTAAAAAAAAAAGCTGCAATATACACAATTTCAACACAATCAGTAATGTATGACCATTTATTTATTTGTTTTGTTTTTAGCTCATCTTGACAAAGTCAAGCTGAGCTAATCTCATCGCTCTCAGTCCGTCGTCCATCAACACCATGTTTTGGTCTTCTCTTCCAAAGCCACTGGGCCAATTCAAGTGAAAGTTTGTGTGAGTGATGGTCCCAAAGGGGCATTTCATTTTTGTTCAACTCAATATGCCCAGCCCCATAGGGAGGCATTGGGGGAAAATGCTCCAAAATATTTTTAAAATCTTCTTCTCAAGAACCAGTGTGTACAATGACTTGATATTTGCTATGGAGCTTCCATATAAGGTGTAGAATCAAGTTTGTTCCAACGAAGTTCGTGAAGTAATATTTGGCTTTGTAATAGGAGGGGTAAGATTTTTGGCCCCGCCCAAAATTTCTATTTTCTGAACCGATGGTCCGGTATGAACCATATTTGGTTTGTGGTATTATTGTGTCATAAGTACTTAACCCATGCAAAAAAAAAAAAATTCCTGCATCCCCATGGGAACCCTGGGAGCTAAAAATAGAAAATATTTTCAAATGCCCATATTTCCCAAACCACACAGAACAGAGAGCTGTTATTTGGTATGAAGTATCCTTAGGACCAGTAGAATTGAATGGTAAAAAAAAATTGCCATCGGTTGTGTTAGGGTGTTCTGTAATGGGCATCGAAAAAATGCTGAGTCAGCATATTTGCAAAAATTTTACAAAAAATCTTTTCTCCAGTACCAATCATCAGAATCTTTTGATATTTGGTATACAGCATTCATTGGGATAAAAGTTTGTTGAAATAAAGCTCATTGGTTCATATTTGGGCTCTCTACAGGAGCCCAAAGTTTTAACATAGGGTAATATAGGGAATATTCTTTAAAAATCTTCTTCAGAACCACCAGTCAGAATCTTTTAATGTTTGGTATACATCATTGTTATGAGGGTCAGATTTAATCAAACTAAGTCCCTAGGTTAATATTTGGGCTTCCTACAGAAGCCCAAATTTTATCTTTGTTCAATATGGAGGGTAATTTAAAAAAAATCTTCTTCTTCTTCAGATCCACCAGTCAGAATGCTTTGATATTTGGTATGCAACATCTCTAAGGGGGTCAGATTCAATTTTGTTCAAAGCTGATCCCTGGGTATATATTTGGGCTCACTATGTAGCCCAAATTTGTACTTACTGCAATATGAGGAAATTTCTTTAAAAATCTTCTTCTTCAGATCCACCAGTCAGAATGCTTTCATATTTGGTATCCAACATCTCTGGGGGTGGGGGGTCAGATTCCAGGTTGTTCAATTCGAGTGCCTAGGTTAATATTTGGGCTCCATATGGGAACATGAAATTCAACTTAATACAATATGAGGGAATTTCTTCAAAAATCTTCTTCTTCAGATCCACTTGTTAGAATGCTTTCACATTAGGTATACAACATCTCTACGGGGGTCAGATTCAAGTTTGTTCAAATCGGATCCATAGGTTAATATTTGGGCTTGCTATGGTAGCCCAAATTTGAACTTAGTGCAATTCGAAGAAATTTCTTTACAATTTCTCTTCTTCAGATCCAACAGTCAGAATGCTTTCATATTCCGTACACAACATCTCTAGGGAAGTCAGATTCAACTGTGTTCAAATCAACAGCCTGGGTTAATATTTGGGCTCTCTATGGGAGCTGGATTTGGCCATTTTGCTGAAGAATTAAAAATTTTGTATTCAGTACCCTCTAGAGGTGTGTAACTAAGATTAATCCACATAGGTTGTATCAAGGGGCTTCATAGGGGTGCTGTACATTTTACTTTGTGATCAACTGAAGAAAAGGCATGATCCCAGATTATTTTTGTCACTCCTGAGGGACTCAAAGATTGACAGTGTAGCCTATGGAGATGGCTTGCTTAATGTAGACTCATTCTTGGACTCTGTTTAAATTGTGTTCTGTTCAAGATGAGCGCTTCAGGCCCCGTGGGGCCTCTTGTTTTAATATAGAATATACTGTTGGGAGATAACATTGCCAGATTGGCTGTCTACCTGCCATTCCCCTTTGGATGGAAATTTATTGGAGAAGGACATTCGATGCCATTCCAGGGTCACTGAGTAGAGATAACTTTAAAGTTTAGTATAAAGGAGGGTCTAATTATTGATAACTAATAACTGGTTATTAGAAAAGAACCATGACTAGCAACACCCTCTCTGTCCAGAGCTACGTATTCTAATTTTACAAGCGAAATATGAAGACGACGGAATATTTAGTGATGAAAATGGACAACATATGCCCTGGAGAGAAAGAGGACGAGGTTTTCACGCTCTAATCAGCCATATTTGCATTCTGTTGTCTTGTGCATTAAAGCCAATATATTTCACCACTCTAGTTGGAGGGCTGTGTTCGTTCTAGGGCTGTCGCGACTATCATTTTTTGTAATTGACTAATCGTGACCAGTAATCGACGGTTAGTCGATTAATAGTCGCTTCCCATGATTTTTTAGCAAATCATTCTTCTGTTCGTAAAACTCTGAAAATGACAATGGCACCAGTGTGTTCAGACGAAGTGGGGTTGTGGGAACAACAAATCGGTCCCGACTGAAGCTACATGTAGTCCAATCTTGGACCCACAGTCCGTAATATAATTTTTGGGGTTGGTACGTCCTGTAGGACGTACCAACCCCAAAAATAATATTACTGACTGCGGGTCCAAGTTTGAACTAGATTGAACCCGATGAATTAAAATGAATTTACCAAAGAACGTTCCTGCATATGTTTCCTTTCTGCAATAAGTTTCTCGAAATTTTGAACATTGAGATCTATGCATTCCCTCGTCAGTTGTTAAAATTGGATCTTAGTCTGAAGTTCCGAACTTTCAGAAGTGATCTGACGTTCTGACTTTCGTCATAATTTTGTCACTTCCGCGCTTTGGGTTTTCCAATGGGTGCATTCGTGTGTACAAGACTGGAGAAATTCAGAAGAATCTATTCTTCTCGAGTAACTGTGAGTGTTCTTTCTTACACAGTCAGTGACAGTCTTCCAGATATGAATGTTAACTATGGTTAGATATTTAAAGTTATTCACCTTCATTGATCATTCACCTCACAAAACAATGTAATTTATCCTCGACGTGTAGTAGACGTGTACCACCTTGAAAATGAACGACGATCGACTAAAAATAAAAAACGTCGACTACTTCAATAGTCGACGGTTAGTCGACTAATCGAATAATCGCGACAGCCCTAGTTCGTTCTGTTGTCTGTAGCATGCAATCGGGACAATAAGAATATTATTACAACTAACCTGCGAGGAGTAAGAATCCAGAGTTCTTGTCTTGATAGACTTTATCAATATATTTCTGTTACTTATACTCCGTAGTTCTTGTCCTAATTCGTTCCATATTTTATGGAAATGGAAGATGGTAGGTTATCGAGTGATTTGTTTCGTGTATGGTCTATGTGGAGAAGGTGAGATTGTCTGGTCCTTACACTCATAGTTCTTGTGGAAAACATATATTCAAATGATGACCAAAAGGCTCACAGTTTAATCCCCACCAGGGGTAACTGCATTGTGTCCATGTGTAATTCGCTTAATCCTGATTACCCAAGTGGGAGCACGGTGGCGAACTCTATGTTGATGCTGCCCTTGTCTTCAACTAATGCTAACTCTGCCTATGCAGAGTTCAGAGTGCAAAATTTCAAAAATGACTAAGGCCTAAAAAAATCAGTCTGTTTCTCAGGCCCTCCTGGTTGGTCCTTTTGGCTGGCACATGCTCTCTTTTTATAACCAATGTAAACTTAAAAAGAATAAAAATTAAATGGTTCATGTCTGATATTTTACCCAAGTTAAATTTTTTTATAAATTTGTCCCTTGAGTGCAAGAAGGCTTTGTAATGCTTGATTGATTGATTTATTTTGCAGCATAAGAGTATACAAGATAACAATAAAATAGGTTATAGTTGAACGCGCTGCAAGGAAATGGCATAGCCTGAGAGGCTGTCTTCCTGCCATTCCCTTTTGACGAAAAGTATATTCTTGACAGCAAGATTTGTGTTGATGGCTCATTAGGTTTAGTGATGGAACCTCTTCTTGGAAAGATACTATGGAGTATAGTAAACAGTTTGTGAGAGAAACGCTACCAATGTACGTGTGGGCATATCAACCCCTCGAACATAGAATACAAAAAGCGCCGATGAGCCGTCGGTCCGCGAACTGTTGGATATGACCAACCCCCACGACCGAAAACCCATCGCCAGTTCCCGTGGCCTATATTCGCCAGTTATTAGAAACCTGTCGGGTGGAGAATTCACCACTGATACCTCTGTAGCGTCCTCCCTCACCACTCTACAAGGATGTAGACAAAGGATACAACTTTTTTGTTTAGTACGATAATTAATACAATAAGTAATATACTAAACAACAATAAGTAATACACTAAGCAACAATTCGGTAAGGGCTATATGGTAAGGGCTATACTGTAAGGGCTATAGTTTCTATCATTGGTTTAGTGATAGAACCTCTTTTGGAATAATATTATGGTGGATAGTAAACGGTTTGTGAGAGAAATGCTTTAGTATTGCAAAGCCTTCTTGCTCTCAAGGAACGAAATATGCCACCACCCATGCTATTCCATACATTATGAGGCCTAAAACATAAACCAAGAGCATGAACTTTTGATGGAAAATAAATAATTACAGAAATGAAAAATAAAATAAAAAAATGCTCACCCGCATGCAATTTTACAAATAATGGCCTGAGAAACAGAAGATCTACTTTGTGTGGCCCAACCGACTGACCTTTCACATGGGTTGGAGACGGCTGACAGAAAGCTCGGCTTTGTAAAGATTCTTGGGAAACAGCTTTTTTGTCATTAACAAGTATTCATATATTGCATGGAATTGAAATATATATATAGCCTCTCACGGCAAAAGTCTAAAAATCTATCAAGACACAAGAAAGGCCGCCTACCTGGTAGAGTACTACAAGCCCATATTTTGGCTTTATTCTGAACTGCAGGTACTTAAAGTTAAAGGCTTCATATTCAGTGGATGTCCTTCATATTATCCTGTAAGTAAAATTACTTCATCTCCAATGATTTGCATTGTTGCAATTTATTGTAACAAGACAAAAATGTGTGAACAAATCTTGAGGCTAAGAAAAAAATTTAGCACTCCACCAGTTAAGTGACTCGGACTTTACCATTCAAGATGCAACTTTTGGGTAACCGGTCATCTGTTCGCGTCTTAAATTTGCGTAACCATCGGGCAAACAAAATGAGCATTCTCATCAAATTTTCCACACTGGAGTTAGTACTTTGGTAAGTCTGACAGTTGCTTGCCACTGTTTGGTGGTTCTCTGGGTACACCGGTTTCTTCCTCCACCCATAAAACTGTCCAATACAAGGTGACACTACTGTCAAGTGTCATTTCCCCCACCCCACCCCACCCCCCTCCACCCCACCCCCCCCAAAAAATTTAAAAATAAAAAAACTTGTCAGAAATAGCTGTAGATCTGAGTCGTCTTTAACTGGTTGAATGCAGGAAGCTCATATATGGGCTGTATTTTTAGGCACAGCAACCCCAACTTAACCCTTTACCCAACACAGACGATATCAACATTTATTATTTTTAATATCATTTTTTCAAAAATTTCAGAAAATTTCAACAAAACCATATCATGTGACCCCTCGTTGGAACGAGCTCGTTCCAACGAGGGATCACATGATATGGTTTTGTTGAAATTTTTTGAAAAATAATATTTTTTCAACTACTGAATTTGCATATTACGCAGGCGGATGCGGGCGATTCATTGGGTAAAGGGTTAAAGACTTCATATTCTTTGGTTTTTCTTCATATTATCTTTGAAGTGTAATTACTTAGTCCGCATGAATTTGGCTTGTCACCATTTATTGGAGAGTTCCAATTGGCACTCTCCCATAAATTATACTTCGGCAAAGACATGATGAAATTGTGACAGCCAAAAATAATGTAGCACTCTACCAGTTAATACATTGGATTGGATATTGCCTAAAGGAATGACCCTCTTAATTGCATATAATTTTCAAACACCAAAGCATTTATCATTCCTTTGATACAAATTTGCCTTGATTTCCAATGAGTAACAGAGTAAATCCCTGCTAATTGAATAATAAATCTTGTGATCTAAATCTTCTGATAACTAATTACCCATATCTCTAAACTACTTTACCCTCATTTCTTTCAGTATTGCCATTTAATCTATTAACTGGTGGAGTGCTAAATTATTTTTGGTCCTTAAAATTTGTTTGTGCATCTTTGCCTTGTAACAATTTATGGGAGAGTGCCAGTGGGCACTCTCCCATAAATTGTAACAATGCAAATCCTAACAGATAAAATAATATCACTTCAAAGATAATATGAAGCACACCCACAGAATATGAAGCCTTTAAATTGCGGTACCGGCACTTTACAATAAAGCCCAAATATGGGCTTCCAGCACTCCACCAGTTGAATGACCAAGCTCCATAAGTAGATATGATAGAATAAGGCCTATAAACAAAATTCTTGTTTCTCAGGCAATTTTTCCTCAATTTTACAATGAGGGAGGGAGGGAGGCTTTTTTTAGCTCACCGAAGGGAGCTCAACTTATCACTTGCCGTCCGTCGTCGTGAACATTTTTCAAAAGACTTCTCCTCTGAAACCACTGGTCCGATTTTCACGAAGCTTCATGTGGATGTTCATTACTATATGGCAATTCATGTTTGTTCAAATGAAATGGCCACATCCCTCGGGGGCTCTGTATGGGGCATAACTTTGATAGCACCGTATGAATTATAGAAAAATTATTAAAAAATCTTCTTCTCCAGAACCAGTGTGCAGAATCTTTTGATACTTTGTATGCAGCATCTTGGTATGGATCTGATTCAAATTTGTTCAAATCGGCCCACTTGATTCATATTTGGGCTCACTATAGAAGCCCAAATTCGAACTTAGTGCATTTCAGGCAAATTTCTTAAAAAATCTTCTTCTCCAGATCCAGCAGGCATAATCTTTTGATATTTGGTATGCAACATTGTGGGGTAGATCTGATTCAAGTTTGTTCAAATCTGCCCTCTGGATTCAAATTTGGGCTCAGTATAGAAGCCCAAATTCAAACTTAGTGTATTTCAGGCAAATTTCTTAAAAAATCTTCTCCAGATCCAGGAGGCAGAATCTTTTGATATTTGGTCTGCAACATTGTGGGGTGGATCTGATTCAAGTTTGTTCAAATCGGCTCCCTGGATTCATATTTGGGCTCAGTATAGAAGCCCGAATTCGAACTTAGTGCTTTTCAGGCAAATTTCTTAAAAAATCTTCTTCTCAAGATCCAGCAGGCAGAATCTTTTGATATTTGGTATGCAACATTGTGTGGTGGATCTGATTCAAGTTTGTTCAAATCGGCCACCTGGATTCATATTTGGGCTCAGTATAGGAGCCCAATTTGAACTTAGTGCATTTCAGGCAAATTTCTTAAAAAATCTTCTTCTCAAGATCCAGCAGGCAGAATCTTTTGATATTGGGTATGCAGCATGCTTAGGGGGGTGAGATTCAATATGAGAAATTTTTCTTTAAAAATCTTCTTCTTCAGATCCAGCAGTCGGAATGTTCTGATATTTGGCATGCAGCATCCTTAGGGGGTAGGATTCAAGTTTGTTCAAGCCAAGTCCCTGAGTTCATATTTGGTCTCACTGTGGGAGCCCGAATGATAACTTAGTTCAAAATGAGGAATTTTCTTTAAAAATCTTCTTCTTCAGATCCAGCAGATGAATGTTTTTGATATTTGGTATGCAACACCCTTAGGGGGATAAGATTCAAGTTTGTTCAAGCCATGGCCCTAGTTCCATAAAATTTGTCTCTCATGACTTCATTCCTTTGTAGTGTTGATGAACCATGTCTAACTGAATGTGACCCCCAAATACTTCTTTGAACCACTTTGGCCGGTAAGCGATTAAGGCTCCTTGGGGCCTCTTGTTTTCTTTTTTTTTGTTGATTCACAAAACAGTTCTGAAAATAGTTGGAATCAGAAATTTATCTACTTACACTATTATGTGGCAAACCAGCGTTTTCAACAGAGAAAATTTCTCATAATGTAGTTGAAAATTTAACCAACTATGTCTTGTTTGACAGAGCTCTGTGAGCTCTGTCAATCAAGGTACAGTTGGTTAAATATTTGTCCTACAAGTGCAAAGAAGAGATTTCCAGCTGGAAAAAAAGGTGATGAGGCAGATTTTCTATGACAAGCAAGGAAACAAGAATTATTTTTTTAATAGCCTAAATGCTTATTTTATCACAAGAATACAGGAGAATGATTTTGTGACTTTGTGGAGTTTGATAGTTTTTTACCTTTATTTGATAGTTATCGGGGCATTTGTTCTGATAACTGTCTCAAACACGAGTAAGTTGGTGAATCTGATAGTTATTCACCACTGCACGGTGGTTCTTTCCGGGTACTCTAGCTTCCTCCACTCACAAAACTATTGTGACATGATATGATGTTTGCTTTTTGAAAGTAACATTAAGTCCCAATGAATGAATATATCATCATAGAGGATTGAATGAAGATAAATAATGGGTCTTCAGCATTTATTTTGTTATTTTTGATATGAATGTGTCTTGTATTTTGAGGTAGGTGTGACTAATAAGAATGGAAGTAATATATTTTGTGAGTCACAGTGATAGGGGTGGGTGGGGGGGAGGTATTTGACTTTTATGTGTTTAAGAAACTGGGAATGCCTTGATGATTGTTCCTAACATTAGCACTTGTTTTTGGCTGCTTAAGTGTTAATAGTGTAAATTTCTAAAATCTTCCAGACTGTTGTCAATCCTTTTTTAGCCTTACAATGCTTGGCCAGTTTGGACGTAATGTGGATGTAATGTTATCTTACTACTCAAGTGAGTTCCTAATCTTTTGAGACCCTCTGTTATGATAACCATTCTCTATTCTTTTTCAGGCTGTTTTGTCTCAAGAAAAGCTGCCGTCATTAGAAGGAGTCATGATTGAAAGAAAAAGTCTGCAATATAGTAAACTCTTAGTTTTATTAAATGTACATGGATACACCACACTAAATATACACTGACAACACCACACTAAATCTACACTGACAACACCACACTAAATGTACACATGGATACACCACACCAAATCTACACTGACAACACCACACTAAATCTACACATGGATACATCACACTAAATCTACACTTGACAACACCACACTAAATGTACACATGGATACACCACACCAAATCTACACTGACAACACCACACTAAATCTACACATGGATACACCACACTAAATCTACACATTACAACACCGCACTAAATGTACACATACTCTTGATGTACTTTGATACAGAATACTAAATGTACACACATTCATTCTTGTAAATAAATACACACCATCCTGAATTTACACAGACAGTCCCCACTAAATTAGGCCACTGCAAATTTTGAATATTCGTTTATCATTCAATTCGACCTCTCATATTTGATTCGCGTTTGAGGCTCCGATAATAGTTTTGAATAGTTACCAGTTTTTAATCTGTTGACAGGATTTCCCAGCGAAATACCCATTTTGTTCAGTTTAGTGGACATATTCTACCAATAAAAAAAAGATTCAAGGATTAAAGCAATAAATATGACTAATAACTCAAATATTACAAGTTCTTTATTTTTATACTGTACCAATGACCCAGACATAGCTGGTGCTAACTCTTAAAATATAGGGCCAAACACAAATTTTGCCCCCCAATCCCCAAAATTTGCATCTAAAACCAAAGAAAACATGTCCTGAAAGGCCCTCCACACTTCGCCCCTACTGCGCATGCGCAGTGTCAAGGACGTTCCGAAATTGGCGCCATTAATCATTTCTAAGTTTGGCCCTTCATCAGTTAACATCTGACTGATCTTTGTGCTTATAAATCTCAGTTTAAATGATGCCAGACACATAAATATTAGTGAAATGGTGATTCTAAGGAGGATAGAGAAGGAGGAGAGGAAAAAAATGTGTGACAGAATATTATCAGGGCTGTAACTTAAAATTTTTTAATGAAATTATGTTAAGTTACCTATATTTTTATACTGTACCAATGACCCAGACTTAGCTGGTGCTAACTCCACAAAAACCAGGGCCAAACACAAATTTTGCCCCCCAATCCCCAAAATTTGCATCCAAAACAAAAAGAAATCATGTCCTAAAGGACCTCCATAGTACGACTCTACTGCGCATGCGCAGTGACGCAGTCGTCCCGAAATTGGCGCCAAATATCATTCTCTGTTTGGCCCTTCATCAGTCAACATCTCACTGATCTTTGTGCTTGTAAATCTCAGTTTAAAGGATGCCAGACACGTAATTCTTGGAGAAAATGTGATTCTAAGGAGGATAGAAGGAGGAGAGGAAAAAAGAAGTGGCAAAAAATAATCAGGGCTGTACTTAAAATTTTTTGTTAAAATTATGTTAAGTTGCCTATTTTCGAGGCAAACGCCTCTTGTTGTCATTCTTGCTAATTGTTGCACTGCTTATTCAGTGTTTCCTCTCCCCTAACCTTCTAAAGTCCCCCCTTGCAATTCTCCCATGCTTTTGGCATATTTTTGAGAAGTTTCATTTCTAAAAATTCCCTGGGAGAGTTGCTTGGTTACAGAATGTTTTCTGTTATTTTCCCCATAGTTACGTTTTCACCCATGGGTGTATAACGTTTGTGTTCTGCATCTTCCATCTGATGTTCTGCAGATTCTCCCCTGGGAGTCTCTGTTTTGCATCAGATAGAGTGTAATTGATGACTGATTCCGGGCCAGTTTTTTCAGTGCCTGGAGTCATGTTTTCTTCTGTGTTTACACTGTTTGTTTTCATTGGCAACAGCCTTTTTTGAGGGGGGCTGTTTGCCTTTGAGGTAGTTTATCTCATTATAAGATACATTTATATTATCCGAAAGTGTCTCATTAATTATTTTATATAATTTTAAAATTTTTGACCACACTTTGCCATCGGATCCATCGGGGCTCAACGTTACTTTTCAGCAACTTGGGCTTCTCTGAAAAAATATTTTTTCAAAATTATTTTGTTTTGCAATTGTTTTTTCATTTATTAATGGATCATGTTATTATGTATCTTTGTGTCAGGGGTTTTTGCGAGTAACTAGGACTTATTGTTGTTCTTTCACAATGAAGGGAACTTGTTCAAATTGTAATAGGAAGAAATCTTCCTCTGACTTTCATGATTATTGCATTAATTGTAGTCAGTGTTCTCGCATTAATCCCTGTCCTGTATGTGAACATTGGGATGAGAAACATTGGAAACGTGTGTCACGATATGTTGTTTCTGGAGAAAGAGCGATGCCGGCTCTTTCTCCACAAGGTCACTCTACTCTCTCAGTTTCTATTTCAGAGGAACCAGAACAGGGTGATGTTTCCATGTTATCTTCTTCAAGTGTGCGTCCGTCGTCACAATTAAATACAGAGCTAGCGGCAAAAGTGCTCATGGAGATTAGACAAATGTCGTCCGCTAGCTCGCCCGGTGTAGCGTCCATTCACCGAATGGTTCGGCAGCCGGGTTCGTCCGATGCGGTCCAAGAGGAAATTTTGGGTGATGCGAGCACTATAAAAATAATAGATGCACACCCAGTGACGGCGGATAGTGAACGAGAACGGAGGAAGCCTTTTAGTCCGGTTCCTAGCTCGTCCAGGTCCAGCCGGGCCGCGAGCGAGAGAGGCCCCTCTCTCGTACAACAACATCTGGGACCAGATGTTGTGGTACAAAATGTGTCTTTAGCGGAGCATACGTCCGTCGCTCGGGACGCTCCGTTGTATAAGCAGTCCGCAGAGACTGTTAAGGCTTCCTCTTCTCGCCGGCGCACACGACCGCACCTTGGCTGCGTGACCTCCGATATTTTGCCAGCTTCGCCGATGAAGGATTATTCGGCGACCAGGTCACACCATCCGGCAGCCAGGGATTCGAGACCGATGGACTCCGGACGTTCGCATAGGAAAAGTATGCGGGAGCCATCTGATGCGGAGCTGCCCTCGGCAAAGCAGCGAAAGACCGCTCCTCCGCAGGTCTCGACGTCGGACATTCTAGTGCAGATAGCACAGCTTATCGCAGCATCCCAGCAGCCGACAGAGACGGTGTCGGATCGAGAATTATCCGACGGCGCTGGGTCGGTACGCTCCGCCGAAGCATCGGGGGCGGACGACCGGGAACATCGGGAGGTCCGACCGGATGGTGAAAGGGATACGGATGAATTGGAGCTATCCCTTTCGGAACAACACAAAGCTGCCGTAGACTTCATCCGGCACTTTCTTCCTCATGTTGTTCCGTCGGGCCAGACTGCTGCGCTTCCGGACAGGAGAATTATAGCGTCATTGGACTCTGATTTTTTCGAGCGGTTCAGGGACATCGCTCCCGAGTTTCCGTCGCAGTCCAATAATGTTGCAAGAACATTTGAATTATTGAACGACGCTATTTTTAAACTTGCTTCCAGGACAGGGAAAGCAGGCTTCTTGTCCGCAAATACTCTCAACCTGCCTTTCATTAATGCAAGGAATAAATTCGACACGGCAGGTCAGTGTATACCGAGAGTTCCTCTGCGTATGGACGACGAGGCGGAAGACTTAGAGCTATCATTACCGTCGTCAGCTTCTATTCCAACCGCAGTGTTGGAAACAGCTATTGCGTCTAACAGAGCCAATTTAGATGCCTTATCTTACGCAGATCACCTTACGAAGGCGTTATCACTGCGTCTTCAAGGGGAAGAGTTTCAGGATATACAGTCCTCCTTAAGACTTCTTTCAAGGGCAGTAGCTTATTCCACGTGTAACTCCGCCCTTTCAGTGGCAAATCTGGAGTTGGTTAGACGTGACGCAGCCCTGTCTACATCCACACTAGTGGATTCTAAGGTGAAGAACTCTCTTAGAGTCGCTTCGGTCTCAGGAGATCTTCTCTTTGACGGCAAGCTTTCCGCTATTTATGATAATATTAAAAAGAAAGCTAGTGATTCTCTGTTGTTTAGATCCGCTCCTAAAAGGTCGGATTCAGCAGACACGAATAAGGCGGGCACTTCTGGGTCTTATCCGCCCAAGAGAGGTTCCTATAGAGGTTCCGGTGCGTCCTCTAGCTCTTATTCGAGAGACCGTCAGGATAGCGACTCTCGTTCGGGACGTCCTTCAGGCCGGGACAATCGGTCGGACGCCCCGAGGTCGACGAGGCGAGGTGCGGGTCGTGGAAGACGTGGTTTCTCCTACCGCAGGCCTCGCAGATCCAGGAGGTGATGGCTCAAACCTCTATCGCGTTCCGGTTCGCGGAAGGTTGTCGAGTTTTTCTCAAGAGTGGGCGTCGATTACGGACGACCCGTGGGTGAGAGGAGTGACTTCGGAAGGTCTAAAGATATCCTTCAAACGAAAGCCTCCATTAACTCGAAGTCCAAAGTGGACTCATCTTCCGTCAAACCCTCAGAAAAGAGACGCTCTGCTATCAGAGGTGCAGTCTCTTTTAATGAAGAACGCGGTAGAGGTCGTAGAAAACCAGGAATCGCTGGGATTCTACAGCCATCTGTTTCTGGTTCCGAAACCAGACGGCTCGTTCCGTCCAGTCATAGATTTGAGCTGGATAAACAAGCTGATCATCGCTCCGAAGTTTTATATGGAGACGATTCGATCGGTCAGAGCGAGTATTCGGGTGAACGATTATGCAACGAGCATAGATCTCAAAGATGCGTACTTTCACGTCATGCTACATCCGACATTCCGAAAGTATCTACGCTTCGCAGTCCTAGGAGTGGTGTATCAGTTCCGGGCCATGTGCTTCGGATTGAATCTAGCACCCTGGGCTTTCACTCGGGTAATGAACTCGGTAATGATCTACTTCCGAGCTCATTCGTCTGCGGTAACGTCGGCCTACCTGGACGACATTCTTCAGAGGTACGGCAACGAGTTAACGCTTCAGAACGATGTTCAGAATCTTCTTCTATTGCTCCGACGTCTCGGTTTTATAGTAAACGAGGAGAAGTCGGATCTGGTGCCGTCCAAGTCATTCACTCATCTGGGAATGAGCTTCGAGACGCACAACAATCTCGTTCGTCTGCCGTTAACCAGAGCGAAATTAGTCAGTTGTTACGCTCGCTATTGTCTAAATACAGACAAAGTCACAGCGAGAGAATTTATGAGACTGATAGGTCTGTGCGGAGCCGCCGCGGATCTCATTCCTATGGGACGGCTACGCACACGGCCTCTTCAAATTTTCCTGACTCAGAATTGGAGTGTGAAAATTCATTCGCTCGATGTAGACGTTCTCTTGTCAGATCAAGTGAAACAAGAGATTCAGACTTGGGCAAACATTCAGTGGTTAACTCAAGGAGTTCCGCTGCAGTTGCCGGATCCGAGTTTTACCATTATGACGGATGCCAGTCAAACAGGTTGGGGTGCATCATTAATCCCAACGGATTCGAGATGCCAGGGTCTTTGGGATCCGCAATTCCTGTGCAAGCACATAAACATCAAGGAAATGATGTCAATTTGGCTTGCGTTACGTCACTGGATGGACATTATTCACGATGCTCATGTCCAAATCCTATCCGACAATACGACAGTAGTGGCGTATATACGGAATCAGGGAGGCACTCATTCAGTTCCGTTGTTCAATCTAACGGAAAGAATCCTTCTGTTTGCGTTGGAACATCACGTTCTTCTTTCGGTCCGTCACATACCGGGTCGTCTGAATGTGCTAGCAGACTCCCTTTCACGAAAGGGTCGCTTGTTGCCGTCGGAGTGGACTCTCAACAAACAAGTATTCAATCAGATTTGCTACCAATGGGAACGGCCAATGATAGACTTATTTGCGACACATCTCAACAATCAGTTGCAGACGTATGTGTCCCCGTGTCCGGATCCAAGAGCATTTGCAGTAGATGCTCTATCGATCCCTTGGGACGGAATGATAGGATATGCGTATCCTCCAGCGCCGTTAATTCAACAAGTATTGCTAAAGATAAAACAATCTCAATGCAAGATTCTGTTGGTAGCATCTCTGTCGCCACAGAGACCGTGGATAAATCTACTCAGGTGTCTGTTGTGGGACCTACCGCGGAAGCTCCCTCCACGAGAGGATCTTCTTTGGCAGGGGATATCGCGCCAACTGCATCACAACCCGCAAGGTCTCAACCTTCACGTTTTTCCGTTGTGCGGTCCTTCTTGCATGGCAAGCACTTTACAGGACGAGCAGTGGACGCGATTTCTAACTGTAGGAGGACCTCCTCTTCGCTAAACTATGCGGCTAAGTGGAAGGTTTTCCGTCGTTGGTGTAGGGATCATTCTGTTGATATATTTGATCCCTCTATACCAGACATTGCTAACTTTCTAGTATTCTTGTTTGACGAAATCAAACTGCAACCTGTTACTATAAAGGGTTATAGATCTATGTTATCTGATACCTATGCACATCATGATAGTTTACAAATTGGATCTAATGTCTCTTTATCGAAATTGGTTAGAAACTTTTCGATAAATAGACCCAGAACTCTTAGATTAATTCCTAAGTGGAATTTAGCTTGGGTTCTCCTTAAATTGAAGGAAAAGCCATTTGAACCTCTTGGGACAGTAGATTTCAAATTCTTATCTTATAAGACAGCTTTTCTCTTAGCTTTCTCTTCTGCCAGAAGAGTCAGTGAGCTTCATGCACTATCGGTGGATGATTCTCATTATCGTAGTGTTGGGAACACTATCACCTTCACTACTAATGTCGGTTTTTTAGCTAAGAATCAGGCTCCTAATAAATATCCGGAACCTATTGTTATTAAGGCTCTTCCGTCTTCAGACGGGCGTAGGCCTTTACTCTGTCCTGTTAGAGCACTACGTATCTATAAACAGAGATCTCAGTTCATCAGAAAGGGACGGAAACGTTTCTTTCTGTCTTTGATGCCTAATAGAAAGGACATTTCAGTCCATTCTATTGCTAGATGGATTCAGTTAACTATCCGTACTGCGTATGAAGATTTATCTTCTTCTCAGCAGTCTGTGCTTAAGATTTCTGCTCATGAAGTAAGAGCTCTTTCTACTTCCTGGGCTTATGCTAATAGTGTTGCTATTACAGATTTAATGAAGGCTGCTTATTGGTCTCAGCCATCCACATTTACTAATTTTTATCTCAGAAATATTGAGTCCATTTCTGGAGACCTGCATTGTTTAGGTCCGTTATCTGTTGCTCAGAATGTCGTCCACTAAACAGTTGCAACTATAGTTATGCAGGCTTTCTGTTCCGGCAGTGACTCCGTCCGGCTGCCCTCTTCGCTCTGGGCTATTTGACCCAGGGCAAGGGGAAGGGGGGGGGGGGGGGGGGGGGCGGGTGTTCCCTTAGGTCACCTGCTTTATAGTGAAAAGCAAGGGAATGCCTCCTCCAAGACAGTATTTCTGAGTCGCTTCCGGGATGGTTTTAAAGTGTAATATTAATGTTTAATTTCATTCATGTCTTATTTTTAAAGTGTAGCTCGGTGTGAAGCATTTGTATATGTCAAGTGTCAAACGGGCTTTAATATACAATACTCGGACACTTTTAAATGATTATAAAGAGTCTCAATTCTCTGGACTACTTTATTTATTGGCTTGTTTTAAAAATAATTAGTATAAAGGTTATACTGGATGTTAATAGAGAACATGAATGTTATTGTGCTCAATTATTAAGGGTAGTGTATCTTTCTAATTTAAATATTAAATAAGAAAGATACATGTAAAGCCTAATACTCCTTTTCTCCTTAAGGGGTTACCTCTTTATTTTATAATTGAGCTTATTGGATTTTCCTCTATGTCCTAGGCCCTCCAGCCTGTTTACTATTCAGCTAAGTCTGGGTCATTGGTACAGTATAAAAATGTTAAAAAATTTATAGTAATTTATATATTTTTTATACTTACCAATGACCCAGACGGGGATGGCCCTACCTGAGTTGGGAACTCTTGCCTCCCCGCTGAGTACATAGCGCTGACCAGGCACTGCCAGTAAGAATGATATTTGGCGCCAATTTCGGGACGACTGCGTCACTGCGCATGCGCAGTAGAGTCGTACTATGGAGGTCCTTTAGGACATGATTTCTTTTTGTTTTGGATGCAAATTTTGGGGATTGGGGGGCAAAATTTGTGTTTGGCCCTGGTTTTTGTGGAGTTAGCACCAGCTAAGTCTGGGTCATTGGTAAGTATAAAAAATATATAAATTGCTATAAATTTTTTAACTTTCGAGGCAGCAGCCATTTTGTTGTCATTCTGATTATTTAGTTACACTGTTTTTTAAGTGTTTTCCTCTCTCCCTGTCTTTTAAGTCCCCCCTTGCTATTCTCCCATGCTTTTGGCATAGTTTTTGTAATTATTATTACTAAATTTTCTTGGGAGTTTTAGCTGAATAACAGAATGAATTCTGTTCTTTTCCCCATGTTTACGTCTTCACCTACGGGTGGTTAGGCGTTGTGTTCTGCATCTACCATCAGATGTTCTGCAGTTTCTTCCCTGGAAGTCTCTGTTTTGCATCAGATAGTGTATTTTTGGTAACTGATTTCGGGCCTGGGTGCCTGGAGTCTTATTTTAGTGTTTTTACACTCATTGTTTACATTTACAACAGCCCTCTGTGTGAGGGGGGGATTTCTGGAAAATAATATCTTGATGTTATTTTAATCATAACTAGATACATTATTATTGTTCGTAAGTGTTGAATAAATTGTTTAAAATATTTTTAAAATTTTTGTCCACACTTAGGCTTGGGATCCATTGGCGCTCAACGTTACTTTTCAGAAACTTGGGCTGTTCTGAAAAAATATTTTTTCAAAATATTTTGATTTCAATTATTTTTTCTATATTAATGGATCATATTATTATTATGTATTTTGATTGCCAGGGGTTAGTGCGAGTACCAGGACTTGTTTTCTTTTCACATTGAAAGGATACTGATCAATTGTATTAAGAGGAAGTCTTCCTCTGACTTTATAATCATTCTATATGTGGTCAGTGTACTCGCATTAACTCCTGTTCTGTATCGTATGATTTCGATGACAATATGGGAAGCGTATGTCACGGTATGTTATTGGGGATTTGGACACTCCGGTCCTTTCCCCGCAGGGTCACTCTACTTTATCAATTTCTATTTCAGACGATCAAGATTAGGGTGATGTATCTGTGATGTCTTCCAACAGTGTGCCTCCGTCGTCACAATTAATGAAGGGCTAGCGGAAAAGTGCTCATGTAAATACGCCAATTGCCTAAGGGGACCCTAGTAGGTTCGACGGCCTTTGACGTCCACTAGCTCGCCCGGTGTAGCGTCCATTCACCGAATGGTTCGGCAGCCGGGTTCGTCCGTTGCGGTCTAGAAGGAATTTTGGGGTGATGCGAGCACTATAAATTAACCTAATGCACACCCAGTGACGGCGGATCGGAGGGAGAACGGAGGAAGCCTTTTAGTCCGGTTCATAGCTCGTTCTGGTCCATCCGGACAGCAAGCGAGAGAGGCCCCTCTCTCGTTCAACAACATCTGGCCACAGATGTTGTGGTACAAAATGTGTCGCAAGCGGAGCATACGTCCGTCGCTCGGGACGCTCCGTTGTATAGGCAGTCCGCGGAGACTGCTAAGGCTTCCTCTTCTCGTCAGCGCACACGACCGCACCTTGGCTGCGTGACCGCCGATATATTACCAGCTTCGCCGATCAAGGATTCTTCGGCGACCAGGTCACACCATCCGGTAGCCAGAGACACGAGGCCTGCAGACTCCGGACGTTCGCATAGGAAGTGTGCAGGAGTAAACGTTCACGGAGCTTCCGGCGGCAATGCATCGTAAGACCGCTACTGCACAGGCCTCGGGAACGGACGTGCTTTCCTTAATAGCACAGTTTATCGCAGCATCCCAGCATCAACTGAATCTGTCGCATATATTTTATCCGACGATGATGGGGCGGGACGCTCCGCGGAAGTTTCATTCGGTCCGGCGGGATACCGAAAGTTTCATCCGGTCCGACGGGATACCGAAAGGGATTTGGAGGATTTCGAGCTTTCCCTTTCGGAACAACATATGCTGTTGTGTATGTCATCTGACTTGGTCTTCTACAGCTTCTTTCGTCGGACCAGAATGCTGCGATGCCGGATAAGAAACTGATAGCGTCGGTGGACTTAGAAATTTTTGGTTCGGTTCAGGGACATCGTCCCTCAGTTCCGACATAGTCCAATAATGTCACACAAACTTTCGAATTATTGCATGACGCTATATATATTATTATTTTATGCTTGCTATAACCAAGCATTTCTGGTTTCTTGTTCGCAGAGTTATGGAGATGTCTTTCATAAGTGTGCCTCTGTCGTCATAGTTAATGAAGAGCTAGCGGCAATAAGTGCTCATGGAATATGTCTATCGCCTACGGAGTGACATTCGCTAGCTCACCCGGTGTAGCGTACATTCATCGAATGGTTCGGCTGCCGGGTTCGTCCGTTGTGGTCTAGGAAGGAGATTTGGGTGATGCGAGCACTTTAATTACTTTAGTACTCACCCAGTGATGGCAGATTGAGGACAGATCGGAGGAAGCCTGTTAGTCCGGTTCCTGGCTTGTCCAGGTCCGTCCGGGCTGTGAGCGAGAGAGGTCCCTCTCTCGTCCAACAACATAGGGGACCGCATGTTGTGGTTCAGATATTTTACATTCGGAGCATATGTCCGTCGGTCGGGACGCTCCGTTATATTGACAGTCCGAGAGACTGTCCTTAATGCTTCCTCATCCTCACAGCAGGGCACACGACCGCACATTGGCTACATGACCTCGAGTATCCGATCAGTTTCGTCATTCAGTGATTCCACGGCGAATAGGTCGCGCCATCCGGTAGCCAAGGGACACGAGGCCTATACACTCCGTTCGCTCGCATATTGGTAGTATGCACGGGGTAACGATCACGGAGCTTCCAGCGGCAATGCATCGTAAGACCGCTTCTCCTCAGGCCTCAGTGACGGACGTGCTATCCGAGTTAGCACAGTTGTTTCGCAGCATCCCAGCAATTGACAGTTTCTCGGTCGAATCAGGAATTATCCGACGGCGCTGGGTCGGTGCGGTCCGCGGTTGCATCAGCTACGGACGACGCTTTATAGGGTCCGACAGGATGGCGAAAGGGATTCGAAAGATTTTGAGTTTTCCCTTTAGTAGTATCGGAAACTGCCTTTCATATCTTCTGGCATTATCTTCCAGTGATTGTTATTTCGGACTTCATTGCTGCGATCTTGGATAAGAGACTTATAGCGTCATTGGACTCGGATTTTTCGATCGGTTCAGGGGCATTGTCCCTGACTTACCAACGCAGTCCAATATTGTCATTACAACATGTGTTTTATTTTTCGACGCTATATATATATATATATACAAGCCTGCTACCAAGCATGATAGTTTAGTTTCTTGTCCGCGTTGCTCATTTCTGCCATTTTATCTTTTATACGAATAGTTTATTTTGGCAGAGCAGGGCATACCGAGAGTTCTTATGCGTCTAGACGGTGTGGTTAAAGACTGGATATATTCTTTTTCGCCGTTTATGTCTTTTCCAATTTCAATGTTGGAAACGACATGATGTATAGTAGACTTAACTTAGACGCTTTATCATACGTAATCCGCCTTACTGAGGCGTTATCATTACGTCTTCAAGAAAAGATTTACGGGATATTATTCTCAATGTAATTTCTTTTGAGGGCAGTAGTTTGTTCACGTATAACTCCGCCCTTCAGTGGCTGATTGGAGTTGGTTTGACGTGACGCAGCCCTAGCTACATCCACACGCGTGGATAGTAAGGTTAAGAACTCTCTCAGAGTCGCTTCGTTCTCGGAGGAGCTTCTCTTCGACGGCAACTTTTCGGCAATCCATGATTTGCTCGATTTACACGTTCTCTTGTCTATCTAGTGTTACAAGAGATTCAGACTGTGGCAAACATTCGGTGGTTGACTCAGAGAGTGCCACCGCAGTTGCCGGACCCGAGTGTGGCTGTTATGACGGTTGCCAGTCAAACAGATTGGGATATAATACTGATCCCTACGGATTCGAAGTGCCAGGGTCTTTGGGTTCCGCAGTCTTTTAGCAATCAGTTTTCTTCCGCGGAATAATGTTTTTTAGGCTTGCTTTATGTCATTGCATGAACATTATTCAGAAACGCATGCCCAAATCCTGTCCTTTAATTCGACAGTAGTGGCGTACCTCTGGAACCAGGGAGGCACTCTTTCGTTTCCGTTATTCAATTTAATGGAAAGAATCCGTCTGTTGGTTATAGTACACCAAGTTCTGTTTTGGTCCGTCATATTCCGGGTCGTCTGATTGTTTTACCGGACTCCCGTTCTCTTACGGGTCGCTTGTTGCTGTCAGAATGGACTCTCAACAAACAAGTATTCAATCAGATTTGCTATCTATGGGAGCGCCCAATGATGATTTATTTACGACACAGTTTGCTAATCAATTGCAGACGTATGTGTTAGCTTGTCCAGATCTCTGAGCTAATGTTGTTAACGCTCTATTGATCTATAGGACGGAATGATAGGATACGCGTATCCTCCGGCGCTGTTGTTTCAGCAGGTATTGCTAAGATAAACAACTACAATACATTTCTGTTGATAGCATCTCTATCTTCACAGAGATCATGGGTAATTTACTCTCTTGTCTACTGTGGGTCTTTACGTGAAATCTTCCTCTATGTGAGGATCTTTTTTCACTGGGTAAATCGTGTCATCTTTATCACAACCCGCAAGGTCGCAACCTTCATGTATTCCGTTGTGTGGTCCGTATTGCATTGTATGCACTGTACTTGACGAGCTTTGGACGCGATTTCTTACTATAGGAGATCCTCTTCTTCGCTATTCTATGCGGCTAAAGTGGAGGCTCTTCCGTCGTGGTGTAGGGATCATTATGTTCATATTGTTGATCCCTCCATACTACTCATTGCAATTTTTTAGTATACTTGTTTCACAAGATCTACTGCAGCCTGTTATTATTTAGGTTATAGGTTTATGTTACCTCATACCTATGCACTCTACGATAGTTTACAATTGAGTCTTTTGTCTCTTTATCTAAGTCAGTTAGTAACTTTTTGATAAATAGACTTAGAATCTTTCGATTAAATTCCTATATGGATTTTAACTTCGGTTCTTATTTAGCTAAGTAATCATTTGAGCCTCTGGAAACAGTAGTTTTCAAATTCTGACCTTTTAGACAGTAATTCTGTTGGTTTCTCTTTTACTGTAGAGTCAGTGAGTTTCATGCACTATCGATGGATGATTTTCACTTTCGTAGTTTCGGAATCACTACTTCCGTTACTATTTAGGTTGGATTTTTGCATAAGAGTTAGGCTCCTATTATCCGGAACCTATTATTTTAAGGTCCTTCTGTCTTCGTATGGGCATAGGCCTTTACTCTTTCCGGGTACAGTTTATGTATTTATAAACAGATATCTGTTTATTACTATGGGCGTAAGCTTCTTCTGTCTTTGATGCCTAGTAGAAGGACGTTACGCTCCATTTTATTGTTAATGGATTCTATTTACTATCGGTACTGCTTATGGTATATCATTGACTTAGCAGTTGTGCTTAAGATTTCGGCTCATGAAGTAAGAGTTCTTCTACTTCTTGGGCTTACATTAATAGTGTCGCTATTATAGATTTTTGAAGGCCGCTCATTGCGCTTAGCCATCCACATTCATGAATTTTATCTCAGAAATATCGAGTCCATTTCTGGAGGCCTCTATTGTTAGGTCTATTATCTACTGCTCAGAATGTCATTCACTTAACAGTTGCTACTATAGCTAGGTAGGCTGTCTGTTTCGGCAGTGTCTCCGTTCTGCTGCCCTCTTCGCTCTGGGCTATTTGACCCAGGGCAAGAAAAAGGGGGGGGGGGGGAGGGTGTTCCCTTGGGTCACCTGTTTTACTATGAAAACAAGGGGATACCTCCTCCGGAGTTAGTTATTCTGAGCTGTTATTGGGATGGCTGTTTAGTGAGAAGTTTAGGTTTTTAAAATTCATTCAAGTCTTAGTTTTTAAAGTATAGCTTTTGAATATTGCATATGTCAGCGGACATGATTATGCAATCCTCAGACACTTTTAGGAGTATAAGAGTCTCTATTCTATAGACTTACTTTATTTATTGGCTTACTTTAAAAATTATTAGTATAAGGATTATATTGGATATTAATAGAGTACATGTATTAAGCTCAGTTGTGGAAGGTGTTGTATCTTTCTAATTTATCATAAATAAGAAAGATACATGTAAGGCCTGTTACTTCTTTTTCCCTACAGGGGATGACTCTATTTTATTTTATTGAGCGTATTCCATTTTGCTCTATGTCCTTGGCCCTCCAGCCTTTTTACTATTCAGCTATGTCTGGGTCATTGGTACAGTATAAAAATGTTAAAAAATTTATAGTAATTTGTATATTTTTTATACTTACCAATGACCCAGACGGGGATGGCCCTCCCAGGAGTTGGGAACTCTTGCCTCCCCGCTGAGTACATAGCGCTTACCAGGCACTGGTTATTAGAATGATTAATGGCGCCAATTTCGGAACATCCTTGACACTGCGCATGCGCAGTAGGGGCGAAGTGTGGAGGGCCTTTCAGGACATGTTTTCTTTGGTTTTAGATGCAAATTTTGGGGATTGGGGGGCAAAATTTGTGTTTGGCCCTATATTTTAAGAGTTAGCACCAGCTATGTCTGGGTCATTGGTAAGTATAAAAAATATATAAATTACTATAAATTTTTTAACTTTTTAGGCTTGCTTTATGTCATTGCATGAACATTATTCAGAAACGCATGCCCAAATCCTGTCCTTTAATTCGACAGTAGTGGCGTATCTCCGGAACCAGGGAGGCACTCTTTCGTTTCCGTTATTCAATTTAATGGAAAGAATCCGTCTGTTGGTTATAGTACACCAAGTTCTGTTTTGGTCCGTCATATTCCGGGTAGTCTGATTGTTTTACCGGACTCCCGTTCTCTTACGGGTCGCTTGTTGCTGTCAGAATGGACTCTCAACAAACAAGTATTCAATCAGATTTGCTATCTATGGGAGCGCCCAATGATGATTTATTTACGACACAGTTTGCTAATCAATTGCAGACGTATGTGTTAGCTTGTCCAGATCTCTGAGCTAATGTTGTTAACGCTCTATTGATCTATAGGATGGAATGATAGGATACGCGTATCCTCCGGCGCTGTTGTTTCAGCAGGTATTGCTAAGATAAACAACCACAATACATTTCTGTTGATAGCATCTCTATCTTCACAGAGATCATGGGTATTTACTCTCTTGTCTACTGTGGGTCTTAACATGAAATCTTCCTCTATGTGAGGATCTTTTTTCACTGGGTAAATCGTGTCATCTTTATCACAACCCGCAAGGTCGCAACCTTCATGTATTCCGTTGTGTGGTCCGTATTGCATTGTATGCACTGTACTGGACGAGCTTTGGACGCGATTTCTTACTATAGGAGATCCTCTTCTTCGCTATTCTATGCGGCTAAAGTGGAGGTTCTTCCGTCGTGGTGTAGGGATCATTATGTTCATATTGTTGATCCCTCCATACTACTCATTGCAATTTTTTAGTATACTTGTTTCACAAGATCTACTGCAGCCTGTTATTATTTAGGTTATAGGTTTATGTTACCTCATACCTATGCACTCTACGATAGTTTGCAATTGAGTCTTTTGTCTCTTTATCTAAGTCAGTTAGTAACTTTTTGATAAATAGACTTAGAATCTTTAGATTAAATTCCTATATGGATTTTAACTTCGGTTTTTATTTAGCTAAGTAATCATTTGAGCCTCTGGAAACAGTAGTTTTCAAATTCTGACCTTTTAGACAGTAATTCTGTTGGTTTCTCTTTTACTGTAGAGTCAGTGAGTTTCATGCACTATCGATGGATGATTTTCACTTTCGTAGTTTCGGAATCACTACTTCCGTTACTATTTAGGTTGGATTTTTGCATAAGAGTTAGGCTCCTATTATCCGGAACCTATTATTTTAAGGTCCTTCCGTCTTCGTATGGGCATAGGCCTTTACTCTTTCCGGGTACAGTTTATGTATTTATAAACAGATATCTGTTTATTACTATGGGCGTAAGCTTCTTCTGTCTTTGATGCCTAGTAGAAGGACGTTACGCTTCATTTTATTGTTAATGGATTCTATTTACTATCGGTACTGCTTATGGTATATCATTGACTTAGCAGTGGTGCTTAAGATTTCGGCTCATGAAGTAAGAGCTCTTCTACTTCTTGGGCTTACATTAATAGTGTCACTATTATAGATTTTTGAAGGCCGCTCATTGCGCTTAGCCATCCACATTCATGAATTTTATCTCAGAAATATCGAGTCCATTTCTGGAGGCCTCTATTGTTAGGTCTATTATCTACTGCTCAGAATGTCATTCACTTAACAGTTGCTACTATAGCTAGGTAGGCTGTCTGTTTCGGCAGTGTCTCCGTTCTGCTGCCCTCTTCGCTCTGGGCTATTTGACCCAGGGCAAGAAAAAGGGGGGGAGGGGAGGGTGTTCCCTTGGGTCACTTGTTTTACTATGAAAACAAGGGGATACCTCCTCCGGAGTTAGTTATTCTGAGCTGTTATTGGGATGGTTGTTTAGTGAGAAGTTTAGGTTTTTAAAATTCATTCAAGTCTTAGTTTTTAAAGTATAGCTTTTGAATATTGCATATGTCAACGGACATGATTATGCAATCCTCAGACACTTTTAGGAGTATAAGAGTCTCTATTCTATAGACTTACTTTATTTATTGGCTTACTTTAAAAATTATTAGTATAAGGATTATATTGGATATTAATAGAATACATGGATGTATTAAGCTCAATTTTGGAAGGTGTTGTATCTTTCTAATTTATCATAAATAAGAAAGATACATGTAAGGCCTATTACTTCTTTTTCCCTACAGGGGATGACTCTATTTTATTTTATTGAGCGTATTCCATTTTGCTCTATGTCCTTGGCCCTCCAGCCTTTTTACTATTCAGCTATGTCTGGGTCATTGGTACAGTATAAAAATGTTAAAAAATTTATAGTAATTTATATATTTTTTATACTTACCAATGACCCAGACGGGGATGGCCCTCCCAGGAGTTGGGAACTCTTGCCTCCCCGCTGAGTACATAGCGCTTACCAGGCACTGGTTACAAGAATGATTAATGGCGCCAATTTCGGGACGTCCTTGACACTGCGCATGCGCAGTAGAGGTGAAGTATGGAGGGCCATTCAGGACATGTTTTCTTTGGTTTTAGATGCAAATTTTGGGGATTGGGGGGCAAAATTTGTGTTTGGCCCTATATTTTAAGAGTTAGCACCAGCTATGTCTGGGTCATTGATAAGTATAAAAAGTATATAAATTACTATAAATTTTTTAACTTTGGTTTAAATCTTCTGCTAAATCTTACCTAATATACAGTTCCGATGATTTGAAAATGATTAGGCCAGACAAAGTAGATCTTCTGTTTCTCAGGCCATTATTTGTGAAATTGCATGCAGGCGAGCGTTTTTTTATTTTATTTTTTATTTCAGTAATTATTTCTTTGCCATCAAAAGTTCATGTTCTTGGTTCAGGTTTTAGGCCTCATAATCTACAGAATAGCATGGGTGGTGGTGTATTTCATCCCTTGAGAGCAAGAAGGCTTTGCAATGCTAAAGCATTGCAAAGCCTTCTTGCACTCAAGGGACAAATTCATCAATTTTTTTTAACTTGGGTAAAATATCAGACATAAACCATTTAGTTTTATTTTTTTTAAGTTCAAATTGGTTATAAAAAGAGAGCATGCGGCAGCCAAAAGGACCATGCGGGAGGGCCTGAGAAACAGATTTTTTATTTTTTTAGGCCTTAGTTAGTGAAATTTCTGAATTCAAATTATAGAGGATTTGCCAAAATAAAACTATTCTATTCACTTGTTGATGATTATTGACTTTATTGTTAACCATTTACCTAACATAGCTGCCAAAAATGGAAATTGTTCAAAATAAGTCTACCAGAACCTAAAATATCTTACAAATGTCTCAGTAAAACCATATAAATATGGATATCATTAGAACCGCCTTGTCATGCCGCTTCTAATAATATCCATATTTGTATGGTTTTATTAAAAAATGGTTGGGGAAAAAATCCAATCAGTTTAAATTAAATGTGCCAAAATTATACTTATTTCAGTGGCAAGAGAAATCCTGTGCTGGGCAGGAATATCTACCAGCAACATGCAAGGAGTAAAATCATTCTGTTGGACCTTGGATAATAGTTTCTAATAATTACCAGGTTTTAAGTTCGTTATCAACAATATTTCATGGCAAAATTACCAATTTTGTCCAGTTCAGTCGACATATTCTATTGATAAAATGCGATTCAAGGATTAAAACATCGATAAAATATGCTTAATAACTCGTAAAATACTACAGGTTTTCTTTTCCTTTTTAGCTCACCTGAGCGAAGCTCAAGGGGAGCTTTACTAATCACTTTCTGTCCGGCGTCCGTCGTCCGTCGTCGTCCGTCCGGCGTTAACTTTACATTATCAGCTTCTCCTCCTAAACCACTAGCCCAATTTTATTCAAATGTTGGCTAAATGTTTATTACCTAATGCCAATTCAGATTTGTTCAAATGAAGTTGCCCCTCCTCCTGGGTGGTGCCACGCCCCCAAGGGGCACCAAAATCTTTGTAAATCTTCTTCTCATGAACCAGCAGTAGCAGAGACTTGATATTTGGTGTGCAGCTTCCTTTTGAGGTGTAGACTCAGATTTGTTCAAGAGAAGTTTGTGGGGCTATACTTGGCGTCGTTATGGGAGGGGCAAAATTTTTTGCCCCGCCCAAAATTTCTATTTTCCAAACCGAGAGGCTGATTTGAACCAAATTTTATGTGAGGGCTTATTGGGTCATGAGTACTTGATTTATGCAAAAAAAAATTTTCCCGCAGCCCCGTGGGAACCGCAGGAGCTAAAAATAGAAAAAATTTAAAACGCCCATATCTCCAAAACTGCACGGCACTGAGAATTTTTATTTGGTGTGCAGCTTCCTTAGGACCAACAGAAAGGATTGGTAAAAAAAAATTGCCATCGGTTTTATCATAGGGTACAGTTTCGGGACTTTGAAAAAGTGCTGAGTCAGCACTTTTTAACACTGTAGGCAATGGGAAAAACATTAAAAAATCTTCTTCTCCAGATCCAGCAGGCAGAATCTTTTGATATTTGGTATGCAACATTGTAGGGTGGATCTGATTCAAGTTTGTTCAAATCGGCCCCCTGGGTTCATATTTGGGCTCAGTATAGGAGCCCGATTTCGAACTTAGTGCATTTCAGGCAAATTTCTTAAAAAATCTTCTTCTCCAGATCCAGCAGGCAGAATCTTTTGATATTTGGTATGCAACATTGTGGGGTGGATCTGATTCAAGTTTGTTCAAATCGGCCCTCTGGGTTTATATTTGGGCTCAGTATAGGAGCCCAAATTTGAACTTACTGCATTTCAGGCAAATTTCTTTGAAAATCTTCTTCTCCAGATCCAGCAGGCAGAATCTTTTGATATTTGGCATGCAACATTGTAGGGTGGATCTGATTCAAGTTTGTTCAAATCGGCTCCCTAGATTCATATTTGGGCTCAGTATAGGAGCTTGAATTCAAACTTAGTGCATTTCAGGCACATTTCTTCAAAAATCTTCTTCTCCAGATCCAGCAGGCAGAATCTTTTGATATTTGCTGTGCATCGTTGCGGGGTGGATCTGATTCAAGTTTGTTCAAATCGGTCCCCCTGGATTCATATTTGGGCTTACTATAGAAGCCCGAATTCAAACTTAGTGCATTTCAGGCAAATTTCTTAAAAAATCTTCTTCTCCAGATCCAGCAGGCAGAATCTTTTCATATTTGGTAAGCAACATTGTGGGGTGGATCTGATTCAAGTTTGTTCAAATCGGATCCCTGGGTTAATATTTGGGCTCAGTATAGGAGCCCAATTTCGAACTTAGTGCATTTCAGGCAAATTTCTTAAAAAATCTTCTTCTCCAGATCCAGCAGGCAGAATCTTTTGATATTTGGTATGCAACATTGTAGGGTGGATCTGATTCAAGTTTGTTCAAATCGGCCCCCTGGGTTCATATTTGGGCTCAGTATAGAAGCCCGATTTTGAACTTAGTGCATTTAGGCAAATTTCTTAAAAAATCTTCTTGTCCAGATCCAGCAGGCAGAATCTTTTGATATTTGGTATGCAACATTGTGGGGTGGATCTGATTCAAGTTTGTTCAAATCGGCTTCCTAGATTCATATTTGGGCTCACTATAGAAGCTCGAATTTGAACTTAGTGCATTTCATGCAAATTTCTTAAAAAATCTTCTTCTCCAGATCCAGCAGGCAGAATCTTTTCATATTTGGTAAGCAACATTGCGGGGTGGATCTGATTCAAGTTTGTTCAAATCGGCCCCCTGGGTTTATATTTGGGCTCAGTATAGGAGCCCAAATTTGAACTTAGTGCATTTCAAGCAAATTTATTAAAAAATCTTCTTCTCCAGATCCAGCAGGCAGAATCTTTTGATATTTGGCATGCAACATTGTGGGATGGATCTGATTCAACTTTGTTCAAATCGGCTTCCTAGATTCATATTTGGGCTCACTATAGAAGCTCGAATTCGAACTTAGTGCATTTCAGGCAAATTTCTTAAAAAATTTTCTTCTCCAGATCCAGCAGGCAGAATCTTTTGATATTTGGTATGCAACATTGTGGGATGGATCTGATGCAAATTTGTTCAAATCGGCTCCTTAGATTCATATTTGGGCTTACTATAGAAGCTCGAATTCGAACTTAGTGCATTTCAGGCAAATTTTTTAAAAAATCATCTTCTCCAGATCCAGCAGGCAGAATCTTTTGATATTTGGTATGCAACATTGCGGGGTGGATCTGATTCAAGTTTGTTCAAATCGGCCCCCTGGATTCATATTTGGGCTTAATATAGAAGTCTGAATTCGCACTTAGTGCATTTCGGGCAAATTTATTAAAAAATCTTCTTCTCCAGATCCAGCAGGCAGAATCTTTTGATATTTGGTATGCAACATTGTGGGGTGGATCTGATTCAAGATTGTTCAAATCGGCTTCCTAGTTTCATATTTGGGCTCACTATAGAAGCTCGAATTCGAACTTAGTGCATTTCAGGCAAATTTCTTAAAAAATCTTCTTCTCCAGATCCAGCTTCAGAATCTTTTCATATTTGGTAAGCAACATTGTGGGGTGGATCTGATTCAAGTTTGTTCAAATCGGCCCCCTGGGTTTATATTTGGGCTCCGTATAGGAGCCCAAATTTTAACTTAGTGCATTTCAGGCATATTTCTTAAAAAATCTTCTTCTCCAGATCCAGCAGGCAGAATCTTTTGATATTTGGTATGCAACATTGTGGGGTGGATCTGATTGTGATTCATGAACGTATTTATTTGTAAAGTTGATAGAATCTTAGACAAAATTTGCAGAAAAGATCTACTATAGAAGGGGTGGTATCCAGGGTGAACCGTTTACCCAAATCTAGCAGTACTAATGCATTATTCACACAAATCTCCGTTCAAATTTTATGACCCCTCATTGGAACACACGCATTCAGCTCATTCCAACAAAGGTCATATGCCATGTTTTCGAGACAAAAGAATAAAAATTTTAGTTATTCATGAAATTTTTAGGCAACTGTTGTCTGTTATTCACATTGCTTCATGAAATTTCAGTACTTTTGGAAGTTACCTCAGTAATCAAGGGTTAATTCCCCTTAATTAAATGTCGCCTCTAAAAAACAACCACTTTGCATATCTTACCTTTTTACCAGCATAACTGCCAAAACTTGTCAGCATTCTTCGCAAAAATCGCTATTCAAATTTTAATTTTTGTCTCTTAAACATACATGTACTTATCGCTTGTAAATACCCCATTGGAATGAGCTTTTTGAGCTCATTCCAATGAGAGGTCGCACACCATGCTTTTTGAGTCAAAAAAGCAATTTTTTAGTTATTCCAGAATTTCGTACGTAAAACACAGCCTTATGACTTCACATTAAAATGAGCTCTCTAAGCTTGTTCCAATCAACATTCACGCACTATGTCTTTCACACAAAAAATAAAATTTTCCATTTATTCCGGAATTTTTGTTTGCAAGAACACTCTTACCCCCCCCCCCCCCCCCCCCACACACACACACACACACACACACACACACACACAGACACACACATCTAAAAGTTCGGCAGCAAAAAAACAGTTACTTCAATTTTTAAATGCATTATAGGAACAACTTGCCTAATCAAATTTAAATACTTTTGCATCATTCTGTATCTAGAACAAACCATTTACCATATCTTTACGCAAAATTCTCCAGCATCATTCACAAAAAAACACCATTATTTATATATTCACATTTCTGTCTCAAAAATATACCTGATCTTCCCATACCCCTATTGGAATAAGCTGTTTGAGCTTGTTCCAATGATGATAAAAAAAACTAATATTTTGGAAAATTTGTGAAAATTTTTGTTTTCTTGCATGCAAATATGTAATGTAGCACATGGAAGATATCCACAGTTGGGGAGAGATGTCCAAGGCTATCTCTTCACATTCCTTGTTTGTGCTTCATGCTAAACCAGTTTGTCTGCAGAGATAAATTTGCTTTATTAAAAATCATTGGAGATTGGCCACACACCAATGATTTTAAATAAAACTAATTTTAGGTAACAAATGTTGAACTTCAAACAAAATCTATCACTCAACCAGTTAATGTTGATGAGGCATGACATGGTGAAGGTGACCTAAAATACTTCTTAGAGTCACTTTGTCAGGTGAGCGATTAAGGCCACGTGGGGCCTCTTGTTTGGTTTAAATCTCCTGGTAAATCTACTAATAAAATATACAGTTGTGATAGTTTAAAAATGATTGGTTAGTGAAATTTCAGAATTGGAATTACGGATGAAATCCGAGGAATTGCCAAAACAAAACCACTGTATTCACTCATGGTTCTTGATTATTCATTTTATTGTTAACATAAATCAGATGAATATTAACCAAGAAACTGTGTCAAAGTTATGTTTATTCACTCGTGGAGTGCTAGAAGCTACTCTCGGGGCTTTAAAAAAAATGAGGGTACCAGAGTGAAAGAAAACGTTTTCCTTGCTCATGTTTCATATTCAGTCAGGCGCAAAAAATATTTTGTTCATAAAAATTTGTTTTATCACAAATTATTGAAGAGTGCCCACGGGCACTCTTCAATAATTTGTAATAAAACAAATTTTGATGAACAAATTCAGGCCACCAAAAATAATAGAGCCCTCAGATGTCATTTAATTGCACCATAAAAATCTCCAGTATATAAACATTCAAATTTCGATCCTTTTTCCCAAAAGCCGAGAAGTTAAAGAACAAATTCCATTATGATCATAAATTTTGACCATTTGAAATTCTGATTTATAGAAAATAAAGTGCACCTACTCGTCATGATGTCTTCTAAAACTGGGAGATTGTAACAGGTGTTGTTAATACCAGCAAAACTAGAAAGGGAAAAAGGGAGATGATTTACCCTGCACAAATATTTTAAGAACATCTATACAACAGACCTTGAAATTCTTGAAAATTTGATTAATAATATAATATTGTATTGTGATAGTTTGAAAATGATTGATTATTGAAATTTCGGAATTCGAATTATGGAGGAAATCTGAGGAATTGTCAATAGAAAACTATTCTATTCACTTGTGGTTATTGATTATTGACTTTTTTGTTAAGAGAATAAAAACTGATTAAAAATCCTTCCTGTTCAAGCCGATTGGATTGAGCGTTTTTAATAAAAAGATCCATTGGACCTCTTTTTTGCGACGTACCTCGGTGGATTTGAGTGTATCTGGGTCCGAGAATAGGACCTCAATAATACGTAAATGTAAATCATCCAATTTGTGGTCATGTTGGTTGAAGTGAATAGCGACTGGTGTTCTTTGATGTCTGATGTCGGCGATATGTTCTGTGATTCTATCTTGAAATTGTCTCATATTGTTTGGAACACTTGGCGCAAGTTAGTAAATAAATACAGTTGCGCCTAAGGCAATTTGGGCGCTTTGGGCCCTTGAAGCGTTTTTTCGTATAGTTTTCTTACGTTTGCTCCTACGTTCTCCGTCGTCAGTAACTATGGTGGCTTTGCTGGATTCTAAAGTGATGTCGCTGATTGAACTCTCGGCGTTGGTAAGTGCCATAACAATTGCTCACTATCCAAAAGAGATAAACAATTATGAACACTGGTACGATGTACCCAAGGGAGATAGAGAGCAACTGTTAACCCTAGCGAATATGAAGCCGGACCGGTTTCGTACTGGTTTGTACTCATCAGAGGCGTTAATTTTTTTTTGTTAACATAAATCAGATGAATATTGATGAAAAAACTGTCAAAGTTGTGTATATTAACAGATGGTTTTGTGTTCTTCAGTTTGGATTGATTTAACAGCAAATGTCATTTAACCCTTTACCCAACGAATCGCCCGCATCCGCCCGCGTAATATGCAGATTCAGCAGTTGAAAAAATATTATTTTTCAAAAGATTTCAACAAAACCATATCATGTGACCCCTCGTTGGAACGAGCTCGTCGAGCTCGTTCCAACGGGGGGTCACATGATATGGTTTTGTTGAAATGTTTTGAAAAATTTGAAAAAAATTATATTTAAAATAATAAATTTTGATATCGTCTGCGTTGGGTAAAGGGTTAATAGTGCCATAAAAATCTCTGTTATATATCCAATAAACATTCAAATTTTGATTCCTTCTACAAATACCGAGAAGTTGAAGAACAGATTACATTATGTTCATAATTTTAGACCACCTGAAATTCTGATTAAAATAAAATAAAAGTCCACTTGCATATCGCAATGTCTTCTAAAACCAAGAGATTGCAAAAGGTGTTAATAGCGGCAAAACTAGAAATGGAAAAAGCAGTTGATTTACACAGCAAAAATTTTGTTAGAACATCTATACAACTGACTTGAAATTGTTAAAAATTTGATTCGAATTTGATTTGATTCGAAATATTCTGCAATTATTTTATTCGGAATTCGATTCGAGGCAAAACATGGTATTTGCTGTTGCCTACAGTAAATGTTCATAGATACACCATTCTAGATGTGGACAGATTGCCATGCCAAGTATACACTGATACACCATCTTAAATGTACACATACACCACAGCAAATGTACAGTTACATCATATTAATCCTTTACCCAACACACAGGATATCAAAATGTATTATTTTAAACATAATTTTTTCAAAAAAATTTCAGCAAACCCATATCCCGTGACCCCTAATTGGAACAAGCCCAAGAGCTCGTTCCAGTGAGAGGGTCACATGATACGGTTTTGTTTAAACTTTTTGAAAGATACATTTTTCTCAACTTCTTAATTTGTATATTGTGCGGGTGGATGCAGTCGATTTGTTAGGTAAAGTGTTAAATGTGCACATATATTTACATATTACACATACACCACGCCATGACTATTTTGATGCATTTGGTCAAATGCTGACTATGTAACTAATAACACCATTTTTCTTAATGTAAACAGATGCACAGTACTACATGTAGACAGATACACCACTCTAAATGTACACACACCACTCAGATTGTACACACAACACACAAAATGCATGGACTACACACTAAATGTACACACAACACACTAAATTTACAGATACTTCATACTAAATGTACACACACATACCCTTCTAAATATACACATTTATCACACATCCATTAAACTTTAAACCCTTGTATTTAACGGAACCGCTTCTATGACATAAATGTTTCTGTATTCCACTGATGATATACAAGCCGGAACTTTTTTCCCAGCACCATTTATACTAGTTCCTGCCCCGTCGAGTCATTAGTTAAGCCTCGAAAAGTTTCCAAATTTTGTTATACAATTATCGATCGTCGGTCGCGTAGTGTGAAAATGAAAACGTCCAAAGCAAATTAAAGTCCGTTCACAAAAAAATAGTTAACCAAAAATGAGATGATATTAAAAAAACAATTATTTCCAACCACAAAATTAACCTAGCCCCGTGGCCGTCTCATCTGCAGATTCCGATATATCTAAATTGGTCAACTTTATTTCGGTAAATCTTCGGACATCCTGACATGCTTCAAACTTCTTTCAAAAATGTTTCTCCCAGCTGTTTTGCAAATCTGCTCAAATTTGTACTTCTATTTTTACTATCAATAATAGCCACCAAATGGTTATGCATGATTGGACACCAGCCGAAGAGAAACGGCAATACAAATTTCAACAAACATGCCCAATACAAAAGAAAAGACAACGATTGTAATTTAGATGTTTCCCAATAGATGTTTTTTTAAATGAATTTTAATGCGTGGAATGTGTAATAAACACAGAACGTGATGTGTGTTTGAATCGGTGGGGGTTTTACACAACTCGTTGGAATGGCTTAGTCATATTTTGTGAGAGCCTACGGCTCTTATGAAATATGACTACGCCATTCCAACTCGTAATGTAAAACACCCACCAGTTCAAATGCACAAAGCATTCTGTCTGTATATACCATTATAAATGTACACAAACAGAACACCCCAGATGCACATAGATATACCAAACTAAATGAAGACAGATTCAAGGCCCTACAAAATAAATTAATTGATTCTGAGACATTTTTTTTTTCAAATCATTGAGGGAGGGTGAGTTCAATTTTTTTTTCTGCCTTGCAAATAATGAGCATGGATGGAAGGGCCTAATTCCGACTGACTGCTTTTTACTGCAACATGCTCTCTCTGGGGAAACTTGCAAGTTATGTTTTAAGTACCTTGACAGTCATTTCTAGGTAAGTCTTGGCTGCCTGCATAGACAGCCAAGACTTGCCAAGAAACAACTGGAATGCCACAGGATGTAGACTGTCTTTGGGTATACTCTTCAGATTTTCGTTACATACATCAATTAAAAAACATAAGTTTGGAGTCTCTTGATTTTGTAGTAATATTGAAAGACACTGCAAGGTAATAAAAACGTCAAGTGAGTGGGGTTCAATTTCAGTTAAGGATTGCCTGAGAATCAAAACTTTTTTGCCTGAACACTCTAATTGTAAAGTGGTACATCTACATCATACAAAATACCAAGCTAAGTGAAGACAGATAAAAAACACTAATTTTAAACAGATACACCATACAAAATGCATACACAGTGCACTAAATGTACACTAAGTATTAGCGGGGGAGGAATTCGTCACATACAGGTGAATTGTGCACTTGGTGATACCTTCTTGAAATTTGGCACACTGTTAGTGTAGGCTATGAGGTTCTCAAAAACGATCGGCTACAAGTTGACACCGACCGGTGGCGACCAGTAGCGGCACAATCCAAAATGGCCGCCAGCGGCTGAAGGGAACCTCCTTTTCGACGGTCTACCGACTATACATCCGATTGTAAGGGCGCGAAAGTGAACTCTGATCCATGCACGTGTTGGAAACAGACGTGGGAGATGATGTAGAATAAAACGAGATTCTCTATACGGACGCATCAATTTCTTGGAACTTGAAAAGAGCGTTGTTTCTCCGGGATCAGCGTCATTCAGGCAAACCTGAATGACGCTGATCCCGGAGAAACAACGCTCTTTATGAAGCAGTCTCTTTGCCATACAATCTCTTGTTTGGCGTAATTCCGCAAGCAATTCTGATTTGTCTGTCGAAATTAATTCGAGAACGCGATTGTTCACAAAAATCATTCACAGAATGAGTGAGAATCCTCTTCGTGTACGGACTAGTACTGACTGGGAACGTTGTTGCTTTTGCCAGCAAGACAGTTCCAAGAAATTGATGCGTCCGTATAGAGAATCTCGTTTTCATGACGCCTATAAAGCTATTGAGGAAGACATAACGCGCTTCCTAGATAATGGCGTTGAGCTTCCATATAATTTGACCATTGATTGTTTGATGAGAGAGAGTGATGAGTGTATGTCGATGTCACTGTTGACGAATAAGGCAATATATCATAAGACATGCCGTGACAGTATTCGGACTCACATCGTACAGCGCGTGCTACACAAGCGAGAGCGAAATGAGGCAGTGGCATCCTGCTCCACGCTGAGTCCTAAAAGAACACGGACAAGTTTTGAATCTGGCTGTGACAGGAAACTGCCCCAGTGTGTTTATTGTCACAAACGCGAAGGTGACAGCAGTGAGCCTATTTGCAGATCAATGTCTGATAACAATAAACTCAAAATTATGGCAAAGGAAGCCGAGAACTGGGTTGTTTTTTCTCGGGTCAATGCAGCATTTGATTCCGCTGCTAGTGATCTTTACTATCACAAAACCTGTTATTGTAAGCTTGCCAATGAAGCACGAGCGGCTAAATCTAAAAAGTCGAAGAACGCCGAACATTCCGCGTCAGGCCTGCCCTATGACCCTCTCGTTATGGCAGAGCTCATAACATTTGTTGAACACAACGATTCCGCGATGAAGCTTGTCGATCTCAAGAATCTGTACAGTCGGAGGTTGAAGCAAGTCGGTTCTGATTGGCTTAGTGAAGAAATACATTCCACTCGATTCAAAGAACATTTGTTGCAGAAATTGGGCGATAGCTGGGACGCCTTCACACAGGGTAGAGATGTGTTTATTTCAAGTAGGTTTCGAGTTGGCTCCTTGTTGTCCGAATCTTTAACTCGTATAGTGTCTGAGGAAGAGGCAAAAAAGATAGTTGATGTGGGTCTTCTTCTGCGTAAACACATACTCATATCTCAAGCTCCTTTCACGGGATCATTTTCATCTTATTGCTTGAGCGAGCCTGTACCCAACTCACTCCTGACTCTTCTTAGAGTTCTACTTGAGGGCACATGTAGTATACAGAACTTAGGCGATGATGAGACTGTTAATGCCAAGACTCGAGTGGCTTGTACTATTTCACAGATGTTGATCAGCAATTCAGCGAAACGCTCCGAACATGCACAAAATGTTCACCAGAGACGTGACAGAGAAACTCCAATGCCTCTTTATGTGGGTTTGAAGTTGCATGCCCATGATCGTATGAAAAATCTTATCAGAGATTTTCATCAAATGGGACTCTCTGTCTCTTATGATCGCGTAATGGATGTTCGCAGGAGTTTCGCGAGAGCTGTTTCACTGCGGTTCAAGAACGAAGGTGTTGTAGTCCCAGCTAACTGCAAACGTAATGTTTTCTCGATAGGAACCACTGATAACATTGATGTATCTGGTAGCTCTGATATGCATGGTACGTCCATCACACTCATTGGTCAACTGAGCAGGGACAATGTGGGTACTGATCCCCCACCACTGAGTTTAGATGTTCCAGAAGACACACAAATTGAACTCCCAGACGACTATGCATTTGTTCCTTTCGTTGAAGACTTTGGTGGGGACATCAGGCTTGAATCTCCAGATGAATGTAATGTACGGCCCAATGAATATGCAGATTTGAACGTGGGAGAGAATGACTGGTTGTCTCATGTGTCACAGATCAGCAATAAAGGGAAGGTTGATGGCAGCTGGCAGCTTGATGAAGTCCCTGTGACCTTTTCAGGCTTCTTTTCAAAACATGAAGATCAAGACAATGTCAAACCTCGTGCAGTTATTGGGGTATTCCCTGTTTTCAGTGAGCAGAAAGCGGACTCACTCAGTATGCAGAAGCATGCTATGTATGTGGTCAGGGAAGCTACTGCTTTCGTAAACCCCGGCCAGATACCTGTCATTGAAGGTGACTGTCCGTTGTATGCCAGGCAGAAAAAATGTCAATGGCTGTTCCCAGAGGAGATAGGTGAGGATCGAATGGTGTGTATGATTGGATTCCTGCATCTTGAAATGTGCACCCAAGAAGCTGGTGGTAAGCTTATGGGTGGTTCTGGTTGGGAGCGAATGTTTCACCTCGCAAAGATATTCACACCCGGTGTAGCATCATCCCTACTTGGTGGGAAACATGTCAAGAGGACGCGACAGGCATATCTTCTCACTCTAGCTTGGCTTGAGATCCTCAGAAAGAATGCTTATGAGATTTACTGTCAGCAGACTGGGCCCCATGAGTCATTTGAAATGTGGGAACAGAGGATTCTTTCACAATCTCCAACTGCGCGCTATTGGGGTGAAATCGTTCGGAACTTTCTCTTGACAAGCTGTCAATTCGTTCGGAACCAACGAATCGGTAACTGGCCTGGTACACTGTGTTCTATCGATGAGTTGTGCAGTTACTTTTTTGCCCTAGGACATACAAATTATTGTCGGTGGGTCCCCGTATTTCTGAGAGACATGTCTCAGCTACCCAGGCGGCATCCTTCAATCCACAACAAATTCATGGAAGGCCATTTTGTGGTCCAGCGTAGTGAGAGGAAGTTCAGTATGATGGGTTTAGATCAGAGCCAAGAACATAGTATCCAACTACTCAAAGAAGACAGTGGTCCAAAAGGTCTCTATGGCCAGGCTGAAGAGAAAGTCGTTATTGAGCTTTCAAGGTCAGAAGTTCTGCGTGTTATAGATGAGTATGAATATGCAAGTTTCCACACAACATCATCAGATAACACGGAACACCCGGAAAGTTCGGTATCAGAGCAGAAAAAATTTCTGAATCAATTGAAATCTCTCCTCGATCTGGTGAATCAGGGACTCATTATCAACCCTTATGATGAAACTAGTGGTCAGCTGGTGACATTAGATACTGGTGAATATATGGACCCCGAAGTTAGTAAGAGTTTACGGTCATTACCCGAAAGGGGCAAGCATTTATATTCCACTTTCTTGAAGGAAAGGCTTGTGGAATGCACCGTACCCCTGAATGATGTTATTCCCAAGGCAAATATATATACCTTCCTTAACCCACCCCCAGCCAACCTGGACAAAGGCCGAGACAAACTCATGTCAAGTAAAGCAACTGCCGCAATAGTTACCCAGATGTTCGTTTCACTGCAAGCCCGGCCTGATTCAAACATGGATGAGTTTTTCATGCACGAGAATGCACGTGATCCGCCAGCATTATCCGATAGAGGTAAGCTACGGAGTGGGACAAAATCTCAAATTCTCAATTGTTTACCAGCTATTCCTGCACAAGGGAAGAATTCAGCAGCTAGACAAGCTTCAGTTGTCATCTTGGATATGCCTGCTGTAGTCCATGTAATCAAACCACAGAAAGCGGATCTGTTTGGAGAATATGCTCGATTGCAATTATTGCCATACATCGAATCTCTGATTAACACGAACACCACAAGGGTTGATGCGATCTATGACTGTTACCCCGAAGGCAGTTTGAAGAATCAGACGCGAGCAAAACGCCTCGGTGAGACAGCAGTTAGGTTGATACGGGTGTCCGAGAACGTCCCTTTACCTAAAGGGAAGAATTGGCAGGCATTCTTGAAAGTTAGTGAGAATAAAGACGAATTTTTCAAGTTCCTGTCTGCTGAACTGCTGAAATTAACATCAACATCCGAGTACCAGTTGTTAACGACATCAGGAGAATATGTACTATGCAATAAGGATGTTAGCTTATGTGACATATCTCCATCGAACCACGAGGAAGCAGACACGCGCATGATGCTTCATCTCAACCATGCAGTCTCACAAGGTCACAAAATAGCTTTTCTTCGCACGGTTGATTCTGATGTCGTCATTCTGTCTTTGCACCATTTCGCAACATTCCGTGACCTTGGACTCAGTGAGCTGTGGATTGGGTTTGGAATTGGAAAGGCATATAAAGATATGCCAATTCATGAGATAGCTTCACAACTTGGACCTGATTACTGTAAGGCCCTGACTTTCTTCCACGCCTTCACAGGTTGTGATGTAACATCCAGCATGCTCGGCATTGGGAAGAAGACAGGATGGAATGCATGGATGAATTTTCCCGCATCAACTGAAATGATGATAGAATTGACTGAGAATCCGCAAGTCTTTTCAGAGGATTCCCCTCATATGCAGCATATCGAAAAACTCACCATACAGATGTACAGTAACAGTTGTGTCAGTACACGTGTCAATGATGCGAGACGGCATATGTTCACACATGGCCTTAAGTCTATGGAAAACATCCCGCCCACCAAAGCAGCTCTGTATCAACATGTAAAAAGGGTAATTCTTGTGTCATCTTTCATTTGGCATCGTGCTCTGCAGAAACACTTATGTGTGCCAGACCCATCACAGTACGGATGGGAGTGGAATCCACGTCTCAATATTCTGGTCCCATTTTGGACTCACCTAGGAGACGCAAGTGCTGCATGTGCACTGATGCTCCACTGTAGTTGTGCCAAGGCCTGCAAGGGCAATTGCAAATGCTTGAAAGCTGGATTAAGGTGCACACCTTTGTGTAAGTGTGAAGGTGGCTGTTGTAACAATATTGAGTAGTATACTGTCATGTTAGGACCAGTCATCTCCTATTCTGGTATTTTTTTTTCCATTTTCGGCCAGTTAACACATGTCATGTTTCTAGTTGAGTTGATTTTGCTAACAAATGTTCATCCCATGTGGCTTGCTACATTGTCCGGGGTATAGGAATACAGTTTTAGATTTCGGAAAATAGTCTGTTATTTACTGCACAAGACGGTGTTAATTCATGCATAGCATGATACAATATCCCCAACTATTTTGCCTCTGTACAACAGTTGATACCTTCGTTCACCCGTGTGTTCATCTATGGTATCCTTGTCTTTCTCTGGCCATAGGCCACATGTGACTAGTCAGTTCCTACTCCATAGCAAATCAACTTGGAAATCCTTCATCTTGTAGCGCACTCATGTCTCAATGAATCCATACCTGAGTTGATCTAATAAATCTAACGTAAGGTATCAAATTGCCATACCGGATCATATTTCGATAAGTTATTCGCTAAAACATTTCGACCACTCATCGACATCAAAGGTCATGTTTTGGCTCCCAGTGGTGGCTATATCTCTATATCCCTGGTAAAGTAGCATACCATGAGGGATGGGCATTAAGTGTCGGCAACATTAATCCTGACTTGGAACACACCACATCTTAACTGGCCGAAAATGAAGAATACTACTTGTAGTCAAAAAATATTCCTGTACCTCGAATGACTGCAAACATACACTCACCCCTTCTAGTCCCATTTTGCCAATGTTCTATACTGGCAAGATAACATTGTATAATTAACAACGGGAACTAATGCATCCCGAGTTCATTCCAGCACTGCCCTTGCTGGCAGACGTGTCGCTATGGTGTTGAGATTGAACCAGAACTCCTCTAGAAATTTGATAGTTTTATTTTCTTAGAAAATAAATCTATCGAAAATGCCGGAAGTTGAGAATAGACTGTCACTTTAATTGGATTATCAAATGTCCAAGTATCCCCACTGCTGCATACTATCGAGTACCCTTGTTCATGTGTTGACAGGAATCTCTCATACCATGTTCATTTGACCATTGCATTCCCGAGAAACATTCAACACTAATTTATCTACGGACGGACGATCATACTGACAGTCAGACACACAGACGCACACATCGACGGAAATTCTGATCCCATTATCCATTAATCTTCCCCCCAACTTGTTCCAAGGGCTTCACTCCATCATTCACATCAATTACAGCACATGTATGGTGTTAGGTTTGGAGCTTCAGTTGTGCGATCGGCGAAAATAGCTTTTTTTCGATCCGCTTGGCGGCCATTTTGGATTTCGCTGCTAGTGGTGGCTAGAGGATGGTGCCAACTTGTAGCCGATCGATTTTGAAATCTCTGATGCCTACCCTTACATCATGCCAAATTTCAGGAAGGTATCACCAAGTGCACAATTCTAGCGAATTCCTCCCCCGCTATATGCACACACAACACACTAAATGAACATATTTACGGCCTAGAAAAGTTAAAAATCTGTTTCTCATGCCCTCCCGTATGGTCCTTTTGTCTGCCGTGTGCTCTCTTTTTATTACCAATGCAAACTTGACAAAATAAAAAATTAAATGGTTTATGTCTGATATTTTACCCAAGTTAATAAAATTGATAAATTTGTCCCTTGAGTGCAACAAGGCTGTGCAGTGCTAAAGCATTGCACAGCCTTCTTGCACTCAAGGGACAAAATACACCACCACCCATGCTATTCTGTAGATTATCAGTCCTAAAACATAAAACAAACCAAGAACATGAACTTTAGATGGCAAAGAAATAATTACAAAAATAATAAAATAAAAAAATGCCCGCCCACATGTAATTTACAGAAAATGGCCTGAGAAACAGAAGATCTACTTTATGGGGCCTACAGCACACTAAATGTACACAAATTCAAAAAATTAAATATACATGCATGCACCATTCTGAATGTTCATGCTGAAAATACACGAATACACCTCATTGATTGTTTAAACATACACCCTTCTAAAAGTGTGCTAAGTGTATGCACATGATATTTTTTGTCCAAACTGTCACCTCCTGCCCCACGCCCCCCATTATTATAACAGGGATCTCACTTTGGGAAATATCAAGTGCTTTTTGATGATGATTATCAAGGCAAATAATCAAGCCAGAAAATAAACAGACTGTCATCTGCAAAATGAGGTCCCCAGAGGGTGATTTTAGTGATGCTACCCTGCATAGCAGGGTAGCATCACTAAATTTACCCTCTGTGAACCTCAGTCTGAATCAGGGTTTCAAAACTAAACAGAAAAAGTTACCCAGAGGATAAATTGGCCCACTGTGTGGGATAGCATCATCAAATTCACCCTCCGGGGACCTCATTCTGCAAATGTCAGACAGATTATTTTCAGGCCTACAAATAATAAAAGGTGTTTGGGTGTGTTAGAGGGAGAAGCATGGTGGGAGATCAGGTGATAATTGATGAATTCATGAAAAAAAGGTTTTGAAATATGATAATAGAAAATCAGTATTTTATACCACAATTGCTGGGCATATTCAGTGTTATGTGATACAATACTGACATTGGGAAATGTGCTAGATACACCACGTGTGAAATCTGTATTACATGTAAAAACGCATCAGATTGCATGTTACACGTCTGAGTGACGTTATGACTTGAATGAAATGCTTTGACACAAAAACCGTGTCAAGCAAGAAATTTTTCCAGACCGCAGAAGAGGTGAAATTTAAAAAAAAAAAAATCTGCTTCATTCACGTAATTCAAGTTTACCTGTGATATAAATATAGAACACAATCCGACAGAAATTAACGACCCTTGATGGAGTTCTTTCTTTTTTTCACTCATGCCCTTGGCACTTCTGAAATACAGGAAAACCTTACCTCGGGTCAAAAATTCCAGTCCCCCATACTCTACACTTATTGTGTTCTGTCCTTTTAGGGAGCGTGGTGGTGTTGTGGTAACCGGTTCTCGTCAGATCACCGAAGTTAAGCAATGTCAAGCCCGGTTAATTCTCGGATGGGTGACCGCCTGGGCGATCAATTTGGACTCCCGCATTGTGTCCTTGGGCAAGGCACTTAACCCCGATTGTCCACACAGGGCATGATGACGCCGTGTACTAAGTCGTACTGCACATCAATAGTACACATGTCTTCAACCAATCTAACCCTGCCTGTGCTGCAGTGTGGTGTTACGATGTTGGGGAGCTGTCAGCTGCTCGTCGTTGCTCGATGGTTCTCTCTGGGTACTTCAGCTTCCTCCACCCGTAAAACTGCCACGGTCATGATTAACCATTGTGCATAAGTATATGATCTTAAACATCAATAAATAATAATAATATAATAACTGTCCTTCTAAGTTCAGTAATATGAGAATAAAATATTAAAATAACAATGTTTTGGAGTTGCCATCTGGTGAACAAGTCTCAAATTTTGTTAATTGTATATTAACCTTTAAAGGCCTATTTCCGAGTTTTACGTCCTCAGAACAGGTGCCCTTAACATGCCATCATGAGGAAATCATGCTAACAATAGACAAATTACCCAGGCAGTGATTACTAGTCAAGTCTTGGCTGCTGTAACAAACAGCCAAGACTTGGCTAGAAATCACTGCTGAGCCACTGGATGTGTACAGACTGAGGTCAGGTGTGAATTGAAGACAGTTGTCCAGCCCCTTAAGGGTTAAGTAAAAGTACTGGAAGTCAGTTGGTTAAAATTTTGAAACTCAAGCTCACTTCAGCTATGCTTTTGAGGCTACAATTAAAAAAATAAAATTTGAATAGCACTGGCCTGATATTGCCATTACGTTGGTTCAAGTGTTAACATATCTAGGTTTAAGACCAACATCTGTCCTATTTTTGATGTGCTCACTTATCTCTTTTTTGAATGACCCTGTTAATTGAATAGAATTTTCAAACACCAAACAGATTACCATACCTTCAGTACAGTTTTGACCTGTAAATAGCATATAGGTTATAGAGTATCCTCCTGTTAATTGAATAAAAAAAAACTTACGATATGTTGAGAAATTTCCCTGACAATCACCAAATTCCTCTTGTTTCTAGACCAATTTGGCCTCACTACATCCAATACAGGCATTTTTTGTACTACATTTTGCTTGACAGAGCTCCACGAGCTCTGTCAAACAAGATGTATTAGAATAAATGCACAGATTATCAATAGAATACAGAAAGGTGATAAAGCCCTGTTAGTTGAGTACTCCTGTTAACCCTTTACTTAATATGGAAAGCAGACGACACTTGCAAAAAAAAAATTCTGATTCTGGAATAATTAATTTTTTTCATTTTTGTCTCAAAAACATAGGTTATGACCTTACACCAACGAGGGTCATAACCTATATTTTTGAGACAAAAAATGAAAAAAATAATGAAAATTAATTGGCGATTTTTACCTGCGTCGCCAGCGGCAGAGCAGGTCTAGTAACCGCTCGACTCCATCCGTCCGTCCGAAACACTTCTTCCGTCAAAGTTTTCTTGGCTTCTATGAAAGGGAATGATTTTATATTAGGTCTGCTGCTTCATAATGATGAGTTGTATCGTGTATCTAATTTTCAGATCTGCCGTGCAACCACTTCCTGTTTGCCGATACTTTGAAGTCTGTTCATCTCTGTAATCAATTGCATGCAGCGACGCAGGTCCAGACCCGGTATTGGTCTTGGCTTGTTGAGAATAGCACTGGCCGGTTTTGGCCATTACGTTGGGTAAAGAGTTAATTGATTAAGTCCCCTGGCAAAGTGGCTCTTCAATTAACAGGGTTCAACTGTATTTGCAAAATTTAAGTTTGTGTGTGTATCTCTTTGTTCCTCCTGACTACACCATTCACCAAATCATCACCAAACTTGGCAAAGGTACTTGGCTCTGTTCAGAGCTGGTCACTGTGAGGGTAGGGGTTTCTAGCAGTGAGTGCCAAAGGGGTAGAATAGAGTCAAAATGGATATGTGTTAATTACACTCAGTCATGTCTATACAGTTTGGCTATCTCCATTGATTTGCAATTGACTTCTTTTCCAAACATACTTGGGTTGGAATAGCTAGTGTAATTAAACAGTTTTCTTTTTAGACATTTCAAACTTAGTTAACCTAATTGTTGGGGGTGACGATGTGGACTGTCTACCTCCAAAACAACGCAAATCTCCTTCCCTTAACCCTGTATCCAACACAGACGATATCAAAATTTATTATATTTTTATACTGTACCAATGACCCAGACTTAGCTGGTGCTAACTCCAACAAAAACCAGGGCCAAACACAAATTTTGCCCCCCAATCCCCAAAATTTGCATCCAAAACAAAAAGAAATCATGTCCTAAAGGATTATCATTCTCTGTTTGGCCCTTCATCAGTCAACATCTCACTGATCTTTGTGCTTGTAAATCTCAGTTTAAAGGATGCCAGACACGTAATTTTTGGAGAAAATGTGATTCTAAGGAGGATAGAAGGAGGAGAGGAAAAAAGAAGTGGCAAAAAATAATCAGGGCTGTACTTAAAATTTTTTGTTGAAATTATGTTAAGTTGCCTATTTTCGAGGCATGGGCCTCTTGTTGTCATTCTTGCTAATTGTTGCACTGCTTATTCAGTGTTTCCTCTCCCCTAGCCTTCTAAAGTCCCCCCTTGCAATTCTCCCATGCTTTTGGCATATTTTTGAGAAGTTTCATTTCTAAAATTTCCTGGGAGAGTTGCTTGGTTACAGAATGTTTTCTGTTATTTTCCCCATAGTTACGTTTTCACCCATGGGTGTATAACGTTTGTGTTCTGCATCTTCCATCTGATGTTCTGCAGATTCTCCCCTGGGAGTCTCTGTTTTGCATCAGATAGAGTGTAATTGATGACTGATTCCGGGCCAGTTTTTTCAGTGCCTGGAGTCATGTTTTCTAGTGTGTTTACACTGTTTGTTTTCATTGGCAACAGCCTTTTTTGAGGGGGGCTGTTTGCCTTTGTGGTAGTTTATCTCATTATAAGATACATTTATATTATCCGAAAGTGTCTCATTAATTATTTTATATAAATTTAAAATTTTTGACCACACTTTGCCATCGGATCCATCGGGGCTCAACGTTACTTTTCAGCAACTTGGGCTTCTCTGAAAAATATTTTTTCAAAATTATTTTGTTTTGCAATTGTTTTTTCATTTATTAATGGATCATGTTATTATGTATCTTTGTGTCAGGGGTTTTTGCGAGTAACTAGGACTTTTTGTTGTTCTTTCACAATGAAGGGACATTGTTCAAATTGTAACAGGAAGAAATCTTCCTCTGACTTTCATGATCATTGTATTAATTGTAGTCAGTGTTCTCGCATTAATCCCTGTCCTATATGTGAACATTGGGATGAGAAACATTGGAAACGTGTGTCACGATATGTTGTTTCTGGAGAAAGAGCGATGCCGGCTCTTTCTCCACAAGGTCACTCTACTCTCTCAGTTTCTATTTCAGAGGAACCAGAACAGGGTGATGTTTCCATGTTATCTTCTTCAAGTGTGCGTCCGTCGTCACAAATGAATTCAGAGCTAGCGGCAAAAGTGCTCATGGAGATTAGACAAATGTCGTCCGCTAGCTCGCCCGGTGTAGCGTCCATTCACCGAATGGTTCGGCAGCCGGGTTCGTCCGATGCGGTCCAAGAGGAAATTTTGGGTGATGCGAGCACTATAAACAAAATAGATGCACACCCAGTGACGGCGGATAGTAAACGAGAACGGAGGAAGCCTTTTAGTCCGGTTCCTAGCTCGTCCAGGTCCAGCCGGGCCGCGAGCGAGAGAGGCCCCTCTCTCGTACAACAACATCTGGGACCAGATGTTGTGGTACAAAATGTGTCTTTAGCGGAGCATACGTCCGTCGCTCGGGACGCTCCGTTGTATAAGCAGTCCGCAGAGACTGTTAAGGCTTCCTCTTCTCGTCGGCGCACACGATCGCACCTTGGCTGCGTGACCTCCGATATTTTGCCAGCTTCGCCGATGAAGGATTCTTCGGCGACCAGGTCACACCATCCGGCAGCCAGGGATTCGAGACCGATGGACTCCGGACGTTCGCATAGGAAAAGTATGCGGGAGCCATCTGATGCGGAGCTGCCCTCGGCGAAGCAGCAAAAGACCGCGCCTCCGCAGGTCTCGACGTCGGACATTCTAGTGCAGATAGCACAGCTTATCGCAGCATCCCAGCAGCCGACAGAAACGGTGTCGGATCGAGAATTATCCGACGGCGCTGGGTCGGTACGCTCCGCCGAAGCATCGGGGGCGGATGACCGGGAACATCGGGAGGTCCGACCGGATGGTGAAAGGGATACGGATGAATTGGAGCTATCCCTTTCGGAACAACATAAAGCTGCCCTGGACTTCATCCGGCACTTTCTCCCTCAAGTTGTTCCGTCGGGCCAGACTGCTGCGCTTCCGGACAAGAGAATTATAGCGTCATTGGACTCTGAATTTTTTGAGCGGTTCAGGGACATCGCTCCCGAGTTTCCGTCGCAGTCCAATAATGTTGCAAGAACATTTGAATTATTGAACGACGCTATATTTAAACTTGCTTCCAGAACGGGGAAAGCAGGTTTCTTGTCCGCAAATACTCTCAACCTGCCTTTCATTAATGCAAGGAATAAATTCGACACGGCAGGACAGGGTATACCGAGAGTTCCTCTGCGTATGGACGACGAGGCGGAAGACTTAGAGCTATCATTACCGTCGTCAGCTTCTATTCCAACCACGGTGTTGGAAACAGCTATTGCGTCTAACAGAGCCAATTTAGATGCCTTATCTTACGCAGATCACCTTACTAAGGCGTTATCACTGCGCCTTCAAGGGGAAGAGTTTCAGGATATACAATCCTCTTTAAGACTTCTTTCAAGGGCAGTAGCTTATTCCACGTGTAACTCCGCCCTTTCAGTGGCAAATCTGGAGTTGGTTAGACGTGACGCAGCCCTAGCTACATCCACACTAGTGGATTCTAAGGTGAAGAACTCTCTTAGAGTCGCTTCGGTCTCAGGAGAACTTCTCTTTGACGGCAAGCTTTCCGCTATTTATGATAATATTAAAAAGAAAGCTAATGATTCTCTGTTGTTCAGATCCGCTCCTAAAAGGTCGGATACAGCAGACACGAATAAGGCGGGCACTTCTGGGTCTAATGCGCCCAAGAGAGGTTCCTATAGAGGTTCCGGTGCGTCCTCTTGGTCTTATTCGAGAGACCGTCAGGATAGCGACTCTCGTTCGGGACGTCCTTCAGGCCGGGACAATCGGTCGGACGCCCCGAGGTCGACGAGGCGAGGTGCGGGTCGTGGAAGACGTGGTTTCTCCTACCGCAGGCCTCGCAGGTCCAGGAGGTGATGGCTTAAACCTCTATCGCATTCCCGTTGGCGGAAGGTTGTCGAGTTTTTCACAAGAGTGGGCGTCGATTGCGGACGACCCGTGGGTGAGAGGAGTGACTTCGGAAGGTCTAAAGATATCCTTCAAACGAAAGCCTCCATTAACTCGAAGTCCAAAGTGGACTCATCTTCCGTCAAATCCACAGAAAAGAGACGCTCTGTTATCAGAGGTGCAGTCTCTTTTAATGAAGAACGCGGTAGAGGTCGTAGAAAACCAGGAATCGCTGGGATTCTACAGCCATCTGTTTCTGGTTCCGAAACCAGACGGCTCGTTCCGTCCAGTCATAGATTTGAGCTGGATAAACAAGCTGATCGTCGCTCCGAAGTTTTATATGGAGACGATTCGATCGGTCAGAGCGAGTATTCGGGTGAACGATTATGCAACGAGCATAGATCTCAAAGATGCGTACTTTCACGTCATGGTACATCCGACATTCCGAAAGTATCTACGCTTCGCAGTCCTAGGAGTGGTGTATCAGTTCCGGGCCATGTGCTTCGGATTGAATCTAGCACCCTGGGCTTTCACTCGGGTAATGAACTCGGTAATGATCTACTTCCGAGCTCATTCGTCTGCGGTAACGTCGGCCTACCTGGACGACATTCTTCAGAGGTACGGCAACGAGTTAACGCTTCAGAACGATGTTCAGAATCTTCTTCTATTGCTCCGACGTCTCGGTTTCATAGTAAACGAGGAGAAGTCGGATCTGGTGCCGTCCAAGTCATTCACTCATCTGGGAATGAGCTTCGAGACGCACAACAATCTCGTTCGTCTGCCGTTAACCAGAGCGAAATTAGTCAGTTGTTACACTCGCTATTGTCTGCATGCAGACAAAGTCACGGCGAGAGAATTTATGAGACTGATAGGTCTGTGCGGAACCGCCGCGGATCTCATTCCGATGGGGCGGCTACGCACACGTCCTCTTCAAATTTTCCTGACTCAGAATTGGAGTGTGAAAATTCATTCGCTCGATGTAGACGTTCTCTTGTCAGATCAAGTGAAACAAGAGATTCAGACTTGGGCAAACATTCAGTGGTTAACTCAAGGAGTTCCGCTGCAGTTGCCGGATCCGAGTTTTACCATTATGACGGATGCCAGTCAAACAGGTTGGGGTGCATCATTAATCCCAACGGATTCGAGATGCCAGGGTCTTTGGGATCCGCAATTCCTGTGCAAGCACATAAACATCAAGGAAATGATGTCAATTTGGCTTGCGTTACGTCACTGGATGGACATTATTCACGATGCTCATGTCCAAATCCTATCCGACAATACGACAGTAGTGGCATATATACGGAATCAGGGAGGCACTCATTCAGTTCCGTTGTTCAATCTAACGGAAAGAATCCTTCTGTTTGCGTTGGAACATCACGTTCTTCTTTCGGTCCGTCACATACCGGGTCGTCTGAATGTGCTAGCAGACTCCCTTTCACGAAAGGGTCGCTTGTTGCCGTCAGAGTGGACTCTCAACAAACAAGTATTCAATCAGATTTGCTACCAATGGGAACGGCCAATGATAGACTTATTTGCGACACATCTCAACAATCAGTTGCAGACGTATGTGTCCCCGTGTCCGGATCCAAGAGCATTTGCAGTAGACGCTCTGTCGATCCCTTGGGACGGAATGATAGGATATGCGTATCCTCCAGCGCCGTTAATTCAACAAGTATTGCTAAAGATAAAACAATCTCAATGCAAGATTCTGTTGGTAACATCTCTGTCGCCACAGAGACCGTGGATAAATCTACTCAGGTGTCTGTTGTGGGACCTACCGCGGAAGCTTCCTCCACGAGAGGATCTTCTTTCACAGGGGAAATCGCGCCAACTCCATCACAACCCGCAAGGTCTCAACCTTCACGTTTTTCCGTTGTGCGGTCCTTCTTGCATGGCAAGCACTTTACAGGACGAGCAGTGGACGCGATTTCTAACTGTAGGAGGACCTCCTCTTCGCTAAACTATGCGGCTAAGTGGAAGGTTTTCCGTCGTTGGTGTAGGGATCATTCTGTAGATATATTTGATCCTTCTATACCAGACATTGCAAACTTTCTAGTATACTTGTTTGACGAAATCAAACTGCAGCCTGTTACTATAAAGGGTTATAGATCTATGTTATCTGATACCTATGCACATCATGATAGTTTACAAATTGGATCTAATGTCTCTTTATCGAAATTGGTTAGAAACTTTTCGATAAATAGACCCAGAACTCTTAGATTAATTCCTAAGTGGAATTTAGCTTGGGTTCTCCTTAAATTGAAGGAAAAGCCATTTGAACCTCTTGGGACAGTAGATTTCAAATTCTTATCTTATAAGACAGCTTTTCTCTTAGCTTTCTCTTCTGCCAGAAGAGTCAGTGAGCTTCATGCACTATCGGTGGATGATTCTCATTATCGTAGTGTTGGGAACACTATCACCTTCACTACTAATGTGGGTTTTTTAGCTAAGAATCAGGCTCCTAATAAATATCCGGAACCTATTGTTATTAAGGCTCTTCCGTCTTCAGACGGGCGTAGGCCTTTACTCTGTCCTGTTAGAGCACTACGTATCTATAAACAGAGATCTCAGTTCATCAGAAAGGGACGGAAACGTTTCTTTCTGTCTTTGATGCCTAATAGAAAGGACATTTCAGTCCATTCTATTGCTAGATGGATTCAGTTAACTATCCGTACTGCTTATGAAGATTTATCTTCTTCTCAGCAGTCTGTGCTTAAGATTTCTGCTCATGAAGTAAGAGCTCTTTCTACTTCCTGGGCTTATGCTAATAGTGTTGCTATTACAGATTTAATGAAGGCTGCTTATTGGTCTCAGCCATCCACATTTACTAATTTTTATCTCAGAAATATTGAGTCCATTTCTGGAGACCTGCATTGTTTAGGTCCGTTATCTGTTGCTCAGAATGTCGTCCACTAAACAGTTGCAACTATAGTTATGCAGGCTTTCTGTTCCGGCAGTGACTCCGTCCGGCTGCCCTCTTCGCTCTGGGCTATTTGACCCAGGGCAAGGGGAAGGGGGGGGGGGGGGGGGGGGTGTTCCCTTAGGTCACCTGCTTTATAGTGAAAAGCAAGGGAATGCCTCCTCCAAGACAGTATTTCTGAGTCGCTTCCGGGATGGTTTTAAAGTGTAATATTAATGTTTAATTTCATTCATGTCTTATTTTTAAAGTGTAGCTCGGTGTGAAGCATTTGTATATGTCAAGTGTCAAACGGGCTTTAATATACAATACTCGGACACTTTTAAATGATTATAAAGAGTCTCAATTCTCTGGACTACTTTATTTATTGGCTTGCTTTAAAAATAATTAGTATAAGGGTTATACTGGATGTTAATAGAGAACATGAATGTTATTGTGCTCAATTATTATGGGTAGTGTATCTTTCTAATTTAATATTAAATAAGAAAGATACATGTAAAGCCTAATACTCCTTTTCTCCTTAAGGGGTTACCTCTTTACTATATAATTGAGCTTATTGGATTTTCCTCTATGTCCTAGGCCCTCCAGCCTGTTTACTATTCAGCTAAGTCTGGGTCATTGGTACAGTATAAAAATGTTAAAAAATTTATAGTAATTTATATATTTTTTATACTTACCAATGACCCAGACGGGGATGGCCCTCCCTGAGTTGGGAACTCTTGCCTCCCCGCTGAGTACATAGCGCTGACCAGGCACTGCCAGTAAGAATGATAATTGGCGCCAATTTCGGGACGACTGCGTCACTGCGCATGCGCAGTAGAGGCGTACTATGGAGGTCCTTTAGGACATGATTTCTTTTTGTTTTGGATGCAAATTTTGGGGATTGGGGGGCAAAATTTGTGTTTGGCCCTGGTTTTTGTTGGAGTTAGCACCAGCTAAGTCTGGGTCATTGGTAAGTATAAAAAATATATAAATTACTATAAATTTTTTAACTTTAAATATCATTTTTTGAAATTTCATGAAAAATTTCAACAAAACCATATCATGTGACCCCTCGTTGGAACGAGCTCGTTCCAATGAGGGGTCACATGTTATGATTTTGTTGAAATCTTTTGAAAAATAATAATTTTTCAACTGCAGAATTTGCATATTACAGGGGCGGATGTGGCCGATTCGTTGGGTAAAGGGTTAAGATCTACACCCATTGTTATTTCCAAAGTTATTGGGTTGTGAAGCAGCGCTTGTTTACTGTGTTAAACAAGCTCTTGTTTTACTGGTAAAATAGAACCTGGTTACCAATGCCCATTTTTGATGAAATGGGCAACATTGGTATAAATGATTGGCTGGACATAAATGTATATCCATGTGGCAGTCACGATTAACCATTGAGCAGAAATATGTCACCCTAAATGCCACTAAATAATAAATAAATAGTATGGACATATAATTAATTCGCTTGTAGTGAATATAACTTGTTTTATGTCACTGTTTTGTTGAACATTTCTGTGGTTTATAATGCAATTGCTCAATGTGGAAAACCTAAGGCCTTTAAAAAAATATCTTGTTTATCAGGCCATTTTTCCTTCCATTTTTAGCTTAACTTGACATAGTCAAGATAAGCTATTGCCATCACGCGTGCGGAAGCCTGTTAGTCTGTGAGTCTGTTAGTCTGTGACGTCTGTTCACATTTTCCTTTAGCACGGGCTACACCCTGCAGTTCTTGTCTGATCGTCACGAAATTTCATATGCAGGTTTGGGGTGATGTCTAGATGAGAACGTCCCCTTTTGGTCGCGATCGTGCAACCGGTATGGCTGCCCGAGCCCAAAACCCGAAAACCATTAGCACAGTCTACAGGTCGTATTTATGAATGGATTTCATTGTAACTTGGTAGGATGCCTCTGTATAATGCCTAGATGAGAACGTCCCCTTTTGGGCTTGATCTATCAACCGTGATTGCTGCCCAAGCCGAAACCCAAAAACTTTTAGCACAGTCTGCAGGTCATGTTTAATGTGGTGGAATTTCATTGTAACTTGGTAGGATGACTCCTTATGATGTCTAGATGAGAATTTCCCCATTTGGGCATGATCTGCCAACCGTGACGACTGCCAGAGCCCAAAACCCAAAAACCTTTAGCACAGTCTACAGGTTATATTTATTGAGGAATTTCATTGTAACTTGGTGGGTTGACTTCATATATTGTCTGGATGAGAAGGTCCCCTTTTGTACGTGATTGGGCAACTGTGACGGCTACAGGGGCCCAAAGCCCAAAAACCTTTAGCACAGTCTACAGGTCATATTTATGAAGGGATTTCATTGTAACTTGGTAGGATGACTCCAAATAATGTCTAGATGAGAACGTCCCATGTTGATCGCGGTCATTCAGCCTTGATGGGTGCACGAGCCCAAAAACCTTTAGCATAGGCAAAAGGTCATATTCATGGAAGGATTTCATTGTAACCTGTTAGGTTGACTCCATATAATGCCTAGATGATAACATCCCCTTTTGGTCGCGATTGGTCATCTGTGAAGGCTACAGGTGCCGAAGCCCGAAAACCTTGAGCACAGTCTACAGGTCATATTTATGAAAGGATTTCATTGTAACTTCGTAGGATCACTCCAGATGATGCCCAGATGAGATTGTCCCCTTTGGTTTAGGGCTGTCGCGACTATCATTTTTTGTAATCGACTAATTGTGACCAGTAATCGACGGTTAGTCGATTAATAGTCACTTCCCATGATTTTTTAGCAAATCATTCTTCTGTTCGTAAAACTCTGAAAATGACAATGGCACCAGTGTGTTCAGACGAAGTGGGGTTGTGGGAACAACAAATCGGTCCCGACTGAAGCTACATGTAGTCCAATCTTGGACCCACAGTCCGTAATATAATTTTTGGGGTTGGTACATCCTGTAGGACGTACCAACCCCAAAAATAATATTACTGACTGCAGGTCCAAGTTTGAACTAGATTGAAGCCGATGAATTAAAATAAATTTACCAAAGAACGTTCCTGCATATGTTTCCTTTCTGCAATAAGTTTCTCGAAATTTTGAACATTGAGATCTATGCATTCCCTTGTCAGTTGTTAAAATTGGATCTTACTCTGAAGTTCCGAACTTTGAGAAGTGATCTGACGTTCTGACTTTCGTCATAATTTTGTCACTTCCACGCTTTGGGTTTTCTAATGGGTGCATTCGTGTGTACAAGACTGGAGAAATTCAGAAGAATCTATTCTTCTCGAGTAACAGTGAATGTTCTTTCTTACACAGTCAGTGACAGTCGTACAGTCTTCCGGATATGAATGTTAACTATGGTTAGATATTTAAAGTTATTCACCTTCATTGATCATTCACCTCACAAAACAATGCAATTTAGCCCCGATGTGTAGTAGACGTGTACCACCTTGAAAATGAACGACGATCGACTAAAAATAAAAAACGTCGACTACTTCAATAGTCGACGGTTAGTCGACTAATCGAATAATCGCGACAGCCCTACTTTGGTTGCGATCATTCAACCATGAGGGCTGCCCGAGCTTGAAGCCTGAAAACCTTTAGCACAGTCTAAAGGTCATATTTATGAAGGGATTTTATTGTAGCTTGGTAGGATGACTCCAAATAATGTCTAGATGAGAACATCCCTTTTGGTCGCGATCATTCAGCCTTGATGGCTACCCGAGCCCAAGACCCCAAAACCTTTAACATAGCCTAGAGGTCATATTTATGGAAGGATTTCATTGTAACCTGTTAGTTTGACTCCATATAATGCCTAGATGATGACATCCCCTTTTGGTCGTGATTGGTCAACTGTGATGGCTTCAGGGGCCTGAAGCCCAAAAACCTTGAGCACAGTCTACAGGTCATATTTATGAAGGAATTTCATTGTAACTTCGTAGGATCACTCCAGATGATGCCCAGATGAGAATGTCCCCTTTTGGTTGCGATCATTCAACCATGATGGCTGCCCGAGCCCAAAGCCCAAAAACCTTTAGCACAGTCTACAGGTCATATTTATGAAGGGATTTCATTGTAACTTGGTAGGTTGACTTCATATAATGTCTAGATGAGAACGTTCCTCTTTGGACGCAATTGGGAAACTGACGGCTACAGGGGCCTGAAGCCCGAAAACCTTTAGCACAGTCTACAGGCCATATTTATGAAGGGATTTCAATGTACCTTGATAGGATGACTCATTTTGGAATAATTTCACTGTAACTTGGTAACTTTCGTTAATATATGTTAACTGTGAGGGCCACATACATTAACTGTGAGGTCATATTAACCCACCCCTCAGCTCTTTAGTACAGTGTACACCTCATATTATTTTTATCAAAAACATAGCATACAGGGACCAAAAATGGACATATTCCCAATTATCACAATTCTTGTCTTATTTCATAATCCTTTCATAAACATTGAACATTATCCTTTTCATCAAATACAACACACAAGTTAAGCTATAGTGTCATTGACACTTTCATTTTTAGCTCAACTTTGACGATGTTTTTGGGTGTTAATTTCAGCACTGTAAGTGCAAATGCCAATACGGCTTGGGCTAGAGGCCGTATTTATGAACCGATCTTTACAAAACTTCTTGGGTACCTTTGGTATCACCGTGGGACGAGAACGAGTGTTTTTGGGTCCGGTCCGAAATTCAAGATGGCCGATGGCAGCCATTTTGTACAAAATTGGGTGCAATCAGATTTTTGCACAGAACTTCCATATGAAAGCGCTGATTTGAATAATTTTTTGTGTGAATGTTTAGTACCATGGGATACATCACATATAATACGGGTTTTTTTCTCGTGCAGAAATTATGCAAATTAGATGAACTTTGATATTTCAGTGCGACTTACACACATTAAGTACACATGTCAATACGGCTCAGACTTGAGTCTGTATTTATGAACTGATCTTTACGAAATGTCTTGGGTACCTTTGTTATCACCTTGGGATGAGAACGAGTGTTTCTGGGTGCGGTCTAAAATTCAAGATGGCTGCCAGTGGCCATTTTGTACCAAAATTAGGTCTAATCAGTTTTTTGTACACAACTTCTATACAGCTCAGACTAGAGGCCATATTTATGAACCAATCTTTACGAACCTTGTTGGGTACCTTTGTTATCACCGTGGGATGAGAGCGAGTGTTTTGGGGTGTGGTCCAAAATTCAAGATGGCCACCAGCAGCCATTTTGTACCAAAATTAGTGCAATCAGTCTTTTGTACAGAACTTCTGTATGAAAGTTCTGATTTGAATAAATTTTTGTATGAATGTTTAGTAACATGGAATACATCACATATTCTAAAGGGTTTTTTTTAGTGCAGAAATTATGCAAATTAGATGAACTTTGACTTATTCAGTGCTACTTGCACAATGTGAGCACACATGTCAATACGGCTCAGGGTAGAGGCTGTATTTATGAACCGATCTTCACAAAACTTCTTGAGTACCTTTGTTATCACCTTGGGATGAGAATGAGTGTTTCTGGGTGCGATCCAAATTCAAGATGGCTGCCAGTGGCCATTTTGTACCGAAATTAGGTCCAATCAGTTTTTTGTCACAAGTTCTATACAGCTCGTATTTATGAATTGATCTTCACAAAACTTCTTGGGTACCTTTTTTTCACCTTCGGACAGGAACGAGTGTGTTTTGGGGTGCCTTTGTTATCACTCTGCTATGAGAACAAATATTTTGGGGTTCAGTCAGACCCACTCTGGGACTCAAAGATTTCTTTTCTAGTTTAGCATCTGACTGTCACCCACCTTTACAATACTTTACCTATACATTTGTTACAGGCAACGGTCAGTATTTATGTACAGACCGTTACAATACTTTATATGTACCTTTGTTATCAGGTCATTACCTAGATGTTTGTCATTGCTGTGTCACATACTATACATGTGCATGTCTTTGTCTTGACAAGTTGAGCTACAGTGTCATTGACACTTTCATTTAAATTTTGGGAAAACCATTTCACGTGACCCATCATTGGAATGATTTCGTTCCATTGATGGGTCACATGGTATGGTTTTGGTGAAAGTTTGGGAAAAATATTTTTTTCAACTCCTCAGTTTGTATCTTATGTGTGCGGATGCAGCCGATTCATTTGGTAACGGGTTAAAAGAGATGAATAAATAACCAGCAGTATTTTGGTTTTGACAGATTTAATACAAAGATTACGCTCAAGAGAACGTGAACGTGAAAGACAGAGATCTGCTCTACAACGTCAACAAAGTCGAGAAAGAGATAGACGAAGATTATCTTATGATGCTGCTCCTTTTTATATGCCAACTGATACAGGAACTTCTAGCAATGCCGCACTTCCAGATAATCCACCTCCAGAGGCTGGTGATACTATAACGCCATACCGACGGCAGCTTGGAGAGCGATTGTATCCTAAAGTCAGAATACTGCAACCAGTAAGTTGAATATCCTAAAGCTTTATGTTTTCAAATCTATTTTCTATTTTACATAACCCTTTACCCAACACAGACGATATCAAAATTTATTATTTTAAATATCATTTTTTAATTTTTTTCAAAAAATTTCAACAAAACCATATCATGTGACCCCTCGTTGGAACGAGCTCGTCGAGCTCGTTCCAACAAGGGGTCACATGATATGGTTTTGTTGAAATTTTTTGAAAAATAATATTTTTCAACTGCTGAATTTGCATACTACACGGGCGGATGCAGGCGATTCGTTTGGTAAAGGGTTAACTCCTTGCATGCTGTTGGTGATATCCCTGCCTGGTACAGCAGATCTCTATTCATTAGTAGAAGTATAATTTTGGTATTTTTAACCAAATGAGCCTCTGGAAGGCCCCAAAAAGTTAAAAATCTGTGTCTCAGGCCCTCCCACACGGCTATTTTGGCTCCCTCATGCTCTCTTCTTATAACCAGTGTGAATTTTTAAAAATAAAAATTATATGATTTGTGTCTGATATTTTACCCAAGTTGATAAAATTGATAAATTTGTCCCTTGAGTGCAATGCAAAGCCTTCTTGTACTCAAGGGGCGAAATACACCACCACCCATGTTATTCTGTAGATTATGAGGCCTAAAACATGAAACAAACCAAGAATATGAACTTTTGATGGCAAAGAATTAATTACAAAAATAAAAAATAAAATTAAAAAATGGCCGCCCATATGTAATTTTCCGAAAAAATGGCCTGTGAAACAAGATCTTCTTTGTGGGGCCTAAATTTTCAACAATTAATTTTTTCTATTAATTTGTTATCGAATTTCTAATCAATTCCAGTCATGGCTACTTCACAGTATGTTCGAACTGTTCTTTTTCAGACTTTAGCCGCCAAGATAACTGGGATGCTTCTAGAACTATCGCCATCACAATTATTGTTACTTTTAGCATCAGAAGAGTCTCTTCGGCAAAGAGTTGATGAAGCAGTTGATATTATCGTGTCTCATGGAAGGTGAGTGCTTCCTAAATTTACAAATTTGACTTTAAAAAATATGTAATTATGTCTCCCCTTCCCAGAAGGGAGACATATTGTTTTAGTGCATATTCTTCTTCTTCTTCTTCTTCTTCTTCTTCTCATACAAACTTTGTCCTGGCCACAACTTTTTTGCCTTTTGACCTACACCTTAGATACTTGGCATGTGGATGTATCACCATGAGCCGGTGTGCAGCGTACCATAGTGACCCTCATGTGGCCTTGACCTTTGACCTGAAGGTCAGATTTATGTGCTTTTTTAAGGGAAACTGTCTGGACCAGAACTTTTTTGTATTTCGAGTCAGGCTTTAGATATTTGGCATGTGGATGTATCACTATGAGCCAGTGTGTAGCGTACCATTGTGACCTTCATGTGACATTGACCTTTGATCTGAAGGTGAGATTTGTGCTTTTTTCAAGGAAACTTTGTCCAGACCAAAACTTGTTTGTCTTTTGAGCCAGGCCTTAGATATTTGGCAGGTGGATGTATCACCATGAGCCAATGTGTCGCATACCATTGTGACCTTCATGTGACCTTGACCTCAAGATCAAATTTATGTACTTCAAATAGGGAGTAATTGTCCAGACCAGAATTTTTTTTGTTTTTTGACCTAGGACTTAGTTATTTGACATGTGGATGTGTCACCATGAGACCGCATGTTGTGACCTTCATGTGACCTTGACCTCAAGGTCAAATTTATGTACTTCAAATAGGGAGTAATTGTTCAGACCAGAATGTTTTTGTTTTTTGACCTAGGACTTGGTTATTTGACATGTGGATGTGTCACAATGAGACCGCATGTCGTCTACCTCGATGACCTTTATGTGACCTTGACCTCTGACCTTAAGGTCAAATTTATGTACTTCAAATAGGGAATAATTAAGTAGACCAGAACTTTTTTGTTTTTTGACCTAGGACTTAGATATTTGACATGTGGATGTATCGCAATTAGACCGCATGTCACATGTAATCATGACCTTCATGTGACCTTGACCTCAAGGTCAGATTTATGTACTTTAAATAGGGAGTAATTGTCCAGACCAGATTTTTTTTTTTTTGGACATGTGGATGTGTCACCATGAAACCGCATGTCCGCTACCTTGATGAACTGCATGTGACCTTGACCTCTGATCTCAAGGTCAAATTTATGTACTTCAAATAGGGAATAATTGTCCAGATCAGAACTTTTTTGTTTTTTGACCTAGGACTTAGATGATTGACATGTGGATGTATCGCAATTAGACTGCATGTCACATGTAATCATGACCTTCATGTGACCTTGACCTCAAGGTCAGATTTATGTACTTTAAATAGGGAGTAATTGTCCAGACCAGATTTTTTTTTTTTGGACATGTGGATGTGTCACCATGAAACCGCATGTCCGCTACCTTGATGAACTGCATGTGACCTTGACCTCTGACCTCAAGGTCAAATTTATGTACTTCAAATAGGGAATAATTGTCCAGATCAGAACTTTTTTGTTTTTTGACCTAGGACTTAGATGATTGACATGTGGATGTATTGCAATTAGACCGCATGTCACATGTAATCATGACCTTCATGTGACCTTGAACTGAAGGTCAAATTTATGTACTTTAAATAGGGAGTAATTGTCGAGACCAGAATTTTTTTTTTTTTGACATGTGGATGTGTCACCATGAAACCGCATGTCCGCTACCTTGATGAACTGCATGTGACCTTGACCTCTGACCTCAAAAGGAAGGGGAGACATATGTTTTAGTGTGCTAAAACACTTTCTAGTTTATCTCTGGGGAGATGAATATTTTGCAGATATTATAAGTTATCTCCGTCAACATGTATGGTATATGGAGATTTAATACCTGGAGGTTGGTTTTTAAACACTGAGCTGTAGGTGAGGTGCTTAGATGGAACATCTAGGAATTAAATTTCCATATACCATACTTGGTGACGGAGATAATGTTTTTGTCCTATTTGAAACGCAGTAGAAACATAGTGGAAATTAAGGAAACAAGTAGACAGTATTTTGTTGACATATCGTCCCCTGAGTTCCAATGTGTTCTATGTGCCCACTGGCACATAGAACACATTTGTACTCAGGGGACGAATTATTTGCTCTCATTTTATATTTCTCAAGTTGTTTCATTTTAATTATTCGACTATTTAATTTATAACGACAACATATGATCAAATTGTCAGAAATCTGATATTTTTATACTGTACCAATGACCCAGACATAGCTGGTGCTAACTCTTAAAATATAGGGCCAAACACAAATTTTGCCCCCCAATCCCCAAAATTTGCATCTAAAACCAAAGAAAACATGTCCTGAATGGCCCTCCACACTTCACCTCTACTGCACATGCGCAGTGTCAAGGACGTTCCGAAATTGGCGCCATTAATCATTCTAAGTTTGGCCCTTCATCAGTTAACATCTGACTGATCTTTGTGCTTGTAAATCTCAGTTTAAATGATGCCAGACACATAAATATTAGTGAAATGGTGATTCTAAGGAGGATAGAGAAGGAGGAGAGGAAAAATGTGTGACAGAATATTATCAGGGCTGTAACTTAAATTTTTTTAATGAAATTATGTTAAGTTACCTATTTTCGAGGCAGCAGCCATTTTGTTGTCATTCTGATTGTTTAGTTACACTGATTTTTCAGTGTTTTCCTCTCTCCCTGTCCTTTAAGTCCCCCCTTGCTATTCTCCCATGCTTTTGGCATAGTTTTTGTAATTATTATTACTAAATTTTCTTGGGAGTTTTAGCTGAATAACAGAATGAATTCTGTTCTTTTCCCCATGTTTACGTCTTCACCTACGGGTGGTTAGGCGTTGTGTTCTGCATCTACCATCTGATGTTCTGCAGTTTCTTCCCTGGAAGTCTCTGTTTTGCATCAGATAGTGTATTTTTGGTAACTGATTCCGGGCCTGGGTGCCTGGAGTCTTATTTTAGTGTTTTTACATTCATTGTTTACATTTACAACAGCCCTCTGTGTGAGGGGGGGGGATTTCTTGAAAATAATATCTTGATGTTATTTTAATCATAACTAGATACATTATTATTGTTCGTAAGTGTTGAATAAATTGTTTAAAATATTTTTTAAATTTTTGTCCACACTTAGGCTTGGGATCCATTGGGGCTCAACGTTTCTTTTCAGAAACTTGGGCTGTTCTGAAAAAATATTTTTTCAAAATATTTTGATTTCAATTATTTTTTCTATATTAATGGATCATATTATTATTATGTATTTTGATTGCCAGGGGTTAGTGCGAGTACCAGGACTTGTTTTCTTTTCTCATTGAAAGGATTTTGATCAATTGTAATAAGAGGAAGTCTTTCTCTGACTTTTATAATCATTCTATATGTGGTCAGTGTACTCGCATTAACTCCTGTTCTGTATCGTATGTTTTCGATGACAATATGGGAAGCGTATGTCACGGTATGTTAGTGGGGAATTGGACACTCCGGTCCTTTCCCCGCAGGGTCACTCTACTTTATCAATTTCTATTTCAGACGATCAAGATTAGGGTGATGTATCTGTGATGTCTTCCAACAGTGTGCCTCCGTCGTCACAATTAATGAAGGGCTAGCGGAAAAGTGCTCATGTAAATACGCCAATTGCCTAAGAGGACCCTAGTAGGTTCGACGGCCTTTGACGTCCGCTAGCTCGCCCGGTGTAGCGTCCATTCATCGAATGGTTCGGCAGCCGGGTTCGTCCGTTGCGGTCTAGAAGGAATTTTGGGGTGATGCGAGCACTGTAAATCAACCAAATGCACACCCAGTGACGGCGGATTAGAGGGAGAACGGAGGAAGCCTTTTAGTCCGGTTCATAGCTCGTTCTGGTCCATTTGGAGGATTTCGAGCTTTCCCTTTCGGAACAACATATGCTGTTGTGTATGTCATCTGACTTGATCTTCTACAGCTTCTTTCGTCGGACCAGAATGCTGCGATGCCGGATAAGAAACTGATAGCGTCGGTGGACTTAGAAATTTTTGGTTCGGTTCAGGGACATCGTCCCTCAGTTCCGACATAGTCCAATAATGTCACACAAACTTTCGAATTATTGAACGACGCTATATATATTATTATTATATGCTTGCTATAACCAAGCATTTCTGGTTTCTTGTTCGCAAAGTTACGGAGATGTCTTTCAAAAGTGTGCCTTTGTCGTCATAGTTAATGAAGAGCTAGCGGCAATAAGTGCTCATGGAATATGTCTATCGCCCAAGAGATCCCTTGTAGGATCGACGGAGTGACATTCGCTAGCTCACCCGGTGTAGCGTGCATTCATCGAAGGGTTCGGCTGCCGGGTTCGTCCGTTGCGGTCTAGGAAGGAGATTTGGGTGATGCGAGCACTATAATTACTTAAGTACTCACCCAGTGACGGCAGATTGAGGACAGATCGGAGGAAGCCTGTTAGTCCGGTTCCTGGCTTGTCCAGGTCTGTCCGGGCTGTGAGCGAGAGAGGTCCCTCTCTCGTCCAACAACATAGGGGACCGCATGTTGTGGTTCAGATATTTTACATTCGGAGCATATGTCTGTCGGTCGGGACGCTCCGTTATATTGATAGTCCGAGAGACTGTCCATAATGCTTCCTCATCCTCACAGCAGGGCACACGACCGCACATTGGCTACGTGACCTCGAGTATCCGATCAGTTTCGTCATTCAGTGATTCCACGGCGAATAGGTCACGGCATCCGGTAGCCAAGGGACACGAGGCCTATACACTCCGTTCGCTCGCATATTGGTAGTATGCACGGGGGTAACGATCACGGAGCTTCCAGCGGCAATGCATTGTAGGACCGCTTCTCTTCAGGCCTCAGTGACGGACGTGCTATCCGAGTTAGCACAGTTGTTTCGCAGCATCCCAGCAATCGACAGTTTCTTGGTCGAATCAGGAATTGTCCGACGGGGCTGGGTCGGTGCGGTCCGCGGTTTGCATCAGGTACGGACGACCGAACGCTTTATAGGGTCCGACAGGATGGCGAAAGGGATTCGAAAGATTTCGAGTTTTCCCTTTCGTGGCATCGGAAGCTGCCATTCATATCTTCTGGCATTATCTTCCAGTGATTGTTATTTCGGACTACATTGCTGCGATGTTGGATAAGAGACTTATAGCGTCATTGGACACGGAATTTTGGATCAGTTCAGGGACATTGTCCCTGACTTACCGACGCAGTCCAACAATGTCATTACAACATGTGTTTTATTTTTCGACGCTATATATGCATACAAGCCTGCTAGCAAGCATGATAGTTTAGTTTCTTGTCCGCGTTGCTCATTTCTGCCGTTTTATCATTTATACGAATAATTTATTTTGGCAGAGCAGGGCATACCGAGAGTTCATATGCGTCTAGACGGCGTGGTTTAAGACTGGAAATATTCTTTTTCGCCGTCTATGTCTTTTCCAACCACAATGTTGGAAACGACAATGATGTCTAGTAGACTTAACTTAGACGCTTTATCATACGTAATCCACCTTACTGAGGCGTTATCATTGCGTCTTCAAGAAAAGATTTACGGGATATTATGCTCAATGTGATTTCTTTTGAGGGCAGTAGTTTGTTCACGTATAAATCCGCCCTTCATTGGCTGATTGGAGTTGGTTAGACGTGACGCAGCCCTAGCTACATCCACGCGCGTGGATAGTAAGGTAAAGAACTCTCTCAGAGTCGCTTCGTTCTCGGAGAAGCTTCTCTTCGACGGCAACTTTTCAGCAATCCATGAATTGCTCGATTTACACGTTCTCTTGTCTATCTAGTGTTACAAGAGATTCAGACTGGGGCAAACATTCGGTGGTTGACTCAGAGAGTGCCACTGCAGTTGCCGGACCCGAGTGTTATAGTTATGACGGTTGCCAGTCAAACAGATTGGGATATAATATTGATCCCAACGGATTCGAAGTGCCAGGGTCTTTGGGTTCCCCAGTCTCTAAGCAACCAATTATCTTCCGCGGAATAATGTTTTTTCGGCTTGCTTTATGTCATTGCATGAACTTTATTCAGAAATGCATGTCCAAATCCTGTCCGTTAATTCGACAGTAGTGGCGTATCACCGGAACCAGGGAGGCACTCATTCGTTTCCGTTATTCAATTTAATGGAAAGAATCCGTCTTTTGGTTATAGTACACAAAGTTCTGTTTCGGTCCGTCATATTCCGGGTCGTCTGATTGTTTTACCGGACTTCCGTTCACTTAGGGGTCGCTTGTTGCCGTCAGAATGGACTCTCAACAAACAAGTATTCAATCAGATTTGCTATCTATGGGAGCGCCCAATGATGATTTATTTACGACACAGCTTGCTAATCAATTGCAGACGTATGTGTTGGCTTGTCCGGATCTCTGAGCTAATGTTGTTAACGCTCTATTGATCTAATAGGACGGAATGATAGGATACGCGTATCCTCCGGCGCTGTTGTTTCAGCAGGTATTGCTAAGATAAACAACCACTATACATTTCTGTTGATAGCATCTCTATCTTCACAGAGACCGTGGGTAATTTACTCTGTTGTCTACTGTGGGACTTAACGTGAAATCTTCCTCAATGAGAGGATCTTTTTTCACTGGGTAAATCGTGTCATCTTTATCACAACCCGCAAGGTCGCAACCTTCACGTATTCCGTTGTGTGGTCCGTATTGCATTGTAAGCATTGTACTGGACGAGCTTTGGACGCGATTTCTTACTATAGGAGATCCTCTTCTTCGCTATTCTATGCGGCTAAAGTGGAGGCTCTTCCGTCGTTGGTGTAGGGATCACTATGTTGATATTGTTGATCCCTCCATACTACTCATTGCAACTTTTTAGTATACTTGTTTGACAAGATCTACTGCAGCCTGTTATTATTAAGGTTATAGGTTTATGTTACCTCATACCTATGCACTCTATGATAGTTTACAATTGAGTCTTATGTCTCTTTATCTAAGTCAGTTAGTAACTTTTTGATAAATAGACTTAGAATCTTTAGATTAAATTCCTATATGGAATTTAACTTCGGTTCTTATTTAGCTAAGTAATCATTTGAGCCTCTGGAAACAGTAGTTTTCAAATTCTGACCTTTTAGACAGTAATTCTGTTGGCTTCTCTTTTACTGAAGAGTCAGTGAGTTTCATGCACTATCGATGGATGATTTTCACTTTCGTAGTTTCGGAATCACTACTTCCTTTACTATTTAGGTTGGATTTTTGCATAAGAGTTAGGCTCCTAATATCCGGAACCTATTGTTATTAAGGTCCTTCCGTCTTCATATGGGCATAGGCCTTTACTCTGTCCGGTTAGAGTTTATGTATTTATAAACAGATATCTGTTTATTACTACGGGAGTAAGCTTCTTCTGTCTTTGATGCCTAATAGAAGGACGTTACGCTCCATTCTATTGCTAATGGATTCAATTAACTATCGGTACTGCTTATGGTATATCATTGACTCAGCAGTTGTGCTTAAGATTTCGGCTCATGAAGTAAGAGTTCCTCTACATCTTGGGCTTACATTAATAGTGTCGCTATTATAGATTTTTGAAGGCTGCTGATTGTGCTCAGCCATCCACATTCATGAATTTTTATCTCAGAAATATCGAGTCCATTTCTGGAGGCCTCTATTGTTAGGTCTATTATCTACTGCTCAGAATGTCATTCACTTAACAGTTGCTACTATAGCTAGGTAGGCTGTCTGTTTCGGCAGTGACTCCGTTCTGCTGCCCTCTTCGCTCTGGGCTATTTGACCCAGGGCAAGAAAAAGGGGGGGGGGGGGGGGGGGGGGGGGGGAGGGTGTTCCCTTGGGTCACCTGTTTTATTATGAAAACAAGGGAATACCTCCTCCGGAGTTAGTAATTCTGAGCTGTTATTGGGATGGTTGTTTAGTGAGAAGTTTATGTTTTAAAAATTCATTCAAGTCTTAGTTTTTAAAGTATAGCTTTTGAATATAGCACGTGTCAACGGACATGATTATGCAATCCTCAGACACTTTTAAGGAGTATAAGAGTCTCTATTCTCTAGACTTACTTTATTTATTGGCTTACTTTAAAGATTATTAGTATAAAGATTATATTGGATATTAATAGAGTACATGGATGTATGTTGCTCAATTTTGGAAGGTGTTGTTTCTTTCTAATTTATCATAAATAAGAAAGATACATGTAAGGCCTATTACTTCTTTTTCCCTAGAGGGGATGACTCTATTTTATATTACTGAGCGTATTCCATCTTGTTCTATGTCCTTGGCCCTCCAGCCTTTTTACTATTCAGCTATGTCTGGGTCATTGGTACAGTATAAAAATGTTAAAAAATTTATAGTAATTTCTATATTTTTTATACTTACCAATGACCCAGACGGAGATGGCCCTCCCAGGAGTTGGGAACTCTTGCCTCCCCGCTGAGTACATAGCGCTTACCAGGCACTGGTTATTAGAATGATTAATGGCGCCAATTTCGGAACGTCCTTGACACTGCGCATGCGCAGTAGAGGTGAAGTGTGGAGGGCCATTCAGGACATGTTTTCTTTGGTTTTAGATGCAAATTTTGGGGATTGGGGGGCAAAATTTGTGTTTGGCCCTATATTTTAAGAGTTAGCACCAGCTATGTCTGGGTCATTGGTAAGTATAAAAAATATAGAAATTACTATAAATTTTTTAACATTTGTGACTATTTTCAGGTTTTTTGGTTCATTTTTTATCTCGAGGCGAGCAAACGCAGAAAGCTTTTGTTTAAATCATATACCCATGATGTTTCGCATGCACTTATACCCTGGTTGTTGCACCCTCTCATATACCTTGGATGTTGGGTGCACCCTTTGCCATGAATATTTGTCTAAGGCATTCTGACCAATCAAAAGACAGAATTATCTGGATATAGGGACAATAAAGTTTGACTGATTGTGTCTCTAAGAACGTAAATGTTTGTCACATATCCAAATTTAAAAAATAAAACAAACTTTATTATCAACTTTAAATCAGAAATCAGTCTGTAATTACTTCTTCAATCTTCAGTTTTGACTTTGTTAAATATAATTATGAAAATTATTTGATAATTATCTTTATAATAATTAATTATAATAATTACAGTAAATCCCATTCTGAGAGACCATTGTCGTGAGAGACCACCTGTCTTGAGAGACCGCTGTGACCTTGTATCATTTGGTTGTTTTACTCTGTAATGGGGGAGCACGGTGGCTCAGTAGGTAGAGGTGCAGGCTGCAAGCCGAGACGTCCTCGATTCGAATCCCACCTGCGGCAACCACGTTGTGTCCTTGGGCAAGACACTTCATCTCCATTTCCCGCGTGGGGGCACGATGATGCTGTGTACTAAGGCGTACTGCACGTCGATGGTACGCATGTCTTAACCAATCTAACCCTGCCTGTGCTGCAGTGCGGAGTTACGATGTTGGGGAGCTGGCAGCTGTTCGTCGTTGCTCGGTGGTTCTCCCCGGGTACTCCGGCTTCCTCCACCCGTAAAACTGTCACGGTCATGATTAGCCATTGTGCATAAATAAATAAATATACTCTGTAATGGACGTCATGAGAGACCACCTGTTTTGAGAGGCCACTTTTGCCTGACAAAAAGGGTGGTCTCTCAGACAAGTTCGCTGTATAATAATTAATTTTGACTTTTACAAATATTATTGTAGTCTTTTGATATACAGAACCGCACATACATTTGAATGGGTTAAGAATTATCACACGAAATTACTTTGGCTCAGGATATCACAAATTCATATTTCTTTCTGGAAGGCCACACAAAGTAGATCTTCTGTTTCTCAGGCCATTATTTGTGAAATTGCATGCGGACGAGCGGTTTTTTATTTTATTTTTCATTTCAGTAATTACTTCTTTGCCATCAAAAGTTCATGTTCTTGGTTCAAGTTTTAGGCCTCATAATCTACAGAATAGCATGGGTAGTGGTGTATTTCATCCCTTGAGTGCAAGAAGGCTTTGCAATGCTAAAGCATTGCAAAGCCTTGTTGCACTCAAGGGACAAATTCATCAATTTTTTTAACTTGGGTAAAATATCAGACATAAACCATTTAATTTTAATTTTTTTCTAAGTTTAAATTCGTAATAAAAAGAGAGCATGCGGCAGCCAAAAGGACCATGCGGGAGGGCCTGAGAAACAGATTTTTTATTTTTTTAGGCCCAATCTTTTCATGTTCAATTCAGATACTATACATACTCCTTTACAAAGTCTTTCTGCCATGGAAGGGAGCGTGGTGGCTCAGTGGTTGACTGTTGGACTTTTATGCTAGAGGTCACAAGTTCGACCACCGTCAGGAACGACCCATGTTGTGTCCTTAGACAAGGATCTTTATCCCGATTGCCTACATGGGGACACAATGATGCCGTGTACTAAGGCGTACTGCACATCGATGGTGTACATGCCTTCAACCACTGTAACCCTGCTTGAGCGGAGCTTGAATAGAGTTAGAATGTTGAGCTGACAGTTGCTCGGCGATTCTCTCTGTGTATTCTGGCTTTCTCCACCCGTAAAAGTGTCACGGTCACGATAAGCCATCGTGCATAAGTATGTGACCAGATTCAAGTTTGTTCAAATTGGGTCCCTAGGTATATATTTGAGCTCGCTATGGTAGCCCAAATTTTAACAGAGTGCAATATGAGGAAATTTCTTTAAAAATCATCATCTTCAGATCCACCAGTTGGAATGCTTTCATATTTGGTATACAACATCTCTGGGAGGGGGTGGGGTGGAAAGGGAAGGGAAGGGCTAAGGGGGGGGGATTCAAGTTTGTTCAATTCGAGTGCCTGGGTTAATATTTGGGCTCTACATGGGAACCTGAAATTTAAGTTAGTACAATATGAGGGAATTTCTTCTTCAGATTCACCTGTCAGAATCCTTTCATATTTGGTTTACAACATCTCTAAGGGAGTCAGATTCAAGTTTCTTCAAATTAATTCTCTGGGTTAATATCTGGGCTCCCTATGGTAGCCCTAACTTTAACTTAGTGCAATATGAGGAAATTTCTTTAAAAATCTTCTTCTTCAGCTCTACATGGGAACCTGAAATTTAAGTTAGTACAATATGAGGGAATTTCTTCTTCAGATTCACCTGTCAGAATCCTTTCATATTTGGTTTACAACATCTCTAAGGGAGTCAGATTCAAGTTTCTTCAAATTAATTCTCTGGGTTAATATCTGGGCTCCCTATGTTAGCCCTAACTTTAACTTAGTGCAATATGAGGAAATTTCTTTAAAAATCTTCTTCTTCAGATCCACCAGTCAGAATACTTTCATATTTGGTGTACAACATCTCTAGAGGGGTCAGATTCAAGTTTGTTCAAATTGGGTCCGTAGGTTAATATTTGTGCTCCCTATGGGAGCCTGAATTGACCATGTAGCTGAAGAATTAGAAATTTTATATTCAGTACCCTCTAGTGGTTTGTAACTAAGATTAATCCACATAGGTTGTATCAAGGGGCTTCAAAGGGGAGCTCCACATTTTACATTACGATAAACTGAAGAAAAGGCATGATGCTTGGACTATTTTTGTCACTCCCGAGGGGCTCAAGGATTGACAATGTATCCTTTGGAGATAGATTGCTTACTGTAGATTCATTCTTGGACTCTGTTTATATCATGTTCTGTTCAAGGTGAGCGCTAAAGGTCCCATGGGGCCTCTTGTTATATGGTGTGCTGAGACAAACTTAATAAAACTTGAGTTCATATACCTATTGAATATTCTATCTATTTATTTATTGATTGGTGCTTTACGTCACATCAGCAGCTAAGGCTATATCATGGCGAGAGAAAAAATGTATTCTATCAATATTGCATCGATCATACTTCATCGAACAGTAACCATACACTTGCTTAGAAGGTTATTTCCAGGTTGTTTTTTTTAATATCATTATATCTTTATATACACTAGCCTTGTTTAGCATAATATACTGGCCCCATCAGAAATTTGAAATTACACATGGTACCATCCAGTATCAGCCCATCTGATATGTATAAGCTTGGGAATTTTAGTTTGACACCTGAGGCTTTTTGGCTTTACAATCTTAAGTTATAATTATCTATTATGGGTAGGATACTGCATATACTTACGTGTATATGTTATATGTGATAAATATAGAGGATATGGAATGAGTGTTTTTCTCATATAATATTTATGAAACTTGTCCGAATTTTCCGTTTGGGCTCGCCCAAACGGAAAATTCGGACGAGTTTCATAAATATTATATGAGAAAAACACTCATTTCATACTCTATTTATCATATGACACACACACGCACAAATTAGCCACTTAGTATGACTTTTTAGCCCATCACCTAACTTGAGTTGCAGACGGCACTTGGAAAAAACATCCTCATATAACTAAAAAAATTTCATTTTTTGCTTCCAAAACATAGGTTATGACCCCTCATTGGAACGAGCGTGACACGCTAGTTCCAATGAGGGGATCAAAACCTATGTTTTGGAAGCAAAAAGTGAAAATATAAAAAAAAAATGAATGGTGTTTTTCTTGTATTGCGCGAGATGGTTTTCGTTGTTACGTTAGGTAAAAGATTAATACAATATAACCCACCCTAAATAGGACAGATAACGTAAATTCTCCCTACTGAAATTATGCAAATGTGACCCAGTTGTATTTTGTTTAGCCAATCAAATTGTTCAGTTTTGAAATTGACCAATGAAAGCTCCCAACTCTAAGAGAGGTTAATAAGGAGCAAGGCATATTGTGTTGGTGTGGTAGGTATGGAAAAAAAAAAAAAATTGGGTAGAAAATTCAACAACAAAACAGGTGCCCCAACATACAGTTTTGGGGTATACTTTTAAGTTACATTCGAAATACCTTAGCAGTTGTTTTTAGACAAACTTGGCTGCCTATATAGGCAGCCAAGACTTGCCTAGAAACAACTTGGAGTATTTGTTGTTTTTAAAAATATGATTGGCAGTTTCCATCTTGAAAATGATGATAAATAGTGAATATAAGGTCAATATAAAAGAAAAATGGTTAGCATTTGGACATTTTTGTATAGCATTTTGCGATGCGAATCCAGTCATCAAATACCCTGCAACTGCAAAGTCACAGTATGTACATTGTCATAGTAGAACAAGAATGTACAAAAATCTGAAGGTCGTAAAGGGTTAAATGGAACTATTGTAACATTTAAGTGGGGCTATTGTTTCTGTTTTTCATTCACAGAGAGCTGAGTGCTGAAGCTCTTCTAGACCTTGACATATTCAATCTGTCGACAGACAAAAATAAAAAATCGGGATCATCAGAAAAACGCAGTGATGTTGAAGAGGAGGATGAAATAGAAGATAATGCTCCATTATTTTGGCAGCCAGGGAAACGTGGATACTATTCACCTAGACCTGGTAAAAATACACCAGAGCGACAAAATGTCTTCAGAAATATTGGCAGGTTAGTAATGCATATATTTATTAACACTTTATCATAACTTAGCGCATGGCAAATAGTATTTGAATCAAATGGGGTTATGGATTTCAAATTGAATCAAATCAAATACCATTCTCGTCTGTGGCGAAAAGATTGTTTCAGAACTGAAAGTGATGGTTTTATTGTTGTGTTTTTCCAGATATTCACTAGTTTGTATAAAATGTTTGTGAATGTACTCTTAAAATGCAACAATTTGCCTTTATAGAACATATTTGCCTGCTTGATTGTAGGTCATTTTATCAGATGTGTCCATGGTCCAGTGGGTTCACTTTGTGTATACAGAAGTAGTCGATGAATGATGATGAGTGTACATACAAGAGCAAAACAAAATTTGAGGCAACCTATAAGATAGAATACTTTCCCCTGTGTCGGGATATCGGGGAAAACTTTCGGATCATGTTCTTGTAGAATATCCCCATACAGCTGAGGACTTTTTGCACCAAATATTTCAATGTATGAGAAATGAGAAGAAAACGGATATGGAATGACTCACCTTAAAATTGCAAAAGAGAGAAATAAATCCACAACTTTGCAGGACAAACCTCAAAATCAGTGTCAGATGAAACAATGAACACAGGGATGGTGGTCATTTAGATTTTCAGCATCAAAGAAATGGTGATATCAGTACATAATTGTACCACCAGTATATAATGCATGGGGCAGTGCTGCATTAGATATTTTCAAGTTTGTACCTGGACGTTATTGGTGAAAAAAAACAGAAAGCAAAAGTAAGGCCTAAAAAAATTAAAAATCGGTTTCTCAGGCCCTCCCGCATGGTCTTTTTGGCTGCCGCATTGTGCGCTCTCTTTTTATAACCAATGTAAACTTTAAAAAAATAAAAATTAAATGATTTATGTCTGATATTTTATCCAAGTTAAAAAAATTTATAAATTTGTCCATTGAGTGCAACAAGGCTTTGCAATGCTTTAGCATAGCAAAGTCTTCTTGCTCTCAAGGGATGAAATACACCACCATCCATGCTATTCTGTAGATTATGAGGCCTAAAACATAAACCAAGAACATGAATTTTTGATTTCAAAGAAATAATTACAGAAATAAAAAATAAAATAAAAAACTGCTCAGCCGCATGCAATAATGACCTGAGAAACAGAAGATCTACTTTGTGTGATCTAAATGAAAGTAATTCTTTAAAATAATAATAATAGACAAACGTTTACCAACTTCTTTGTTTATTAGAGTTTTATTATTGAGTGAAGACTTCAAATTCGTACCAACAGTCAGTGGCTCAGGAACACTCTCAAAAAAATGTGAACTCTCGCCCCACCATGTTGGAAAATCATGAGATCCTGTTTTTTGGACCTCTTAGCACTAGTAATTGACATCCAGTCCAGACCTGGATGATGGGGGCCGTCAGATTTTTTTTTTTTCCTATACTTTCTCAAGGACATGTCACACCCAAAATTTAATTTACAGCCTTACTGTCCACGTTTGGTTTAATCGGCACCACGTGAAATGTACAGAATGCAAAAATAAGGTGACATGTATAACGTTGTACCTATTCATATGCAACTATAAAAAAGTACAGTCATTTTCATGTTTTTATACAGTGGAACCCTCTTAATTGAATAGCCACTTTGCCAATGAAATGTATTCAATTAACAGGAGTATTCTATTAACAGGTATTGCATCACTTTCCTGTATTCTAGAGATAAACTTAGCATTTAATCTATTATATCTTGTTTGACAAAGTTTCATGAGCTCTGTCAAACAAGATATAATAGATTAAATGCCTGTGTTGGATGCAATGAGGCCAAATAGGTCTACAAACAAAGGAAAACTGGGGAGAGTCAGGGTAATTTCTCGACAGGTTACAAGATTTTTTATTCAATTAACAGGAGTTTACTCTATAGCCTATATTCAATTAACAGGTCAAATTTGTACAGGAGGTATGGAAAATGGCTTTGTGTCAGGAAATTACATTTAATTAACCGGGTTATTCAGTTAAGAGATATCCAATTAAGTGGGCTCCACTGTACTGGAAAAGTACTGGAATTTCACCTTCTTTTGGAGTCATGCTGCTATTGCACAGTTTCACTTAAGCATCACCTGCTAGTTTGGTGAAGAAGTAAGAGCCCAGATTATTAAAAACAGATGTTCAGAAGACTTTCTCAGTGTGGAGTTTCCAGAATTGTGATGCCCAACTACATATAAGTTCAGGTGCTTTCTCCTTACGGAAGATATAAAATAATCTGGACAACCTGTGATGAAAACTTGATCAGGTCGCACATATTGAGTATTATATGTTGTATTTTATAGACACATTTTTATCTCCACCCCTTTCCCCCATCACCCCCACCCACACACAAAAATGTCCTGTGATAAGAATTCCTTTTGCCATTCCTGTTTCCAACTACTTAAACATAAACACTAAAAGTCCAGCCTGTTCAAACCATAGGGATGTATGGTTTTCAATGCAGTTCCTTATCACACCTGATTCATGTGTTTTGGTCAAGGTCAGGGTTACTCTGATGATAGAGTGCTGAAAGTCACCATTAATTTAACTGAAAAGTGAGAGTACTTTAAATAAATTTTTATATCCTTTGCACAGACGCAGTGTGCAGTAATTGGTAAATGACACTTTCTTCACATCAATTTACTTTATTATAAATCATTGGAGAGTGCCTGCAGGCACTCTCCAATGATTTATAATAAAATAAATATTGAATAAATTGTAACCACCAAACAGAATCTAGCACCCAGCCAATTGTGCAAGAAATATATTTTAGATGCAGGTGAGATATCTGAGAAATGACAATCCTGTCAGAAAACTGCTGCTTGATAATGCCTATTTGTCCTTGAAATGTCCTTTAAAAGTTCTTGAAATTTTTTTTTGTCCTGGAGTGTATGAACCTTGATATTGTCGGATGAGTGGTCCGGATCATTGTAGTTTTACTGATAGGTTTATCTAGTTTGTTTCTGATATCCCTTAAATGTTCCAAGATGCGGACGCGGAATGCTCGTTTCGCATCACCGAGAAATTGTATTTTGCATTTGTCGCAAGCCAAAAGATAAATCACATTTCTGGTCTGACAGTTGTGTCTGCCTTTTGACTTGAACTTCTTCTTGGTGTTCAAACCTTGGAACCAATTGCTTTAGGCTAACCTGGGGCAAATTAGGCAATTGGTGATGTCACAGGGTCGGAAATGATTGAGAATGTTCCGTCCTCTGATTTCTGGTCGAGGGGGTGGATACTCTATTTTTCACCGAACTAAAATGGCACGTAAGTTCAGATTTCTGTGGAATGCCAATAGTGGCATGTCCGGAAAAAGTTCACTGCTTGTGTCGGAAAGATGGAAAATGGGCCAGAGTTTCCTTATTTCATTGAATAAGGTATAGTCAGGGTGATAGTTGATGACAAACGGTTTTCTGTTGTTGTTGTTCTTGGCACGGGGTGTGAAACAGAGTATCCCTGTCCCGACCTTTTGCCTTAAGGCTTCCTGAAGAATGGCTTGTGGATAGTGCCTGTCGTTATAATATTGTGTCGTATTGGAGTCATTTTTGTTAAAGTCATCCTCATTGGTACATATCCAGTAGACCCGTGGAGTTGTCCTTAGGGTCCACCAATCTTACAAGGAAAGGGTGACAAGAGTTGAAATCCAAATAACTGTGAGTGTCAGATTCTTTGGTGTGTAGGTCGGTACGGAGCCTTTTTTCTATTGCGGATGACCTTTGTGTTCAGAATATTGACAGAAAGGTCAAAATAATCCGCTGTGAATTTTATGGAGTGGTTGGTCTCGTTACAGTATTTTAGAAAAGGTTTAAGGGCCTTTTCTCCATGTGACTATACCATAAAAATGTTGTCAATGTCTGGTTTGGTGGTGGTGGTGGTGGGGGGGGGGGGGGGGGGGGGGGGTTGAAATGTTTAGGAGCTTCTCAAATTAACCCATAAATATATTGGCGAAGGATGGGGCTAGGGAGTGCCCATAGCCTTGCCTGCGATTTGAAGGTAATGTTCTCCATTGAAGTCAAAATTATTACTGTGTAGGACAATTTTGAGAAGGTTAAGTAAGCCGTCATTGCTGGGCTTGAAGTCTGGTTTGTATTTCCGTTGGAATTTAGCTACAGCTACAAGTCCCTCTTGGTTTGGAATGTTGTGTAAAGTGAAGTGACGTCCATAGTGACAAGAAGAAAGGTGTCCTTGCATTCAAATCGGCTGATCCTGTTTCCATCTATCTTGTTTATCATACTTTTTCCAAACTGAAATTCTTTTTTTTTTTTTCAGAATTCTTGGAATGTGTTTGTTGCAGAATGAAATGTGTCCACTATTCTTCAACCGCCATGTTCTGAAGTATATATTGGGAAGAAAAATCTCATGGCATGATCTTGGATTTTTTGATCCAGTGATGTATGAGAGCCTTCGTCAGCTAATTCTAGATTCAGAAACCAAAGATGCCTCATTAATGTTTGCTGCACTGGACATGAATTTCAGTATAGACCTATGTGCTGAAGAGGTCTGATATATATTTTCTTTTATTATACGTTGACAAGTAAATTATTGAGTAAATGCCCATTGCCCACATGGGGGCACTGTGGCATTGTGTACTGAGGCGTACTGCACGTCGATGGTGCACTTGTCTCCAACCAATGCTAACCCTGCTTGTGTGGAGTTGGTATGTTGGGGAGCTGACAGTTGCTCGCCATTTCTCGGTGGTCCACTCCGAGTACTCTAGCTTCCTCCACCCATAAAACTGTCGTGGTCATGAGTAGCCATTGTGCAGAAATATGTGACCTTAACCCTTTACCCAATACAGACGATTTCAAAATTTATTATTTTAAATATAATTTTTAGCTCAACTTTGACGAAGTCAAATTTGAGCTATTGTCATGGCCTGTCGTCCGTCTGTCCGTCCGTCCGTCCGTCCGTCCGTCTGTCCGTACGTCAACAATTGGCTATGGCTCGGGCTAGAGGTCGTATTTATGAACCGATCTTTACGAAACTTCTTGTGTACCTTTGTTATGACCCTGGGACGGGAACAAGTGTTTTTAGGTGTGGTCCGAAATTCAAGATGGCTGCCAGCGGCCATTTTGTACCGATGATGCAAAAATCAGTTTTTTGTACAGAACTTCTGTATGAAAGTTCTGATTTGAATAAAGTTTTGTATAAATGTTTAGTACCATGGGATACATCACATATAATACGGGTTTTTTTCTCGTGCGTAAATTCTGCAAATTAGACTGACTTTGATTTATTTAGTGTTACTTTCAGAGCTGGAAGTGCCAAGCTGCTATGGCTCGGGCTAGAGGCCATATTTATGAACCGATCTTTACGAAACTTCTTGGGTACCTTTGTTATGACCGTGGGACGAGAACGAGTGTTTTTGGGTGCGGTCCGAAATTCAAGATGGCTGCCAGCCGCCATTTTGTACCGATGATGCAGAAATCTGTTTTTTGTACAGAACTTCCATATGAAAGCTCTGATTTGAATAATTTTTTGTATGAATGTTTAGTACCATGGGATACATCACATATAATACGGGTTTTTTTCTCGTGCGTAAATTGTGCAAATTAGACTAATTTTGATGTTTTTGGTGTTACTTTCAGCACTGTAAGTGCAAATGCCAATACGGCTCGGGCTAGAGGCCGTATTTATGAACCGATCTTTACGAAACTTCTTGGGTACCTTTGGTATCTCCGTGGGACGAGAACAAGTGTTTTTGGGTCCGGTCCGAAATTCAAGATGGCCGATGACAGCCATTTTGTACAAAATTAGGTGCAATCAGATTTTTGCACAGAACTTCCATATGAAAGTGCTGATTTGAATAATTTTTTGTGTGAATGTTTAGTACCATGGGATACATCACATATAATATTCTCGTGCAGAAATTATGCAAATTAGATGAACTTTGATTTTTTCAGTGCGACTTACACACAGTAAGTACACATGTCAATATGGCTCAGACTAGAGTCTGTATTTATGAACTCATCTTCACGAAATGTCTTGGGTACCTTTGTTATCACCTTGGGATGAGAACGAGTGTTTCTGGTTACGGTCTAAAATTCAAGATGGCTGCCAGTGGCCATTTTGTACCGAAATTAGGTCTAATCAGTTTTTTGTACACAACTTCTATACAGCTCAGACTAGAGGCCATATTTATGAACCAATCTTTACGAAACTTCTTGGGTACCTTTGTTATCACCGTGGGATGAGAGCGAGTGTTTTTGGGTGTGGTCCGAAATTCAAGATGGCCACCAGCAGCCATTTTGTACCAAAATTAGTGCAATCAGTCTTTTGTACAGAACTTCTGTATGAAAGTTCTGATATGAATAAATTTTTGTATGAATGTTTAGTAAAATGGAATACATCACATATTGTAAGGGTTTTTTTTTTCATGCAAAAATTATGCAAATTAGATGAACTTTGATTTATTCAGTGCTACTTACACAATGTGAGCACACATGTCAATACGGCTCAGGGTAGAGGCTGTATTTATGAACCGATCTTCACAAAACTTCTTGGGTACCTTTGTTATCACCTTGGGACGAGAATGAGTGTTTCTGGGTACTGTCCAAAATTCAAGATGGCTACCAGTGGCCATTTTGTACCAAAATTAGGTCCAATCAGTTTTTTGTCACAAGTTCTATACAGCTCGTATTTATGAATTGATCTTCACAAAACTTCTTGGGTACCTTTGTTTTCACCTTGGGACAGGAACAAGTGTGTTTTGGGAAGCCTTTGTTATCACTGTGCTATGAGAACAACTATTTTGGGGTTCAGTCAGACCCACTCTGGGACTCAAAGTTTTCTTTTCTAGTTTGGCATCTGTCTGTTACCCACCTTTACAATACTTTACCTTTTCCATTTGTTACAGGCAACGGTCAGTATTTATGTACAGACCGTTACAATACTTTATATGTACCTTTGTTATCAGGTCATTACCTAGATGTTTGTCATTGCTGTGTCACATACTACACATGCATGTCTTTGTCTTGACAAGTTGAGCTACAGTGTCATTGACACTTTCATTTAAATTTTTTAAAAAAATAACAAAACCATGTCATGTGACCCCTCTTTGGAACGAGCTCGATGAGCTCGTTCCAAAGAGGGGTCACATGATATGGTTTTGTTGAAATTTTTCGAAATATAATATTTTTTCAGCTGCTGAATTTGCATATTACGTGGGCGGATGTGGGCGATTCGTTGGGTAAAGGGTTAAACACCAATAAATAAATAAATATCAACATATTATACGTTGAAAAGTAAATTATTGAGTAAACGTCAAACGTTGTGAAACTCGGTATTTCCTGACAGGAGATTAGAGAATTGTTTTTATGACTGCATAAGTACTCAGAGCTTAAAATTGATGCAAGACTCAGAATCGATTCACGCAAATGATTTTCTCAAGGAAAACAATGAGAATCAATTTTGATTCTCGCAAAATGTTCATTTGATTTTTGTCATAGATTCTAAATGTGTCCTTAATGGCCTGGACAATTCTTATTTTTGGCTCTCTCATAATAAGGTAACACCACACTGAATTAATAGTGGTGTCTAATGAAGTCTTGGCTGTCTATATGGGCAGCTGAGACTTCACTAGAAACCACTACCAAAGTACTATAACTCCCATCAACAAGACCACCGAAAGCCCACACTTTTTAACCCTTTACCCAACGAATCGCCTACATCCGCCTGCATAATATGCAAATTCAGCACTTGACAAAATCTTATATTTTTATACAGTACCAATGACCCAGACTTAGCTGGTGCTAACTCTTAAAAATCTAGGGCCAAACACAAATTTTGCCCCCCAATCCCCAAAATTTGCATCTAAAACCAAAGAAATCATGTCCTGAATGGCCCTCCATACTTAGCCTCTACTGCGCATGCGCAGTGTCAAGGAGGTCCCGAAATTGGCGCCAATTATCATCCTTTGTTTGGCCCTTCATCAGTTCACATCTGACTCATCTTTGTGCTTGTAAATCTCAGTTTAAATGATGCCAGACACATAAATATTAGAGAAATGGTGGATCTAAAGAGGAAATAGGAGGAGAGGAAAAATGAGTGACAGAAAATAATCAGGGCTGTAACTTAAAATTTTTTAATGAAATTATGTTAAGTTACCTATATTTTTATACTGTACCAATGACCCAGACTTAGCTGGTGCTAACTCTAACAAAACCAGGGCCAAACACAAATTTTGCCCCCCAATCCCCAAAATTTGCATCCAAAACTAAAAGAAATCATGTCCTATAGGACCTCCATACTACGCCCCCACTGCGCATGCGCAGTGTCAAGGACGTCCCGAAATTGGCGCCAATTATCATTCTCTGTTTGGCCCTTCATCAGTCAACATCTCACTGATCTTTGTGCTTGTAAATCTCAGTTTAAAGGATGCCAGACACGTAATTTTTGGAGAAATGGTGATTCTAAGGAGGATAGAGAAGGAGGAGAGGAAAAAGAAGTGACAAAAAATAATCAGGGCTGTACTTAAAAATTTTTGATGAAATTATGTTAAGTTGCCTATTTTCGAGGCATGGGCCTCTTGTTGTCATTCTTGCTAAATGTTGCACTGCTTATTCAGTGTTTCCTCTCCCCTAGCCTTCTAAAGTCCCCCCTTGCAATTCTCCCATGCTTTTGGCATATTTTTGAGAAAGTTCATTTCTAAAATTTTCCTGGGATAGTTGCTTGGATACAGAATGTTTTCTGTTATTTTCCCCATAGTTACGTTTTCACCCATGGGTGTATAAACGTTGTGTTCTGCATCTTCCATCTGATGTTCTGCAGATTCTCCCCTGGGAGTCTCTGTTTTGCATCAGATAGAGTGTAATTTTGATGACTGATTTCGGGCCAGTTTTGTCAGTGCCTGGAGTCATGTTTTCTGGTGTTTTACACTGTTTGTTTACATTGGCAACAGTCTCTTTTGAGGGGGGCTGTTTGCCTTTGGTGTAGTTTATCTCACTATAAGATACATTTTTATTATCCGTAAGTGTTGCATTAATTATTTAATATAAATTTAAAATTTTTGACCACACTTAGCCATCGGATCCATCGGGGCTCAACGTTACTTTTCAGAAACTTGGGCTTCGCTGAAAAAATATTTTTCAAAAATTATTTTGATTTGCAATTGTTTTTTCATTATTAATGGATCATGTTATTATGTATCTTTGTGTCAGGGGTTTGTGCGAGTAACTAGGACTTGTTGTTGACTTTTCACAATGAAAGGATATTGTTCAAATTGTAATAGGAAGAAATCTTCCTCTGACTTTCATGATCATTGCATTAATTGTAGTCAGTGTTCTCGCACTAATCCCTGTTCTATATGTCAATATTGGGATGACAAACATTGGAAACGTGTGTCACGATATGTTGTTAGTGGAGAAAGGGCTATGCCGGCTCTTTCTCCGCAAGGTCACTCTACTCTCTCAGTTTCTATTTCAGAGGAACAAGAACAGGGTGATGTTTCCATGTTATCTTCCGCAAGTGCGCTTCCGTCGTCACAAATGAATACAGAGCTAGCGGCAAAAGTGCTCATGGAGATTAAACAAATGTCGTCCGCTAGCTCGCCCGGTGTAGCGTCCATTCACCGAATGGTTCGACAGCCGGGTTCGTCCGATGCGGTCCAGGAGGAAATGTTGGGTGATGCGAGCACTATAAACATTCAACGAGCACACCCAGTGACGGCGGATAGTAGGCGAGATTGGAGGAAGCCTTTGAGTCCGGTTCCTAGCTCGTCCAGGTCCAGCCGGGCCGCGAGCGAGAGAGGCCCCTCTCTCGTACAACAACATCTGGGACCAGATGTTGTGGTACAAAATGTGTCGCAAGCGGAGCATACGTCCGTCGCTTGGGACGCTCCGTTGTATAGGCAGTCCGCGGAGACTGCTCAGGCTTCTTCCTCTCGTCAGCGCACACGACCGCACCTTGGCTACGTGACCGCCGATATTTTACCAGCTTCGCCGATCAGGGATTCTTCGGCGACCAGGTCACACCATCCGGTAGCCCGGGACACGAGGCCGATGGACTCCGGATGTTCGCACAGGAAAAGTATGCGGGAGTCATCAGATGCGGAGCTGCCCTCGGCGAAGCAGCGAAAGACTGTGTCTCCGCCAGCCTCGTGCGTCGGACGTACTTGTGCAGGTAGCACAATCTATCCCAGCAGCCGACAGAAACGGTGTCGGATCGGGAATTATCCGACGGCACTGGGGCGGTACGCTCCGCCGAAGCATCGGGGGCGGACGACCAGGAGCATCATGAGGTCCGACCGGATGGTGAAGGGGATACGGATGACTTGGAGCTATCCCTTTCGGAACAACATAAAGCTGCCGTGGACTTCATCCGGCACTTTCTCCCTCAAGTTGTTCCATCGGGCCATACTGCTGCGGTTCCGGACAAGAGAATTATAGCGTCATTGGACTCTGATTTCTTTGAGCGGTTCAGGGACATCGCTCCCAAGTTTCCGTCTCAGTCCAATAATGTTGCAAGAACATTTGAATTATTGAATGACGCTATATTCAAACTTGCTTCCAAAACGGGGAAAGCAGGTTTCTTGTCCGCCAATACTCTCAACCTGCCTTTCATTAATGCAAGGAATAAATTCGACACGGCAGGACAGGGTATCCCGAGAGTTCCTCTGCGTATGGACGACGAGGCGGAAGACTTAGAGTTATCATTACCGTCGTCGGCGTCTATTCCAACCGCGGTGTTGTAAACAACTATTTCATCTAACAGAGCCAGTTTAGATGCCTTATCTTATGCAGATCACCTTACTAAGGCGTTATCACTGCGCCTTCAAGGGAAAGAATTTCAGGATATACAGTCCTCTTTAAGACTTCTTTCGAGGGCAGTAGCTTATTCCACGTGTAACTCCGCCCTTTCAGTGGCAAACTTGGAGTTGGTTAGACGTGACGCAGCCCTAGCTACATCCACACTCGTGGATACTAAGGTGAAGAACTCTCTCAGAGTCGCTTCGGTCTCCGGAGAACTCCTCTTTGACGGCAAGCTTTCTGCAATTTACGATAAAATTACAAAGAAAGCTTCGGATTCTCTGCTGTTCAAATCTGCTTCTAAGAAGTCGGACATGGCAGATAAGAGTAAGACAGGCACTTCTGTGTCTAATGCGCCCAAGAGAGGTTCGTATAGAGGTTCCGGTGCGTCCTCTTGGTCTTATTCAAGAGACCGTCAAGGTAGCGACTCATGTTCGGGACGTCCTTCGGGCCGGGACAACCGGTCGGACGCCCCGAGGTCGACAGGACGAGGTGCGGGTCGTGGAGGACGTGGTCTCTCCTATCGCAGGCCTCGCAGGTCCAGGAGATGATGGCTTAAACCTCTATCGCGTACCGGTTGGCGGAAGGTTGTCGAGTTTTTCACAAGAGTGGGCGTCGATTACGGACGACCCTTGGGTGAGAGGGGTGACTTCGGAAGGTCTAAAGATATCCTTCAAACGAAAGCCTCCATTAACTCGAAGTCCAAAATGGACTCAACTTCCGTCAAATCCGCAGAAAAGAGACGCTCTACTATCAGAGGTGCAGTCTCTTTTAATGAAGAACGTGGTAGAGGTCGTAGAAAACCAGGAGACTCCGGGATTCTACAGCCATCTGTTTCTGGTTCTGAAACCAGACGGCTCGTTCCGTCCAGTCATAGATTTCAGCTGGATAAACAAGCTGATCGTCGCTCCGAAGTTTTATATGGAGACGATTCGGTCGGTCAGAGCGAGTATTCGGGTGAACGATTATGCAACGAGCATAGATCTCAAAGATGCATACTTTCACGTCATGGTACATCCGACATTCAGAAAGTATCTACGCTTCGCAGTCCTAGGAGTGGTGTATCAATTCCGGGCGATGTGCTTCGGATTGAATCTAGCACCCTGGGCTTTCACTCGGGTAATGAACTCGGTAATGATCTATTTCCGAGCTCATTCGTCTGCGGTAACGTCGGCCTACCTGGACGACATTCTTCAGAGGTACGGCAACGAGTTAACGCTTCAGAACGATGTTCAGAATCTACTTCTATTGCTCCGACATCTCGGTTTTATAGTAAACGAGGAGAAGTCGGATCTGGTGCCGTCCAAGTCATTCACACATCTGGGAATGAGCTTTGAGACGCACAACAATTTCGTTTGTCTGCCGTTAACCAGAGCGAAATTAGTCAGTTGTTACGCTCGCTATTGTCTGCACGCAGACAAAGTCACGGCGAGAGAATTTATGAGACTGATAGGTCTGTGCGGAGCCGCTGCGGATCTCATTCCGATGGGGCGGTTACGCACGCGTCCTCTCCAAATTTTCTTGACTCAGAATTGGAGTGTGAAAATTCATTCGCTCGACATAGACGTTCTCTTGTCAGATCAAGTGAAACGAGAGATTCAGACTTGGGCAAACATTCAGTGGTTAACTCAGGGAGTTCCGCTGCAGTTGCCGGATCCGAGTTTTACCATTATGACGGATGCCAGTCAAACAGGTTGGGGTGCTTCATTGATCCCAACGGATTCGAGATGCCAGGGTCTTTGGGATCCGCAATTCCTGGGCAAGCACATAAACATCAAGGAAATGATGTCAATTTGGCTTGCGTTACGTCATTGGATGGACATTATTCACAATGCTTATGTCCAAATCCTATCCGACAATACGACAGTAGTGGCGTATATACGGAATCAGGGAGGCACTCATTCAGTTCCGTTGTTCAATCTAACGGAAAGAATCCTTCTGTTTGCGCTAGAACATCAGGTTCTTCTTTCGGTCCGTCACATACCGGGTCGTCTGAATGTACTAGCAGACTCCCTTTCACGAAAGGGTTGCTTGTTGCCGTCGGAGTGGACTCTCAACAAAACAGGTATTCAATCGGATTTGCTACCAATGGGAACGGCCAATGATAGACTTATTTGCGACACATCTCAACAATCAGTTGCAGACGTATGTGTCTCCGTGTCCGGATCCAAGAGCATTTGCAGTAGACGCTCTGTCGATTCCTTGGGACGGAATGATAGGATATGCGTATCCTCCAGCGCCGTTAATTTAGCAAGTATTGCTAAAGATAAAACAATCTCAATGCAAGATTCTGTTGGTAGCATCTCTGTCTCCACAGAGACCGTGGATAAATCTACTCAGGTGTCTGTTGTGGGACCTACTGCGAAAGCTTCCTCCACGGGAGGATCTTCTTTCGCGGGGGAAATCGCGTCAACTCCATCACAACCCGCAAGGTCTCAACCTTCACGTTTTTCCGTTGTGCGGTCCTTCTTGCATGGCAAGCACTTTACAGGACGAGCAGTGGACGCGATTTCTAACTGTAGGAGGACCTCCTCTTCGCTAAACTATGCGGCTAAGTGGAAGGTTTTTCGTCGTTGGTGTAGGGATCATTCTGTGGATATTTTTGATCCCTCTATACCAGACATTGCAAACTTTCTAGTATACTTGTTTGACGAAATCAAACTGCAGCCTATTACTATTAAGGGTTATAGGTCTATGTTATCTGATACCTAGGCACATCATGATAGTTTACAAATTGGATCTAATGTCTCTTTATCTAAGTTGGTTAGAAACTTCTCGATAAATAGACCCAGAACTCTTAGGTTAATTCCTAAATGGAATTTAGCTTGGGTTCTTCTTAAACTGAAGGAAAAGCCATTTGAACCTCTTGGGACAGTAGATTTCAAATTCTTATCTTATAAGACAGCTTTTCTCTTAGCTTTCTCTTCTGCTAGAAGAGTCAGTGAGCTTCATGCACTGTCGGTGGATGATTCTCACTATCGTAGTGTCGGGAACACTATCACCTTCACTACTAATGTGGGTTTTTTAGCTAAGAATCAGGCTCCTAATTAATATCCGGAACCTATTGTTATTAAGGCTCTTCCGTCTTCAGACGGGCGTAGGCCTTTACTCTGTCCTGTTAGAGCGTTACGTATCTATAAACAGAGATCTCAGTTTATCAGAAAGGGACGAAAACGTTTCTTTCTGTCTCTGATGCCTAATAGAAAGGACATTTCGGTCCATTCTATTGCTAGATGGATTCAATTAACTATCCGTACTGCTTATGAGAGTTTATCTTCTTCTCAGCAGTCTGTGCTTAAGATTTCGGCTCATGAAGTAAGAGCTCTTGCTACTTCTTGGGCTTACGCTAATAGTATTGCTATTACAGATTTAATGAAGGCTGCTTATTGGTCTCAGCCATCCACATTCACAAATTTTTATCTCAGAAATATTGAGTCCATTTCTGGAGACCTGCATTGTTTAGGTCCGTTATCTGTTGCTCAGAATGTCGTCCACTAAACAGTTGCAACTATAGTTATGCAGGCTTTCTGTTCTGGCAGTGACTCCGTCCGGCTGCCCTCTTCGCTCTGGGCTATTTGACCCAGGGCAAGGGGAAGGGGGGGGGGGGGGGGGAGGGTGTTCCCTTATGTCACCTGCTTTATAGTGAAAAGCAAGGGAATGCCTCCTCCGAAGTCAGTATTTCTGAGTCGTTTCCGGGATGGTTTTAAAGTGTAATATTAATGTTAAATTCATTCATGTCATATTTTTAAAGTGTAGCTCGGTGTGAAGCATTTGTATATGTCAAGTGTCAAACGGGCGTTAATATACAATCCTCGGACACTTTTAAAAGAATATAAAGAGTCTCAATTCTCTGGACTAACTTTATTTATTGGCTTACTTTAAAAATAATTAGTATAAAGGGTTATACTGGATGTTAATAGAGAACATGAATGTTATTGTGCTCAATTATGAAGGGTATTGTATCTTTCTAATTTAACATAAAATAAGAAAGATACATGTAAAGCCTAATACTCCTTTTCTCCTTGAGGGGTTGCCTCTATATTATATAGTTGAGCTTATTGGATTTTCCTCTATGTCCTAGGCCCTCCAGCCTTTTTACTATTCAGCTAAGTCTGGGTCATTGGTACAGTATAAAAATGTTAAAAAATTTATAGTAATTTATATATTTTTTATACTTACCAATGACCCAGACGGGGATGGCCCTCCCAGGAGTTGGGAACTCTTAACTCCCCGCTGAGTACATAGCACTGACCAGGCACTGCCAGTAAGAATGATAATTGGCGCCAATTTCGGAACGTCCTTGACACTGCGCATGCGCAGTAGGGGCGAAGTATGGAGGTCCTATAGGACATGATTTCTTTTGGTTTTGGATGCAAATTTTGGGGTTCGGGGGGCAAAATTTGTGTTTGGCCCTGGATTTTTTAGAGTTAGCACCAGCTAAGTCTGGGTCATTGGCAAGTATAAAAAATATATAAATTACTATAAATTTTTTAACTTTTCGGAAAATTTCAACAAAACCATATCATGTGACCCCTCTTTGGAACGAGCTCATCGAGCTCGTTCCAAAGAGGGGACACATGATATGGTTTTGTTGAAATTTTGGGGGTAAAGGGTTAATGTGTTCAACATGAAAAATAAGAAAACTCACCAAAATCGGAACAAGTCCTTTAAGCGTTGAACTGTGGTGAATATACAAATTTGTTGTATCTGTACTTGTTGTAACGACAATGATATAACAGTATTCACAAAATTCTAAATTATTTTTGAAATGAAAATTGTTTCTTGCAGCATGAGTTCACAAAAATTAAAATCAATGTTTTGCAAATTTGGACAAATTTTAAAGTTTGCTGCTTCGCGTGTTTTCATCTTCTAATTGTCCAGAATATACAAGAACAATTTTTCACCATTTGTGAACATTATGTAAAATTTACCCGGAATCGTTATTTTGTTAGTTTTTTTTTTTTAATAACGTATTGGCCAATCCATTCAAAGACCCTTGATGCCATCTATTTGTTTTATGTTTTTTACATGTTTCTTGGTCCATATTCTTTGAAAGTTCTGGAATTTAGAAATCATTTGCCAAACACTTGGAAAGTCCCTTGAATATTGCAGCCTTCCTTGAGAACCTCTTAAAATGAGATATTGGGCAATCAGAGGATATTCATTTCAGCAATATTAAACTGGCATCACAGCAAGCTGAATATTGCTAGAATGAATCAGCTCTACCTTTTTCAGGTTATCACTTGGTTCATTTATTAGTATATCAGCCTGAGATTACTTGAGAGACTGAAGTCGAAAGCTGATGTGATATTACCAAATTTCTCATCTCTAGCTCCCTGAAAACCCTTGAATATTCTCATCTCTACTTGTGGTATGACATTAACTCCTTGCATGCTACTGACGGATATCCCTGGCCAGGACATGAAATCTCTTGCTTTTAAAATACATATAATTTGGGCATATTTAACAAAGTTTTCTCCTGTAAATTGAACAGAATTCTTGACCAATAATTTCTGGAGTTGAATATTTAGATGAATTTTTTATCAATTCTGTCATGGCTGCTTCACAGCAGCCATGACCAGATTTGATGAAAAATATTTTGATAATACTCATCATGTTAATAGTTAAAAGAAGGGAGCGCGGTGGCTCAATGAGGTAATGTACGGCAGCGTAGAACCGCCAACTACGGCAGCGTAGAACCTCCAAATTCACTTTAGTTAGTATTGTAGCGGTCGAGGTATAAAGGCCATTTACCAACCAGCCTGGTTGGTCCGGATCTCTCAGTCTCGTGATAAATCGGTCGCTTTGTGTGCTAGAGGTCGACGGTTCGAACCCCGGCTCCCGCATTTATCTCTCCTCCTGTTACATTTGGGGGCCCGTTCGATCCTCAGCAGTAGGTGGCACTGCGGGTGTTTCGCCCGCTCTGATGAGGAACTTGGGTGAGATTCACATGTGGTGAATCTCAAAAGAAGGGGAGAGTAGTGTAGCGGTCGAGGTATAAAGGCCATTTACCAACCAGCCTGGTTGGTCCGGATCTCTTAGTCTCGTGGTAAATCGGTCGCTTTGTGTGCTAGAGGTCGACGGTTCGAACCCCGGCTCCCGCACTTATCTCTCCTCCTGCTACAGTATCTTGTTTAAACAAGATACTAACTAAAGTGAGTTTGGCGGTTCTACGCTGCCGTAGTAATGGGATGTTTATTGACGTTGTTTCCAAAAGCAAGGGAGACGACTTCCAAAAGCCCATAGCTTACAATACTGTTTAATTCCTTACATTTGGGGGGGGGGGGGGGGGGGGGCGGTGGCTCAGTAGGTAGAGGTGCAGGCTGCAAGCCGAGAGGTCCTCGGTTCGAATCCCACCTGCGGCAACCGCGTTGTGTCCTTGGGCAAGACACTTCATCTCCATTGCCCTCGTGGGGGCACGATGACACCGTGTACTAAGGCGTACTGTACGTCGATGGTACGTATGTCTTCAATCAATCTAACCTTGCCTGTGCTGCAGTGCGGAGTTACGATGTTGGGGAGCTGGCAGCTGCTTGTCGTTGCTCGGTGGTTCTCTCCGGGTACTCCGGCTTCCTCCACCCGTAAAACTGTCACGGTCATGATTAGCCATTGTGCATAAATATGTGACCTTAAACATCAATAAATAAATGTAAATAAATAGTTAAAAGAAAGCATCAGAGCTTAGCTTTCAGTACTCAGTTTTGTTTGTAGTGCTAAATCTTCATTATTTATAAGTAAATTTCAGTTCAGAATCTCCATGGAAATGCCTGAAAGTGAGGTGGTGCTTATCTACAAGTAAATGTCAGTTCACACATGATTTTAAATCCTATCTGATGCAGAATTTTATGATATCTGTTTTAGCAAATATATTTATTCTTATTTTAGGGTGGAGAACAAGTTGATCTTTTTCCTGGAGGAGCACTAGAAGAAGTAAATGCTCAGAACGTACATGATTACGTAAGACAATACGCTGAATATAGAATGGTAAAAGTAGTTGAGAAGTGTCTCTGGGTAGGTATAAAATTCATGGATTTTTGTTTTATTGACCACAAGTCAACTCTAGCATGTTCATTTGAAGACAGGTGTTCGTATTACCGATTATCCATTATTGGGAATTGCCCAAACCATTGAATTTAAAGGTGGCATTGCTAGTATAAATTTGTCATTGTAAAATGAACTAGCAATTCAGCATGGCGTGGTGATAATGGGAACACCTAGGAGGCAATGCAGTTATGTTGTGGGGTTGTTTATTGGGCCGTCTGTCCACAGCCCCTATGATAATCCCATCACTGCTGAGAAGTTGTTCAAATTCATTAAATTATTATCTGAAAACAACCATTCATAATTGTCCACTGAAAAGTTGGTCAGTGATTAAACAAGGGCTGAAACGGTTGGCTCATTTTCGTAACCGACTAACCGAGAGCTATAACCGGATAATATGCAGTTATCCGTGGCCATTATTTTGCCGAATATGGGATCAAATTTATGAGAATTGGAAAGCAGTAATCTCAAACTATTCCGTAGTGTGTATACAAACGAACGTTGTCGAGTACTCGACAACGTTCGTTTGTATACATACTACGGAATAGTTTCTGAAATTACTTAGTACTCATGGAAACTGCCGATCATTTACGAAGTCTTGAATGCCAAAGTCGATTATTTCTCAGTATATGCAACGCGTCTTCGAGGTATAATCTATAACAAAGGAGAAGTGGCTGATTTACTACATTTTAAATGTGGAATGACGATCACTATCAATATTTTGGTTAACCAGTTGACAGTTTTTCTAATCGGTTAGGTAGCTAACTGGTTTCAAACCGATTATCTGGTTAACCATTTCAGTACTTGATTAAACTGCGCAGTGCTACATTCATTTTATTAACAGATAAATTAATTTTTAAATTAGTATTCACGAGGGTTTTCACACCAGTTTCCTCGTGACTATTCAAGATCGCGTTCATTTGTCTGTGTTGACAGCAATAAAATTATCATCTGTACGAAAGTGGACACGATTGATTCAGAGTCTGGTAAATATATATTACCATCGTTATGTTTAATTATAAAATATTGTATCATAGTGTCAAGCTCTTATGTCTAAGGCCATATTCTCACAAGTCGAGATGTAGCCTTAGAACAGGGTTTGTACGTATCCTTGAAGGTGCTTGAATAAAAAATCGAAATTCCAGGGCCTGGAAAGTGCTTGAAAATCGTATCTCCAGTAGTAAAGTCCTGGAAAGTGCTTGAAAAATATGTAGTGTCAATAATCTAGCGTGTTTATGGAAAAAAATTGCTGTAATAACTTGCGTAATTGCGTAGATTGACAGTACATAAAGTCATTTAAGTCGGGTGGCATATAGTGATTGAAGTGTGCGTGTGTCCATCCATCCGTGTGTGTGTGTGTCTGAGCCAATAACTCGAAAACTGTTAGGGTCATAGTCATCAAACGTCACACAATTATAAAGGACCATGGGAGGATGTGTCACACTCCATAGACGGGTTCGAACCTTCAAGGTCAAGGTCACATTTCAAGGTCACACTAAAAATCGTTCAATACTCGTGACTCAGCCATAACTCAGAAACGAATCATAGTACAATTGTTAAACTTTTTTACAAATGTTAAGGACAGTCCGAAGGTGTGTCGCGTATAATAGTTTCTGCCGCATCTGCAAGGTGAAGGTCACAAGGGGGGGGGGGAGGAGGGGGGCATGTGTTACCTTAGTAAAATTCTTCTTGTTTTTCATTAAAAAAACATAGTGTGCCTCCTGAATCATGCATCAGGTATTTCCGGTATTATTCGGCCCATTACGTGACCGCTTGCACGATATAAATTACTTTGCACGCATGACACAAATACTGTCCAATCAGAGCTCTGCTCTCATGCAACATTCATTGCATTAGCTAATCAGGTAGCAGCTTTTTAATGTGACCTGTCTTCCATTATTGAACAGTGTCAGCAGAAAAAACCCTTTACGCATAATTAACTAACAATGCATTTGTGTTACTCTGTGAAGTTATTGTACAGGCAGACAGTCATGGCTAACTTTTGAATGCCAGGGTTCAAATAAACACACATATAGCTAAATATTCTGTTATAAACAGGTACGCAAATATGAAATAGTGTCAGCATTATGTTATCAGAAGGTCTTGAAAAAGTCCTTGAAAGTAATGGAATTTTTTTTTTCAAGGGTGTACAAACCCTGTAGAAATAACAACATTTTGTACACAAACATAATGGTAATGATAGATTTATTTTACAATTCTCAAATGTAATAACTTGATTAACACTTTACCTAACAAATCAACCGCATCTATCAACATTATTTACAAATTGAGCAGTTGAAAAAACATTTTTTCAAAAAATTCAACAAAACTAAATCATGTGACCCCTCATTGGAACGAGCTCGTTGATTTAGTTTTGGTGAAATGTTTGGAAAATATTTTTTACAAAAAATGATTAAACTACTAAATTAACTAGCATTTTAATTTCAGATTTCATTTTCAGACTTATAAAAATGCTTGTCATTTTGATTGAGACTGTTTGCAGCTGTCCCAAAAAGACTGTGCTTTAAAAGTACAACTGTGTGTTCTGTCTTGAATGCTTCCAGTAATTCAGAAACCCAAGATTTAATAATTCTACTTTTGAGAAGTGTTTTTGTCTCCTTTGTATATACATGTAGAAACATACAAGGTCCCTTGCAAATGCATTCCGAAAATCTTTTAACCCTTTACCTAACTTAAAAAGCAGACAACAGTTGCAAAAAATATTTTTGAATAACTAATTTTTTTCGTTTTTTGTCTCAAAAACATAGGTTATGACCCCTCGTTGGAACGAGCTCTTTCCAACGAGGAGTCATAACCTATCTTTTTGAGACAAACAATGAAAAAATAATTAAAATTAATTGGCAGTTTTTGAGAATAGTGCTGGATGGTTTTGGCTGTTACGTTTGATAAAGGGTTAATGTTCTATAAATAGTAACAGAAACAAATCGTAACCAAGCGCATGTTTGTATTATACAGTTGCAAGATACAGATTTTGTATCGAGTGCCACTGATACATGCTGTATTCATGCGGTGCTGTATTCAGGTGATTACAAAATCAATATGAACTTATTGTTTGATAATGTATTTTTCATACTATAGATAGTGAAGTCTTTGATTTGCAAAGGGTACATCATAGTACGAGCAAATACTCTAAATTAAATAAGAAAAATTGATATAAAAATATGAGATGGGCATGTTAAGTTTTGCATTGAGTGCACAAAGTATAAATATGGGATGGGCGTGTTAAAGTGCACTTCATACAAACTGTAACATGCCCATCCCACATCATACTCTGGTCGATAGAGTGACAGATAATTCATTTAAATTCTTATATGTTTGGCATTCTTAAACATTGGTTATGACATTGAACTTCAAAATATGAGGTCCACAGTTCGATCCCCTCCAGGGATTACTGCATTATGTTCCAATGAGATTAAAATCCCCCTCCTCTGATTGGACGAGAGCTTGCTTAGTATATTCTATGTTTACGGCACAAGTGGCAAATGTTACCTTCCGGCGTCACAACGCGAAATATTTGCACTGACGTCGTCCGTTTCGTAACTGCTTCATCAACGGAGTGACCAGCAAGCCGCTTCATTTTTCTGGATGTTTCACGTGTGCAGCAGACGGTGTTCCAGATGAAGTGTTGTTTAAATTACAAACTGTTTTACAATTTGAACTAAGATGGAATGAGTTTATCTGGTTTATTGATTATTTATCCAGTGCCGTCGTGGATACACGAGAGGTTTATTTACTAAACCTGTGATCGTTAAAAGTTGCCTTGCAGAAGGCAACTTTTAACGATCACAGGTTTAGTAAATAAACCTCTCATGTTTCACAATGTAGGTTTTGGGCCATGGGTAGTGTCTCATTGGAACATATACGTTATTGTGACGAATTGACGGTAACATGGTCTGAGGTTTGCGGCTCGGAGTGTATGTTCATCCTCGACGCTTCGTGTCTCGGTTGAACATAAGCTCCGAGCCGCAAGCCTCAGACCATGTTCCTGTCAATTCATCACAATAACTTATAGTGTCCATGGGACAAGGCACTGAAACCTGATTGCCCACATGAGAGCAAAGTGTCAACGAATGCTAATCTTGCTTGTGTGGAGTTAACACATTGGAGAGTCTGACAGTTGCTCGGCGCTTCTCTCCAGGTACTCCATCTTCCTCCCCCTGTAAAACTGTCCAACATGAGGTGACTCTGGCTGTCGAAAGTGTCGTTTAAATCTAATAAATAAATAAATCGATATCTTCCTTCTTTTACATTACTTAAACATAATTTCTTTCTTTTATTTAGAATTTAAGGAAAGGTATATTTGATGTAATTCCCACAAATAGTTTAGATGGTTTAACAGCTGAGGATTTGAGGTTATTGCTGAATGGTGTTGGTGACATAGATGTACAAACTCTAATAGGTTACACATCCTTCAATGATGAAAGTGGTATGTTTATTTGATATACATGTTACTAAGGTGAATATGATGACTGGTTCACATCAAATGAAAAATCAGATAAAAGTTGATTAAAAATCCTCTGCAGGCCAAATGAACAGGAAGGATTTTTACTCAATTTTTATATAGTTTGTCACTGTTCTTGACTTTCTATTCCTCACTGCTCATGACCATACAAAGACAACATGGTTTCCAGACAAGGCCAATGCCTGAAAATAAGCAGTCTGACATTTGCAGAATGAGGTCCCCTAAGGGTGAATTTGATGATGCCATCCCATACAGTGGGCCAGTTTATCCTCTGGGTACCTCTTTCTGTTTAGTTTTGAGACCCTGATTCAGATTGAGGTTCACAAAGGGTAAATTTAGTGATGCTACCCTGCACAGCAGGGTAGCATCACTAAATTCACCCTCTGGGGACCTCATTTTGCAGATGACCATCTGCTTATTTTCTGGCTTGACAAGGACACAATATAAGCAATGTAACAGTGGTCTAAATCAGGAGAAGACTTGTACGTTTAACAACCATTGGGATGACGCACATATGCTACGACTGCTCTAAAGCATATTCCAGCAGACACAAAGTTTGAGAAGACATCTCCAGGCGGAACACCATAAACAAGGACGGGTAACTTGTGATACTCAGAAGGAGAGAATACCTGGTTAACACTTTACCCAATGCAGACGATATCAAAATTTATTATTTTAAATATCATTTTTTTTAATTTTTCAAAAAACTTCAACAAAACCATATCATGTGACCCCTCGTTGGAACAAGCTCAACGAGCTCATTCCAATGAGGGGTCACATGATATGGTTTTGTTGAAATGTTTTGAAAAATAATATTACGCGGGCGGATGCGGGTGATTCGTTGGGTAAAGGGTGAAACACAACAGGAGGAGACATAACAACAGAAAAACCATCACAAGCTCTGTGGATACCCTCAACAGCTCAGATCTCCTCAGCATTGCTGTGACAGAGATTATAGATGAAGTAAAAGACCACCCAAGAGCAATGCACACACTGCTTGGGAACTTGCCAGATACCACAATATGGGCATCTAAGTTCGAACTCAGCCAACACAAATACACCCCATATAATGCTGAGAGGTGTGACTCATATATCGTCAACCTAGAAGACATAGGCGCCCCACACCCTACCATATCAAGCCACGACAGGAACACACCAACAGACAAATTTGTACTGTAGGTGTGGTAAATGGTTACGTGTTGGGAAATTATATTCATTTAACTGGTAGAGTGCTGGAAGCCCATATTTGGGCTTTATTCTGAAGTGCGGGTACCACAGCTTGAAGGCTCATATTCAATGCATGTGCTTTGTATTATGTTTGAAGTGATATTATTTAGACTGTGAGGGTTTGCCACGAAGACATGTGTACAAGATTTGATGGTCAAAAATAATTTAGCACTCTACCAGTTAACAGGGTTATTAGCTCACCTGACTTTCAGTCAGAAGAGCTATAGTGATCACTCACCGTCCGTCGTCGTCCATGAACATGGTGTTTGCGTCTTCTCCTCCCAAACCGCTGAACCAATTTAATTGATATTTGAGATAATAGTTTGTTATGACATCGCAATTTGATTTTGTTCAAATCAAGTTGCCTCGCCCGTGGGTAGGGCCACACCCAAAAAGTGTGCTGAAATCTTAAAAAATCTTCTTCTCATGAACCAGCAGTAGCAGAGACTTGATATTTGGTGTGCAGCTTCTTTTTGAGGTGTAGACTCAGATTTGTTCAAGAGAAGTTTGTGGGGCTATACTTGGCGTCGTTATGGGAGGGGCAAAATTTTTGGACCCGCCCAAAATTTCTATATTTTTATACTGTACCAATGACCCAGACTTAGCTGGTGCTAACTCTAACAAAACCAGGGCCAAACACAAATTTTGCCCCCCAATCCCCAAAATTTGCATCCAAAACCAAAAGAAATCATGTCCTATAGGACCTCCATACTTCGCCCCTACTGCGCATGCGCAGTGTCAAGGACGTCCCGAAATTGGCTCCAATTATCATTCTCTGTTTGGCCCTTCATCAGTCAACATCTCACTGATCTTTGTGCTTGTAAATCTCAGTTTAAAGGATGCCAGACACGTAATTTTTGGAGAAATGGTGATTCTAAGGAGGATATAGAAGGAGGAGAGGAAAAAGGAGTGACAAAAAATAATCAGGGCTGTACTTAAAATTTTTTATGAAATTATGTTAAGTTGCCTATTTTCGAGACATGGGCCTCTTGTTGTCATTCTTGCTAAAATGTTGCACTGCTTATTCAGTGTTTCCTCTCCCCTGGCCTTCTAAGTCCCCGCTTGCAATTCTCCCATGCTTTTGGCATATTTTTGAGAAAGTTCATTTCTAAAATTCTCTTGGGAGAGTTGCTTGGTTACAGAATGTTTTCTGTTATTTTCCCCATAGTTACGTTTTCACCCATGGGTGTATAAACGTTGTGTTCTGCATCTTCCATCTGATGTTCTGCAGATTCTCCCCTGGGAGTCTCTGTCTTGCATCAGATAGAGTGTAATTTTGATGACTGATTTCGGGCCAGTTTTTTCAGTGCCTGGAGTCATGTTTTCTGGTGTTTTACACTGTTTGTTTACATTGGCAACAGCCTTTTTTGAGGGGGTCTGTTTGCCTTTGGTGTAGTTTATCTCACTATAAGATACATTTCTATTATCCGTAAGTGTCTCATTAATTATTTAATATAAATTTAAAATTTTTGACCACACTTAGCCATCGGATCCATCGGGGCTCAACGTTACTTTTCAGAAACTTGGGCTTCGCTGAAAAAATATTTTTTCAAAATTATTTTGATTTGCAATTGTTTTTTCATTATTAATGGATCATGTTATTATGTATCTTTGTGTCAGGGGTTTGTGCGAGTAACTAGGACTTGTTGTTGACTTTTCACAATGAAAGGATATTGTTCAAATTGTAATGGGAAGAAATCTTCCTCTGACTTTCATGATCATTGTATTAATTGTAGTCAGTGTTCTCGCACTAATCCCTGTTCTATATGTCAATATTGGGATGACAAACATTGGAAACGTGTGTCACGGTATGTTGTTACTGGAGAAAGGGCTATGCCGGCTCTTTCTCCGCAAGGTCACTCTACTCTCTCAGTTTCTATTTCAGAGGAACAAGAACAGGGTGATGTTTCCATGTTATCTTCTGCAAGTGCGCTTCCATCGTCACAAATGAATCCAGAGCTTGCGGCAAAAGTGCTCATGGAGATTAAACAAATGTCGTCCGCTAGCTCGCCCGGTGTAGCGTCCATTCACCGAATGGTTCGGCAGCCGGGTTCGTCCGATGCGGTCCAGGAGGAAATGTTGGGTGATGCGAGCACTATAAACATTCAATGTGCACACCCAGTGACGGCGGATAGTAGGCGAGATCGGAGGAAGCCTTTGAGTCCGGTTCCTAGCTCGTCCAGGTCCAGCCGGGCCGCGAGCGAGAGAGGCCCCTCTCTCGTACAACAACATCTGGGACCAGATGTTGTGGTACAAAATGTGTCGCAAGCGGAGCATACGTCCGTCGCTCGGGACGCTCCATTGTATAGGCAGTCCGCGGAGACTGCTCAGGCTTCTTCTTCTCGTCAGCGCACATGACCGCACCTTGGCTGCGTGACCGCCGATATCTTACCAGCTTCGCCGATCAGGGATTCTTCGGCGACCAGGTCAGACTATCCGGCAGCCAGGGACTCGAGGCCGATGGACTCCGGACGTTCGCATAGAAAAAGTATGCGGGAGCCATCTGATGCGGAGCTGCCCTCGGCAAAGCAGCGAAAGACTGCGCCTCCGCAGGTCTCGATGCCGGACATACTTGTGCAGATAGCACAACTTATCCCAGCAGCCGACAGAAACGGTGTCGGATCGGGAATTATTCGACGGCGCTGGGTCGGTACGCTCCACCGAAGCATTGGGGGCGGACGACTGGGAGCATCATGAGGTCCGACCGGATGGTGAAAGGGATACGGATGATTTGGAGCTATCCCTTTCGGAACAACATAAAGCTGCCGTGGACTTCATCCGGCACTTTCTCCCTCAAGTTGTTCTGTCGGGCCAGACTGCTGCGGTTCCGGACAAGAGGATTATAGCGTCATTGGACTCTGAATTTTTTGAGCGGTTCAGGGACATCGCTCCCGAGTTTCCGTCGCAGTCCAATAATGTTGCAAGAACATTTGAATTATTGAACGACGCTATATTTAAACTTGCTTCCAAAACGGGGAAAGCAGGTTTCTTGTCCGCCAGTACTCTCAACCTGCCTTTCATTAATGCAAGGAATAAATTCGACACGGCAGGACAGGGTATTCCGAGAGTTCCTCTGCGTATGGACAATGAGGCGGAAGACTTAGAGCTATCATTACCGTCGTCGGCTTCTATTCCAACCGCGGTGTTGGAAACAGCTATTTCGTCTAACAGAGCCAATTTAGATGCCTTATCTTACGCAGATCACCTTACTAAGGCGTTATCACTGCGCCTTCAAAGAATTTCAGGATATACAATCCTCTTTAAGACTTCTTTCAAGGGCAGTAGCTTATTCCACGTGTAACTCCGCCCTTTCAGTGGCAAACCTGGAGTTGGTTAGACATGACGCAGCCCTAGCTACATCCACACTCGTGGATACTAAGGTGAAGAACTCTCTCAGAGTCGCTTCGGTCTCCGGAGAACTTCTCTTTGACGGCAAGCTTTCTGCTATTTAGGATAAAATTACAAAGAAAGCTTCGGATTCTCTGTTGTTCAAATCTGCTTCTAAGAAGTCGGATACGGCAGACAAGAATAAGACAGGCACTTCTGGGTCTAATGCGCCCAAGAGAGGTTCCTATAGAGGTTCTGGTGCGTCCTCTTGGTCTTATTCGAGAGACCGTCAGGGTAGCGACTCTCGTTCGGGCCGGGACAACCGGTCGGACGCCCCGAGGTCGACGGGACGAGGTGCGGGTCGTGGAGGACGTGGTTTCTCCTACCGCAAGCCTCGCAGGTCCAGGAGGTGATGGCTTAAACCTCTATCGCGTACCGGTTGGCAGAAGGTTGTCGAGCTTTTCACAAGAATGGGCATCGATTACGGACGACCCTTGGGTGAGAGGAGTGACTTTGGAAGGTCTAAAGATATCCTTCAAACGAAAGCCTCCATTAACTCGAAGTCCAAAGTGGACTCAACTTCCGTCAAATCCGCAGAAAAGAGACGCTCTATTATCAGAGGTGCAGTCTCTTTTAATGAAGAACGCAGTAGAGGTCGTAGAAAACCAGGAGACTCCGGGATTCTACAGCCATCTGTTTCTGGTTCCGAAACCAGACGGCTCGTTCCGTCCAGTCATAGATTTGAGCTGGATAAACAAGCTGATCGTCGCTCCGAAGTTTTATATGTAGACGATTCGGTCGGTCAGAGCGAGTATTCGGGTGAACGATTATGCAACAAGCATAGATCTCAAAGATGCGTACTTTCACGTCATGGTACATCCGACATTCAGAAAGTATCTACGCTTCGCAGTCCTAGGAGTGGTGTATCAATTCCGGGCGATGTGCTTCGGACTGAATCTAGCACCCTGGGCTTTCACTCGGGTAATGAACTCGGTAATGATCTATTTCCGAGCTGATTCGTCTGCGGTAACGTCGGCCTACCTGGACGACATTCTTCAGAGGTACGGCAACGAGTTAACGCTTCAGAACGATGTTCAGAATCTACTTCTATTGCTCCGACGTCTCGGTTTTATAGTAAACGAGGAGAAGTCGGATCTGGTGCCGTCCAAGTCATTCACACATCTGGGAATGAGCTTCGAGATGCACAACAATCTCGTTCGTCTGCCGTTAACCAGAGCGAAATTAGTCAGTTGTTACGCTCGCTATTGTCTGCACGCAGACAAAGTCACAGCGAGAGAATTTATGAGACTGATAGGTCTGTGCGGAGCCGCTGCGGATCTCATTCCGATGGGGCGGTTACGCACGCGTCCTCTCCAAATTTTCTTGACTCAGAATTGGAGTGTGAAAATTCATTCGCTTGACGTAGACGTTCTCTTGTCAGATTAAGTGAAACAAGAGATTCAGACTTGGGCAAACATTCAGTGGTTAACTCAGGGAGTTCCGCTGCAGTTGCCGGATCCGAGTTTTACCATTATGACGGATGCCAGTCAAACAGGTTGGGGTGCATCATTGATCCCAACGGATTCGAGATGCCAGGGTCTTTGGGATCCGCAATTCCTGGGCAAGCACATAAACATCAAGGAAATGATGTCAATTTGGCTTGCGTTACGTCATTGGATGGACATTATTCACAATGCTCATGTCCAAATCCTATCCGACAATACGACAGTAGTGGCGTATATATGGAATCAGGGAGGCACTCATTCAGTTCCGTTGTTCAATCTAACGGAAAGAATCCTTCTGTTTGCGCTAGAACATCAGGTTCTTCTTTCGGTCCGTCACATTCCGGGTCGTCTGAATGTGCTAGCAGACTCCCTTTCACGAAAGGGTCGCTTGTTGCCGTCGGAGTGGACTCTCAACAAACAAGTATTCAATCAGATTTGCTACCAATGGGAATGGCCAATGATAGACTTATTTGCGACACATCTCAACAATCAGTTGCAGACGTATGTGTCTCCGTGTCCGGATCCAAGAGCATTTGCAGTAGACGCTCTGTCGATCCCTTGGGACGGAATGATAGGATATGCGTATCCTCCAGCGCCGTTAATTCAGCAAGTATTGCTAAAGACAAAACAATCTCAATGCAAGATTCTGTTGGTAGCATCTATGTCGCCACAGAGACCATGGATAAATCTACTCAGGTGTCTGTTGTGGGACCTACCGTGAAAGCTTCCTCCACGGGAGGATCTTCTTTCGCAGGGGAAATCGCGTCAACTCCATCACAACCCGCAAGGTCTAAACTTTCACGTTTTTCCGTTGTGCGGTCCTTCTTGCATGGCAAGCACTTTACAGGACGAGCAGTGGACGCGATTTCCAACTGTAGGAGGACCTCCTCTTCGCTAAACTATGCGGCTAAGTGGAAGGTTTTTCGTCGTTGGTGTAGGGATCATTCTGTAGATATTTTCGATCCCTCTATACCAGACATTGCAAACTTTCTAGTATACTTGTTTGACGAAATCAAACTGCAGCCTGTTACTATTAAGGGTTATAGGTCTATGTTATCTGATACCTATGCACATCATGATAGTTTACAAATTGGATCTAATGTCTCTTTATCTAAGTTGGTTAGAAACTTCTCGATAAATAGACCCAGAACTCTTAGATTAATTCCTAAATGGAATTTAGCTTGGGTTCTTCTTAAATTGAAGGAAAAGCCATTTGAACCTCTTGGGACAGTAGATTTCAAATTCTTATCTTATAAGACAGCTTTTCTCTTAGCTTTCTCTTCTGCTAGAAGAGTCAGTGAGCTTCATGCACTGTCGGTGGATGATTCTCACTATCGTAGTGTCGGGAACACTATCACCTTCACTACTAATGTGGGTTTTTTAGCTAAGAATCAGGCTCCTAATAAATATCCGGAACCTATTGTTATTAAGGCTCTTCCGTCTTCAGACGGGCGTAGGCCTTTACTCTGTCCTGTTAGAGCGTTACGTATCTATAAACAGAGATCTCAGTTTATCAGAAAGGGATGGAAACGTTTCTTTCTGTCTTTGATGCCTAATAGAAGGGACATTTCGGTCCATTCTATTGCTAGATGGATTCAATTAACTATCCGTACTGCTTATGAGAGTTTATCTTCTTCTCAGCAGTCTGTGCTTAAGATTTCCGCTCATGAAGTAAGAGCTCTTGCTACTTCTTGGGCTTATGCTAATAGTATTGCTATTACAGATTTAATGAAGGCTGCTTATTGGTCTCAGCCATCCACATTCACGAATTTTTATCTCAGAAATATTGAGTCCATTTCTGGAGACCTGCATTGTTTAGGTCCGTTATCTGTTGCTCAGAATGTCGTCCACTAAACAGTTGCAACTATAGTTATGCAGGCTTTCTGTTCCGGCAGTGACTCCGTCCGACTGCCCTCTTCGCTCTGGGCTATTTGACCCAGGGCAAGGGGAGGGGGGGGGGGGGTTCCCTTAGGTCACCTGCTTTATAGTGAAAAGCAAGGGAATGCCTCCTCCAAAGTCAGTATTTCTGAGTCACTTCCGGGATGGTTTTAAAGTGTAATATTAATGTTAAAATTCATTCATGTCATATTTTTAAAGTGTAGCTCGGTGTGAAGCATATGTATGAAGTATGGAGGTCCTATAGGACATGATTTCTTTTGGTTTTGGATGCAAATTTTGGGGATTGGGGGGCAAAATTTGTGTTTGGCCCAGGTTTTGTTAGAGTTAGCACCAGCTAAGTCTGGGTCATTGGTAAGTATAAAAAATATATAAATTACTATAAATTTTTTAACTTTCCAAACCGAGAGGCTGATTTGAACCAAATTTTATGTGAGGGCTTATTGGGTAATAAGTACCTAATTTATGCTGATTTTTTTTTTCCCGTAGCCCCATGGGAACCGCAGGAGCTAAAAATAAAAAAAAATTAAAACGCCCATATCTCCAAAACTGCACGGCACCGAGAATTTTTATTTGGTGTGAAGCTTCCTTAGGACCAACAGAAAGAATTGGTAAAAAAAAATTGCCATCGGTTTTATCATAGGGTACAGTTTCGGGACTTTGAAAAAGTGCTGAGTCAGCACTTTTTAACACTGTAGGCAATGGGAAAAACATTAAAAAATCTTCTCCAGATCCAGCAGGCAGAATCTTGTGATATTTGGTATGCAACATTGTAGGGTGGATCTGATTTAAGTTTGTTCAAATTGGCCCCCTGGGTTCATATTTGGGCTCAGTATAGAAGCCCGATTTCGAACTTGGTGCATTTCAGGCAAATTTCTTAAAAAATCTTCTTCTCCAGATTCAGCAGGCAGAATCTTTTGATATTAGGTATGCAACATTGTGGGGTGGATCTGATTCAAGTTAGTTCAAATTGGCCCCCTGGGTTTATATTTGGGCTCAGTATAGGAGCCCAAATTTGAACTTACTGCATTTCAGGCAAATTTCTTTGAAAATCTTCTTCTCCAGATCCAGCAGGCAGAATGTTTTGATATTTGGTATGCAACATTGTGGGGTGGATCTGATTCAAGTTTGTTCAAATCGGCTCCTTGGGTTTATATTTGGGCTCAGTATAGGAGCCCAAAAATTTGAACTTAGTGCATTTCAGGCAAATTTCTTTGAAAATCTTCTTCTCAAGATCCAGCAGGCAGAATCTTTTGATATTGGGTATGCAACATTGTGGGGTGGATCTGATTCAAGTTTGTTCAAATTGGCCCCCCTGGATTCATATTTGGGCTCACTATAGAAGCCCAAATTCGAACTCAGTGCATTTCAGTCAAATTTCTTTAAAAATCTTCTTCTCCAGATCCAGCAGGCAGAATGTTTTGATATTTGGTATGCAACATTGTGGGGTGGATCTGATTCAAGTTTGTTCAAATCGGCCCCCTGGATTCATATTTGGGCTCAGTATAGAAGCCCAAATTCAAACTCAGTGCATTTCAGGCAAATTTCTTAAAAAATCTACTTCTCCAGATCCAGCAGGCAGAATCTTTTGATATTTGGTATGCAACATTGTGGGGTGGATCTGATTCAAGTTTGTTCAAATTGGCCCCCTGGATTCATATTTGGGCTCAGTATAGAAGCCTGAATTCGAACTTAATGCATTTCAGGCAAATTTCTTTAAAAATCTTCTCCTGATCCAGCAGGCAGAATCATTTGATATTGGGTATGCAGCATGCTTAGAGGGATGAGATTCAAATTTGTTCAAGCCAAGTCCCTGGGTTTATATTTGGGCTCACTGTGGGAGCTTGAATTGTAACTTGGTTCGAAATGAGGAATTTTCTTAAAAAATCTTCTTCTTCAGATCCAGCAGTCGGAATGTTTTGATATGTGGTGTGTAGCATCCTTAGGGGGGTGAGATTCAAGTTTGTTAAAGCCAAGTCCCTGGGTCCATATTTGGGCTCCCTGTGGGGAGTCAATATGAGAAATTTTTCTTTAAAAATCTTCAGATTCAGCAGTCGGAATGTTTTGATATTTGGCATGCAGCATCCTTAGGGGGTGAGATTCAAGTTTGTTCAAGCCAAGTCCCTGGGTTTATATTTGGGCTCACTGTGGGATCCCGAATGATAACTTAGTTCAAAATGAGGAATTTTCTTTAAAAATCTTCTTCTTCAGATCCAGCAGATGAATGCTTTTGATATTTGGCATGCAGCATCCTTAGGGGGTAAGATTCAAGTTTGTTCAAGCCATGGCCCTAGTTCCATAAAATTTGTCTCTCATGACTTCATTCCTTTGTAGTGTTGATGAACCATGTCTAACTGAATGTGACCCCCAAATACTTCTTTGAACCAGTTTGGCCGGTGAGCGATTAAGACTCCTTGGGGCCTCTTGTATTTTTCACTAATGCTTGCGTGAATGAAAAATAATACTTTCAGGTCCACACGAATGAGTTAATTCCCGATATTCAGTAAAACAGCGTAGATTTTCTTTTTATTATATGCTATGTGACATTTGACTGCCCAATATTCAGCCCATTTCGACTGCAAACAGTTTCAAGACAATAGCAAAAAGCTGCTGATAGTTCCTTCAAGGCGGCGTCATGCACAGAAGCGTAACATCAATTAGGAAGCTTCTGAAAAAATTCATTGTGTGGACCTGAAAATATTATAATGAGCGCATGAAAAATAAAACTTTCAGGTCTACACTCCTGAGATAATTCCAGATACTGACTAAAATAGAGTAGATTTTCTTTTTTATTATATGCTACAAGACATTTTATTGCACAATATTCAGCCCAATTCGATGAGAAATGTGAACGTTTCAAAACAATAACAAAGATCAGCTGATCGTTCCTTCAAGGCAACATAATGTGGCGTAGTGTGATGTCATTTAGGAAGGTACTGAGGAATATTTCTCGATATCTATCAAGTCGATAGATATCAAGAAATATCTTTTAGATAATTTGCGATAATTCACAAGCTAGCATATAATAAATCCTTTTATTATCCCTGACAAGTCGTTCGGGATTCATGTGGGTTGCAGTAAGCAATAGCCTGCTTGTTATTGTTTTTTTTTAATAAATGAACTATTTTATCCTGCAACTTGGAATAAACAATGTATATTTCTTTCAGGGGAGAATGGTGAGAAAGTTCAGAGATTCAAACGTTGGTTTTGGTCAGTTGTAGAGAAGATGAACTCCAATGAGAGACAAGATTTGGTAAATGTCCCAATGTTTAACCCTCTGCACACTGATAATGAAATAATAAAATTCAAACCCATAGTTTGATAAAGTCATTGCGCGAGCAGGAAGATGGATGGGTGGGCAAGCGGGTGTCACCTTACTCGTTGGCACGATAACTTGAACAAATATCAATGGATTTGGTCATTATTTGATATGTGAGACTTTCTTAACCCTTTACCCAACAAATCGCCCACATCCGTCCGCGTAATATGCAAATTCAGCAGCTGAAAATATATTATTTTTCGAAAAATTTCAACAAAACCATATCATGTGAGCCCTCTTTGGAACGAGCTCGTTGAGCTCGTTCCAAAGAGGGGTCACATGATATGGTTTTGTTGAAATTTTTTTTTTAAATTTTAAAAATGATATTTAAAATAATAAATTTTGAAATCGTCTGTGTTGGAGAAAGGGTTAACAATGTTATGTCTTGAGCGAGTTTGAAAACCAGTGTGGAGTGGAGCTATGTTAGTTAATTTTTGCTTGTTTTTAGCTTGTTACTACGATAACGCAGCGTGATAACTTGAACAAATATCAATGGATTTGGTCAATATTTAGTATGTGAGACTTTCTTAACAATATCTTGAATGAGTTAAAAAACTGGCATGGTTCAGCCATATTGAGCAGAGTTATGGTCCTTAATTAGTTAATTTTTGCCTCTTTTTGGCTCGTTAGAACGATAACTTGAACGAATATCAATGGATTTGATTTTATTATGATGACGAGCCTTACAGGTGTGAAAATACTTCTTGATGCGTAATCCTTGTTTCACATAATGTGACAGGAATTTTAATCAGTTCAGTTTTGTTTGATAGAGCTCATTGAATTGTGTTAAATAAAATTCAGTTGGTTAAATTCCTAATTGCATTATGGGAAAAACATAATTGCATTATGACATCAGTGAAGAGGGGGGGTCAAGTGTCAAGCAAGTTTGTGTCATTGATTTATTTTTTATTATCACAGAGAAGAAAACTATTTTTCTCACTGTGAAAACATGCTTTCTTATTTTAAGCAGCTGCACTGGTCAAGTCAATGTTAGGGTGAACTTTTACCTTTGTGTCAAAGGTCATGTGAGGGTGTGCCCCTATTGGGGCCTGTACCTGGACTTGTGACCATGATCGCTTTGGTCGAGGGTCTTTTGTTGTGAGTTTCTCAACTCTCCTATGGCACACTTCAGTGCACATCTTTGTAAGATTTCGGCCATGAGGTCCTCAGAGGACAGGGATGTCGCTGTGCAGGCTGTCGCTGCACACTGATGTCAAAATATCCAGATTTGAAGTAGCCATTTTTCCCATAATGCAACTGGGAATTTAACCAATTCAATCTTGTTTGACAGAGCTCATTGAGTAATGCAACTGGGAATTTAACCAGTTCAATCTTGTTTGACAGAGCTCATTGAGCTCTGTCAAACAAGATTGAATTGGTTAAATTTCTAGTTGCATTATGGGAAATATTTGCACTCTGAACTTTAGGTATTTCCACATCAGTGTGCAGGGGGTTAATCGATATAGCACGAGTTCCAGCACTGAAAGATAAACCGAGAGACCTCAGGCCTCGAGTGTTATCCGTCTGCGATGGCTATATCGATTAACCCATTCACATGCGTATGTCATTCTGTGTTTATTACATGCCTTCACATCTATACTACTCACCTTTTGCTAAGGATCACCCCATATTTATCGACATTTATTTATTAGCTTAACTTGACAAGTCTGTGAAGTCTGTTAGTCTGTGAGTTTGTTCACATTTTCCTTTAGCATGGGCTACACCCCGCAGTTCTTGTCTGATCGTCATGAAATTTCATATGCAGGTTTGGGGTCATGTATAGATGAGAATGTCCCCTTTTGGTCGCAATCGGTCAACCGGTATAGCTACCCGAGCCCAAATCCCCTTTTGGTCATGATTGGTCAACTGTGACGCCTTCAGGTGTCCGAAGCCCGAAAACCTTGAGCACAGTCTACAGGTCATATTTATGAAGCGATTTCATTGTAACTTGGTAGGATGACTCTGTATAATGTCTTGATGAGAACATCCCCTTTTGGTTGTGATCGGTTAACCGTGATGGCTGCACAAACCTGAAAACCGAAAACCTTTCGCCCAATAAAAAAGATTTTAATTTATGAAGTGATGTCATTGTAACTTGGTACGATGACTCTGTATAATGTCTAAATGAGAACGTCCCCTTTTGGTCGGGATCGGTTAACCGTGATGGCTGCGCGGGCCCAAAAACCTTTATCACAGTCTACAGGTCATATTTATGAAGGGATTTCATTGTAACTTGGTAGGATGACTCTGTATAATGTCTAGATGAGAATGTCCCCTTTTGTTGCTAATGGTCAAGCGTGATGGCTGTGCGGGCCTGAAACCAAAAAACCTTTAGCACAGTCTACAGGTCGTATTTATCAATTGATTTCATTGTAACTTGGTAGGATGACTGTATAATGTCCAGATAAGAACGTCCTATTTTGGTTGGTTTCAGTATAAACCGTGACAGCCACAGAGGCAGGTTACCTACATTGCTTTAGTACAGTCTACAGCTTGCATTTATGAAGTGATTTTATTGTAAATTGGTAGGATGACTCGGTACAATGTCTAGATGAGAACATCCTATTTGGGGCATGATCTGTGAACCATGATGGCCACACAGGCACGTGACCTAGATTTGTTTAGCACAGTCTACAGTTCATATTTATAGAGCGATTTCATTATAACATGGAAGAATAACTCGGAATGATGTTCAGACGAGACTGTCCTATTGTGGTCACGATCGGTCAGCCATTACCGCTGCCTGGTCACATGACCTAGATTCCTTTAGCACTTGGAAACATTCGCTGAACATATTTGATTTATATGTTGTACTTCACATGACCTTGCATACCCAAAACAAAATATACCTTCTTCCCGTCGGTTCATCCCATGAAAAGTTTGACGTATAAACTGGGCCTTATGGAACTTATAAAAGTACTCATGGAGAAACGTTAAAGTGATGAAAGTTTAGGAAGCTTGCTTGCACACTCTTTAACTTTGCTTTGATTTACTGAATTACTGAAAAGGCCCAGGCCAAAGCAAATCAACATCAGATTGAGTTCACCGACAAGAAGTAAGAGTGGTTGAATAGTCCCAAGATGTACTTGGCTTGTCTTTTTGTTCAACTTTCAAAGTGTTGAGTGAATTGCTATATACATGTACTTGTGAGAATTCACCCACGAAAATCAATTTTAAGTTGTAGAGTGCTGAATTATTTTTAGCGGTCAGAATTTCTTCACAAGTCTTTGCCTTGGCACTCTCCCATAAATTAATACAGTGGAGCCCACTTAATTGGATATCTCTTAATGGTATTTCCCTGTTAATTGAATATAATTTCCCAACACAAAACCATTTACCATACCTCCAGTACAAATTTGACCTGTTAATTGAATATAGGTTATAGAGTAAACTCCTGTTAATTGAATAAAATAACTTGTAACATGTCGAGAAATTACCCCGACTCTCCCCAGTTTTTCTTTGTTTATAGACCTATTTGGCCTCAGTACATCCAATATAGGCATTCAATCTATTATATCTTGTTTGACAGAGCTCATGGAGCTCTGTCAAACAAGATATAATAGAATAAATGCTAAGTAATCTCTAGAATACAGGAAAGTGACACAATCCCTGTTAATTGAATACTCCTGTTAACTGAATAATTTTCATTGGCAAAGTGGCTATTCAATTAACAGGGCTCCACTGTACAAGGAAATTTCCTACAGACTAAATAATTTATCTTCAAAGATAATATAAAAGACATCCACAGAGTTTGAATCCTTTGAGTTGCAATACCTGCACTTGAGAGTACAGCCCAAATATCAAATATGGGCTTCCAGTTCTCTACCAGTTAACAATTCTGTCCTCTTTATCTGGCCTTTATCCAATGCAATGCACACAGTATCAAAATTTGTTATTTTAAATATTTTTTTCTCAAATTTTTTGCAACATTTTAAAACTATATCGTGTGATCCCTCATTGCAATGAGCTTGTTCCAATGAGGGTTCACATTGTGTAGTTTTGTTAAAATGTCTTTCTTTTTTTCAACTGCTCAAATTTGTATATTATGTGAGTAAATGTGGTCGATCCATTAGGTAAAGAGTTGAATGCTTATTAAATATAGCAATGAGAGAGGAAGGAATGGACAATTGCAGAATGGCCATTGATTTAGTTTTACACTACTCCTGAAAATGGAAAATACTGGAAAATGAACAAAACTATTTCCAGGTCTTGTAAACTCATGGGAAATACTGGTTTGTGTGTGTGTGTTTGTGGGGAGGGGGGGGGAGGGAGGGGGGTGTGTAGTACTGCAACTGCTCAAATTTGTATATTATGCGAGTAAATGTGGTTGGACCATTAGGTAAAGAGATGAATGCTTATCAAATATAGCAATGAGAGAGGAAGGAATGGACAATTGCAGAATGGCCATTGGTTTAGTTTTACACTACTCCTGAAAATGGAAAATACTGGAAAATGAACAAAATTATTTCCAGGTCTTGTAAACTCATGGGAAATACTGGTTTGTGGGGGAGGGGGGGGGGGGGGACAGTATTGGAAAGCCAGGCTTTATTTTTGTAGCCTGTGTGCGAGCTATGCACATTTTGAGTGACACTATTTCCTTTGTGTTCTGATTACACTGGCCTTAGTATTGTAGGAATGACACATTCTAGATTGTCCCTTTGGCCTTAGTATTTACGAATATCACATTCTAGATTTTCCAGTCTGGCTTTGGTATTATACGAATAGCATATTCTGTATTGTCCACCCTGGTTTGGTATTGAACGAATGGCATATTCTGCATTGTCCAACCTGTATTTAGTATTGTACGAGTGGCATTTTCTGAATTGTCCAACTTGGGTGCAGTTTTGTTCGAATGGCATATGCTGCATTGCCCAACCTATGGCGTATTCTGGAATGCCCAACCTAACTTTTTGGTATCGTACAAATGGCATATTGTGGATTGTCCAGCCTGGCTTTGGTATTGTAAGAAAGGCATATTCTAGAGTTTCCAACCTGGCTTTGGTATTGTACAAATGGTGTATTCTGAATTGTCCAACCTGGCTTTGATATTCTAGGAATGACGCATTCTGGAATGTCCTCCCTGGCCTGGCATTCGTTATGCAGTAATGAAGTGTTCTGGATTGTACACCCTGGCCTCAGTAGCACTCAGTACAGTGGAACCATGTTTATTGAATAGTCACTTTGTCGGTGAAAGTTACTCAAATAACAGGAGAATTCAATCAATAGGGATTTGGTCACATTCCTGCATTCTAGAGATGAAAAGAGTATTTATTAGTCCCCTACCGGCATCGCCGGAGGGGACTCTAGGTTTGCACTCTGTCCATCCGTCAGTCTGTCAGTCACACTTTAGTTTTCTGGACTTTTTTTGGAAACGCTTCAACGGAATGATTTCATTTTTGGTAAACTACTATAGAACGATGACTTACAGATCAAGTTTGAGTTTCATGCTGACTGCATTATTCTTGTGTGAGTTATGGCCCTTGGAAATATGGAAAAGCGCCAAAATATCAGATTTCCTGACTTTTTTGGAAACGCTTCAACGGAATGATTTCATTTTTGGTAAACTACTATAGAACGATGACTTACAGATCAAGTTTTAGTTTCATGCTGATTGCTTTATTCTTGTGTAAGTTATGGCCCTTGGAAATATGGAAAAGCGCCAAAATATCAGATTTCCGGACTTTTTTTGGAAACACTTCAACGGAATGATTTCATTTTTGGTAGCCTACTATAGAACAATAACTTGCAGATCAAGTTTTAGTTTCATGCTAATTGTTTTATTCTTGTGTGAGTTATGGCCCTTGGAAATATGGAAAAGCGCCAAAATATCAGTTTTCAGACTTTTTCTGGAAACGCTTCAACGGAATGATTTCATTTTTGGTAACCTACTATAGAACGATGACTTACAGATCAAGTTTCATTTACACTCTGTCCATCCATCCGTCAGTCTGTCGGTCATACTTTAGTTTTCCGGACTTTTTTTGGAAACGCTTCAATGGAATGATTTCATGTTTGGTAACCTACTATAGAACGATGACTTACAGATCAAGTTTCATTTGCACTCTGTCCATCCGTCAGTCTGTCAGTCAGTCTGTCAGTCATACTTTAGTTTTCCGGACTTTTTTTGGAAATGCTTCAACTGAATGATTTCATTCTTGGTAACCTACTATAGAACGATGACTTACAGATCAAGTTTGAGTTTCATGCTGATTGCATTATTCTTGTGTGAGTTATGGCCCTTGGAAATATGGAAAAGTGGCAAAATATCAGTTTTCTGGACTTTTTTGGAAATGCTTCAATGGAATTCATGCTGATCACATCTAGGTTATAACATTTGTATAATTATTAATGCTCATTAGTCCGGTAGGGGACATTGTTTTGCTTCAGCGATACGTACGCTCTTGTTCTATTATATCTTGCATGGCAGAGCTCATTGAGCTCTCGCAAACAAGATATAATAGATGAAATTCCTTTATTAGGAGTAGTGAGGCCAAATTGGTCTATAAACAAAGGAAATTCATTTATTATCGATGTAATTTCTTGACATATTTTTATTCAATTAATAGGACTTTACTTAAGAATCCATATGCAATTAACAGGTCAAATTTGTATTGAAGGTATGATAAATGGTTTTGCATTTGGAAGTTATATTCAATTGAGAGGGTTCTTCAATTGAACCTTTTAACCCAAGAGGCTTTTTTTAGACCAGGAACATGATAAATCATAATTTCATTAAATAGGGTGGCTGCTAAGTGAATGAGTGGGGTAGACCAATCAGTATTTTCAACGTGCAGCTCCAAGACTGCATGTTGAAAATATTAATTGGTCAACCCCCAAATAATGAAAATGGACTCTTCCAATTGCTGTCATTGAACTGACATGGTACAAAAGGTTAAGATATATTCAGTTTAGTGGGCTTCACTGTATAGGAATGAAATTTATTACATGCATGTTCCTCAAAATCCCCATCTACAGCAACACTAAACCATGTGGAAAATGAAAATCTGTTCCACAAATATGTATGGAATTGAAATCGTTCATAGACTATTTTTAAATAGAAGTGAAATTACACTGGACGTGTCTACAAATCATGCAACGCAATTACAATTTGAATAGCTAGCGATAGCTTAAAATCATCCCCTGAGTGCCAGTAGGCACATAGAACACATTGGAACTCAGGGCACGAAATAACACAGGTTCCCCTCGCAAATTTGGTTGACGATAAAATGTGTTCTTTTTGTTGATAGTTGTCAAATGAATTGCTGAATGTCCTTTTAATAATTGTTTTTATAGACAGGAAGGCATGTAATAAACACAGAACAACACACACATGTGAATGGGTTATTCGATATGGCAGTTGTACCATCACAGAAAGATAAAACTCCAGACCTGCAGTCTCTCGTTCTATCCTTCCACGCTTGCACTCATGCCATATCGATTCATTCATTCACATGCGTGTGTCATTCTGTGTATATAGTGGATCAGGTCAGGGGTGCTGTGGCTCAGTAGGTAGAGGTGCAGGCTGCAAGCCGAGAGGTCCTCGATTCTAATCCCACCTGCAGCAACTGTGTTGTGTCCTTGGAAAAGACACTTCGCCCCCATTGCCCACTGGGGGCATTGTGTACTAAGGCGTACTGCATGTCAATGTTGCACCTGTCTTCAACCAATGCTAACCCTGTTTGTATGGAGTTAGTATGCTGGGGAGCTGACAGTTGCTTGTCATTGCTCGGTGGTTCTCTCCAGGTACTCCTGCTTCCTCCACCCGTAAAACTGTCATCATGATTAGCCATTGTGCAAAAATATGTTGCCTTGAACAACAATAATTAAATAAATAAATAAGTGAATCAGCCTGGGTGTTGTTGGAATAAAATAATCCAACCTTTGGTTTTAACTGGTAGAGTGCTGGAAGCCCATATTTTGGCTTTATTCTGAAGTGCCGGTACCGCAATTTAAAGGCTTTATATTCTGTGGGTGTGCTTCCTATTATCTTTGAAGTGATATTATTTTATCTGTTAGGATTTGCATTGTTACAATTTATGGGAGAGTGCCCACTGGCACTCTCCCATAAATTGTTACAAGGCAAAGATTCACAAACAAATTTTAAGGACCAAAAATAATTTAGCACTCTACCAGTTAAAAGATAGTATGATTTTTAGAATCCAGGCCTTAAAATTCGTCTCGATTCACGAGAATCAATTTCGATTCTCGCGTGCTTCCGTTGCGAGAATCAATTTTCAATTCTTAAATATTTTGAATTTGAGAGTACTGTTATTCTTTTGTGAGTGAAACATGTACATATACCATAGTAAAAGGCAAATGTATATTTTTATACTGTACCAATGACCCAGACATAGCTGGTGCTAACTCTTAAAATATAGGGCCAAACACAAATTTTGCCCCCCAATCCCCAAAATTTGCATCTAAAACTAAAGAAAACATGTCCTGAAAGGCCCTCCACACTTCGCCCCTACTGCGCATGCGCAGTGTCAAGGACGTTCCGAAATTGGCGCCATTAATCATTCTAAGTTTGGCCCTTCATCAGTTAACATCTGACTGATCTTTGTGCTTATAAATCTCAGTTTAAATGATGCCAGACACATAAATATTAGTGAAATGGTGATTCTAAGGAGGATAGAGAAGGAGGAGAGGAAAAGAATGTGTGACAGAATATTATCAGGGCTGTAACTTAAAATTTTTTAATGAAATTATGTTAAGTTACCTATTTTCAAGGCAGCAGCCATTTTGTTGTCATTCTGATTATTTAGTTACACTGTTTTTTTAAGTGTTTTCCTCTCTCCCTGTCCTTTAAGTTCCCCCTTGCTATTCTCCCATGCTTTTGGCATAGTTTTTGTAATTATTATTACTAAATTTTCTTGGGAGTTTTTGCTGAATAACAGAATGAATTCTGTTCTTTCCCCATGTTTACGTCTTCACCTAGGGGTGGTTAGGCGTTGTGTTCTGCATCTACCATCTGATGTTCTGCAGTTTCTTCCCTGGAAGTCTCTGTTTTGCATCAGATAGTGTATTTTTGGTAACTGATTTCGGGCCTGGGTGCCTGGAGTCTTATTTTAGTGTTTTTACACTCATTGTTTACATTTTCAACAGCCCTCTGTGTGAGGGGGGGATTTCTAAAAAATAATATCTTGATGTTATTTTAATCATAACTAGATACATTATTATTGTTCGTAAGTGTTGAATAAATTGTTTAAAATATTTTTAAAATTTTTGTCCACACTTAGGCTTGGGATCCATTGGGGCTCAACGTTACTTTTCAGAAACTTGGGCTGTTCTGAAAAAATATTTTTTCAAAATATTTTGATTTCAATTATTTTTTCTATATCAATGGATCATATTATTATTATGTATTTTGATTGCCAGGGGTTAGTGCGAGTACCAGGACTTGTTTTCTTTTCACATTGAAAGGATATTGATCAATTGTTTTAAGAGGAAGTCTTCCTCTGACTTTATTATCATTCTATATGTGGTCAGTGTACTCGCATTAACTCCTGTTCTGTATCGTATGATTTCGATGACAATATGGGAAGCGTATGTCACGGTATGTTGTTGGGGATTTGGACACTCCGGTCCTTTCCCCGCAGGGTCACTCTACTTTATCAATTTCTATTTCAGACGATCAAGATTAGGGTGATGTATCTGTGATGTCTTCCAACAGTGTGCCTCCGTCGTCACAATTAATGAAGGGCTAGCGGAAAAGTGCTCATGTAAATACGCCAATTGCCTTAGAGGACCCTAGTAGGTTCGACGGCCTTTGACGTCCGCTAGCTCGCACGGTGTAGCGTCCATTCACCGAATGGTTCGGCAGCCGGGTTCGTCCGTTGCGGTCTAGAAGGAATTTTGGGGTGATGCGAGCACTATAAACTAACCTAATGCACACCCAGTGACGGCGGATCGGAGGGAGAACGCAGGAAGCCTTTTAGTCCGGTTCATAGCTCGTTCCGGTCCATCCGGACGGCAAGCGAGAGAGGCCCCTCTCTCGTTCAACAACATCTGGCCCCAGATGTTGTGGTACAAAATGTGTCGTAAGCGGAGCATACGTCCGTCGCTCGGGACGCTCCGTTGTATAGGCAGTCCGCTGAGACTGCTAAGGCTTCCTCTTCTCGTCAGCGCACACGACCGCACCTTGGCTGCGTGACCGCCGATATATTACCAGCTTCGCCGATCAAGGATTCTTCGGCGACCAGGTCACACCATCCGGTAGCCAGGGACACGAGGCCTGCAGACTCCGGACGTTCGCATAGGAAGTGTGCGGGAGTCAACGTACACGGAGCTTCCGGCAGCAATGCATCGTAAGACCGCTACTGCACAGGCCTCGGGAACGGACGTGCTTTCCTTAATAGCACAGTTTATCGCAGCATCCCAGCATCAACTGAATCTGTCGCATATATTTTATCCGACGATGCTGGGTCGGGACGCTCCGCAGAAGCGGGTACGGACGTCCGAAAGTTTCATCCGGTCCGACGGGATACCGAAAGGGATTCGGAGGATTTCGAGCTTTCCCTTTCGGAACAACATATGCTGTTGTGTTTGTCATCTGACTTGGTCTTCTCCAGCTTCTTTCGTCGGACCAGAATGCTGCGATGCCGGATAAGAAACTGATAGCGTCGGTGGACTTAGAAATTTTTGGTTCGGTTCAGGGACATCGTCCCTCAGTTCCGACGTAGTCCAATAATGTCACACAAACTTTTGAATTATTGAACGACGCTATATATATTATTATTTTATGCTTGCTAACCAAGCATTTCTGGTTTCTTGTTCGAAGAGTTATGGAGATGTCTTTCAAAAGTGTGCCTCTGTCGTCATAGTTAATGAAGAGTTAGCGGCAATAAGTGCTAATGGAATATGTCTATCGCCTACGGAGTGACATTCGCTAGCTCACCCGGTGTAGCGTACATTCATCGAATGGTTCGGCTGCCGTGTTCGTCCGTTGCGGTCTAGGAAGGAGATTTGGGTGATGCGAGCACTTTAATTACTTTAGTACTCACCCAGTGACGGCAGATTGAGGACAGATCGGAGGAAGCCTGTTAGTCCGGTTCCTGGCTGGTCCAGGTCCGTCCGGGCTGTGAGCGAGAGAGGTCCCTCTCTCGCCCAACAACATAGGGGACCGCATGTTGTGGTTCAGATATTTTACATTCGGAGCATATGTCCGTTGGTCGGGACGCTCCGTTATATTGACAGTCCGAGAGACTGTCTTTAATGCTTCCTCATCCTCACACCAGGGCACACGACCGCACATTGGCTACGTGACCTCGAGTATCCGATCAGTTTCGGCATTCAGTGATTCCACGGCGAATAGGTCGCGCCATCCGGTAGCCAAGGGACACGAGGCCTATACACTCCGTTCGCTCGCATATTGGTAGTATGCACGGGGTAGCGATCACGGAGCTTCCAGCGGCAATGCATCGTAAGACCGCTTCTCCTCAGGCCTCAGTGACGGACGTGCTATCCGAGTTAGCACAGTTGTTTCGCAGCATCCCAGCAATTGACAGTTTCTCGGTCGAATCAGGAATTATCCGACGGCGCTGGGTCGGTGCGGTCCGCGATTGCATCAGGTACGGACGACCGAACGCTTTATAGGGTCCGACAGGATGGCGAAAGGGATTCGAAAGATTTCGAGTTTTCCCTTTAGTAGTATCGGAAGATGCCTTTCATATCTTTTGGCATTATCTTCCAGTGATTATTATTTCGGACTTCATTGCTGCGATCTTGGATAAGAGACTTATAGCGTCATTGGACTCGGATTTTTCGATCGGTTCGGGGACATTGTCCCTGACTTACCGACGTAGTCCAATATTGTCATTACAACATGTGTTTTATTTTTCGACGCTATATATATATATACAAGCCTGCTACTAAGCATGATAGTTTAGTTTCTTGTCCGCGTTGCTCATTTCTGCCATTTTATCATTTATACAAATAGTTTATTTTGGCAGAGCAGGGCATACCGAGAGTTCATATGCGTCTAGACGGTGTGATTAAAACTGCATATATTCTTTTTCGCCGTTTATGTCTTTTCCAATTTCAATGTTGGGAACGACATTATGTATAGTAGACTTAACTTAGACGCTTTATTATACGTAATCCGCCTTACTGAGGCGTTATCATTACGTCTTCAAGAAAAGATTTACGGGATATTATTCTCAATGTAATTTCTTTTGAGGGCAGTAGTTTGTTCACGTATAACTCCGCCCTTCAGTGGCTGATTGGAGTTAGTTAGACGTGACGCAGCCCTAGCTACATCCACTCGCGTGGATAGTAAGGTTAAGAACTCTCTCAGAGTCGCTTCGTTCTCGGAGGAGCTTCTCTTCGACGGCAACTTTTCGGCAATCCATGAATTGCTCGATTTACACGTTCTCTTGTCTATCTAGTGTTGCAAGAGATTCAGACTGGGGCAAACATTCGGTGGTTGACTCAGAGAGTGCCGCCGCAGTTGCCGGACCCGAGTGTGGCTGTTATGACGGTTGCCAGTCATACAGATTGGGATATAATACTGATCCCTACGGATTCGAAGTGCCAGGGTCTTTGGGTTCCGCAGTCTTTTAGCAATCAGTTTTCTTCCGCGGAATAATGTTTTTTAGGCTTGCTTTATGTCATTGCATGAACATTATTCAGAAACGCATGCCCAAATTCCTGTCCTTTAATTCGACAGTAGTGGCGTATCTCCGGAACCAGGGAGGCACTCTTTCGTTTCCGTTATTCAATTTAATGGAAAGAATCCGTCTGTTGGTTATAGTACACCAAGTTCAGTTTTGGTCCGTCATATTCCGGGTCGTCTGATTGTTTTATCGGACTCCCGTTCTCTTACGGGTCGCTTGTTGCTGTCAGAATGGACTCTCAACAAACAAGTATTCAATCAGATTTGCTATCTATGGGAGCGCCCAATGATGATTTATTTATGACACAGCTTGCTAATCAATTGCAGACGTATGTGTTGGCTTGTCCAGATCTCTGAGCTAATATTCTTAACGCTCTATTGATCTATAGGACGGAATGATAGGATACGCGTATCCTCCGGCGCTGTTGTTTTAGCAGGTATTGCTAAGATAAACAACCACAATACATTTCTGTTGATAGCTTCTCTATCTTCACAGAGATCATGAGTAATTTTCTCTCTTGTCTACTGTGGGTTTTAACGTGAAATCTTCCTCTATGTGAGGATCTTTTTCACTGGGTAAATCGTGTCATCTTTATCACAACCTGCAAGGTCGCAACCTTCATGTATTCCGTTGTGTGGTCCGTATTGCATTGTAAGCACTGTACTGGACGAGCTTTGGACGCGATTTCTTACTATAGGAGATCCTCTTCTTCGCTATTCTATGCGGCTAAAGTGGAGGCTCTTCCGTCGTGGTGTAGGGATCATTATGTTCATATTATTGATCCCTCCATACTACTCATTGCTATTTTTTAGTATACTTGTTTCACAAGATCTACTGCAGCCTGTTATTATTTAGGTTATAGGTTTATGTTACCTCATACCTATGCACTCTACGATAGTTTACAATTGAGTCTTTTGTCTCTTTATCTAAGTCAGTTAGTAACTTTTTGATAAATAGACTTAGAATCTTTAGATTAAATTCCTATACGGATTTTAACTTCGGTTCTTATTTAGCTAAGTAATCATTTGAGCCTCTGGAAACAGTAGTTTTCAAATTCTGACCTTTTAGACAGTAATTCTGTTGGTTTCTCTTTTACTGTAGAGTCAGTGAGTTTCATGCACTATCGATGGATGATTTTCACTTTCATAGTTTCGGAATCAATACTTCCGTTACTATTTAGGTTGGATTGTTGCATAAGAGTTAGGCTCCTATTATCCGGAACCTATTATTTTAAGGTCCTTCCGTCTTCGTATGGGCATAGGCCTTTACTCTTTCCAGGTACAGTTTATGTATTTATAAACAGATTTCTGTTTATTACTATGGGCGTAAGCTTCTTCTGTCTTGATGTCTAGTAGAAGGACGTTACGCTCCATTTTATTGTTAATGGATTCTATTAACTATCGGTACTGCTTATAGTATATCATTGACTTAGCAGTTGTGCTTAAGATTTCGGCTCATGAAGTAGAGTTCTTCTACTTCTTGGGCTTACATTAATAGTGTCGCTATTATAGATTTTTGAAGGCCGCTCATTGCGCTCAGCCATCCACATTCATGAATTTTATCTCAGAAATATCGAGTCCATTTCTGGAGGCCTCTATTGTTAGGTCTATTATCTACTGCTCAGAATGTCATTCACTTAACAGTTGCTACTATAGCTAGGTAGGCTGTCTGTTTCGGCAGTGTCTCCGTTCGGCTGCCCTCTTCGCTCTGGGCTATTTGACCCAGGGCAAGAAAAGGGGGGGGGGGGGGGGAGGGTGTTCCCTTGGGTCACCTGTTTTACTATGAAAACAAGGGGATACCTCCTCCGGAGTTAGTAATTCTGAGCTGTTATTGGATGGTTGTTTAGTGAGAAGTTTAGGTTTTTAAAATTCATTCAAGTCTTAGTTTTTAAAGTATAGCTTTTGAATATTGCATATGTCAACGGACATGATTATGCAATCCTCAGACACTTTTAGGAGTATAAGAGTCTCTATTCTCTAGACTTACTTTATTTATTGGCTTACTTTAAAAATTATTAGTATAAGGATTATATTGGATATTAATAGAGTACATGGATGTATGAAGCTCAATTTTGGAAGGTGTTGTATCTTTCTAATTTATCATAAATAAGAAAGTTACATGTAAGGCCTATTACTTCTTTTCCCTACAGGGGATGACTCTATTTTATTTTATTGAGCGTATTCCATTTTGCTCTATGTCCTTGGCCCTCCAGCCTTTTTACTATTCAGCTATGTCTGGGTCATTGGTACAGTATAAAAATGTTAAAAAATTTATAGTAATTTATATATTTTTTATACTTACCAATGACCCAGACGGGGATGGCCCTCCCAGGAGTTGGGAACTCTTGCCTCCCCGCTGAGTACATAGCGCTTACCAGGCACTGGTTATTAGAATGATTAATGGCGCCAATTTCGGAACGTCCTTGACACTGCGCATGCGCAGTAGGGGCGAAGTGTGGAGGGCCTTTCAGGACATGTTTTCTTTAGTTTTAGATGCAAATTTTGGGGATTGGGGGGCAAAATTTGTGTTTGGCCCTATATTTTAAGAGTTAGCACCAGCTATGTCTGGGTCATTGGTAAGTATAAAAAATATATAAATTACTATAAATTTTTTAACTTTTTAGAGAGTTTACCCATTGAGGACCCAGTTTCCATTTTGTCGAGTTTCTCATACATGTGCCTGTAGAATACATGTTCCATCATATAGGCTTTTGGTAGTCTTGATGATAGAAATTACAGTATCGAGGCAGTGGTGTCTAGTGAAGTCTTGGCTGCCTACACAGGCAGCCAAGACTTCACTAGACATCACTGCTAAGTGAAGTTTTGTTACCTTATGAAGGAGCAAAGATATAGCATTCTCCTGGTTTTTTAAAGTCACTTTTAAAGTCTACGACAAGAATCAAATGAACATTTTACGCGAATCAAAGTTGCTTCTCATTATTTTCCTTGCGTGAATCATTTGCGCGAATCGATCTGGATTCGCGTATGAATTTTACGCCCTGGAATCTCTTAAAATGTTTGGCATGTTTTTTTCAGGTGTATTTTTGGACGTCCAGTCCAGCCTTACCTGCCAGCGAAGAAGGTTTTCAGCCAATGCCAAGTATAACGATTCGACCTGCTGATGACGAACACCTACCAACGGCTAATACATGTATATCAAGACTCTATATACCACTGTATTCTTCAAAAATCATTTTACGTACAAAACTATTGTTGGCAATAAAAACTAAAGCATTTGGATTTGTATAGAAGTTGAAAGACAATTTTAGTTCCAATTTTCCAATAAATTACTCACCACAATCAGGGTTTAAATGAAATCTTCCACTCTGAAATGGTATTTAATTAACTTGAAGAATCCTAGCACGTTCATACATGATATTTGCTACTCTTGGATTCTCTTCATTTTCACACAGAAAGAGTTGAAATATTAACTGGTAGAGTGCTGGAAGCCCATATTTGGGCTCTTTTTTGAAGTGCAAGAACCGCTTCTCAAAGGCTTTGTATTCTGTAGATCTGTTTCATATTATCTTGAAAGTGGAATTATTTAGCCTGTGTGGATTTGCCTTGTTACAATTTATGGGAGAGTGCCAGTGGGCACTCTCCCATAAATCGTAACGAGGCAAAGACATGTGAACAAATTCTGACAACCAAAAATAACTTGGCACTCTACCAGTTAAAAAGGTATTTTGAAATGGATAATGGACGTTTTGGAGTTAATCTCCACCCAGATGTGTTAGCACTTGAATTTATTCAAGTATCAGAAGAATGATTTTACTGGTATCTTGCATTCAGATAGGTCCACCAGATTTCATATTCATAGAGAAAGTTCAGGAAGTTAGATTTCATCAAAGTCATGGTTAACCCTTTACACAGTGCACATGATATCAAAAATTTTGTACATGTTTCAAAACATTTCATCAATATCATGTGACCCCTCATTGGAACCGATGCAACAAGCTCATTCCAGTGAGGGCGCTCATGATATGGTTTTGTTGAAAGTTTTTAAAAAAAAAAAAAAATTCTCAGCTGCTCGCTCCCCTTGTAAATTGCGTGAGGAAATGTGGCTGATTCATTAGGTAAGGGGTTAACCCTTAAGGGGTTAATTCTGACTGGATCACTTTCACTGCAACAGAACAGGTGCTCCAACATGCTGTCTCTTCATTAATTCACAACTCACATTGTAAATGCCTTTGCAGTTGTTTTCAGGCAAGTCTTGGCTGCCTATATAGGCAGCTTAGACGTGCCTAAAAATAGCTGTAAAGCCTTATGATATAGAATGTGAAAGTGCATCAAAAATGTATAAAAATCTCCACACCTTAGCCCTTAACTGGTAGAGTGCTAAATTTTATTTCGCCGCCAAAATGTTTTCACATGTCTTTGCCTTGTTACAATTTATAGGAGAGTGCCCACAGGCACTCTCCTATAAATTGTAACAAGGCAAATCTTAACAGACTAAATAAGGTCACTTCAAAGATAATATGATGCACAGCCACTGAATTTGAAGCCTTTAAGTTGTAGTACCTGCACTTCAGAATAAAGCCCAAATATGGGCTTCCAGCACTCTACCAGTTGAGGGCCTCAAGATTTTTATGCATTTTCGCTATACTTTGAAAGTCTGCCTCCTGTGGCTTTGCAGTTGTTATGCCCCGAGGGGGTATCTAGTGGAAAGCTGCGTACGTTCGCGCGTAACTCAAATGTGTCCGTCCAACATATTTGCTGCTCTAGCACGGTCATTATTTGTCGGATTCAAATAATTTTTGGCATGCTTGTCCGTCAACATGGGGGAACGGATCCTACAGCAGAATTAACATCTTCACATAAACATTTACAGAGTTATTTTCCCTTGTTTAACTTAGGGGATTATTATTGAAAAATGTGTCCGTCCAACATATTTTCTGCTCTAGCTCTGTTATCATACGTTGGATTGAAATAATTTTTACCATGCTTGTTCCTCAGCATGGGGGAACGGGTCCTACAGTAGAATTAATATCTTCACATGAGCATTTACAGTGTTATTTGCCTTGTTTAACTTAGGGGATGATTGAAAAATGTGTCAGTACAACATATTTGCTGCTCTAGCTCTGTCATCATACGTTGGATTGAAATAATTTTTGCCATGCTTGTTTATATTAGTACAGATTGCTGAAGGCACATGTCATGATAGCATAATGCTATCCATGGTATTGCAGGAGGGGAGCATATGCCACGCTTCGCATTGCTCTTGTTTCTAAACAAGTCTTGGCTGCCTACAGAGGCAGCCAAGACTTGCCTAGAAACAACTGATAAGGTACTTACAAAACAAGTTTTGAGTTTACCCAAACAATGCATGTTGGGGCACCTGTTCCTTTGCATTAAAAAGTTTTATCAAAGTCAGAATTAGGCCCTTGAGTGTTAAAAAAGCAGATTTTTTTTTTATTATCATTTTTGCGGACAGTTATCATGTTAATTCATAGGCTTAACGTAAATAGCGCAACAGCCATAAATTTCCAGTGTAATTCCTAAAAAAAACTGCCATTCAAATTAGGGGTCATTTTACCAAAAGAAAATTTATAGTTGCAGAAGATTTTTTTTTGCAACTGTCGTCTACTATCTGTGATAGGTAAAGGGTTAATAATATAACTAAATATATCTTTGAAGAAGTAATTAACACAAATTTAACAATTTTAACTTCACACCCTCATCATCTCTGCATAATAACACAAGAAGATTTACTTTTTTTCATACTGGTGATGGAAATGGTTGCAGCATGCAGCCATTCATTGTATTGTAATTAAAGCTGTCTGGTACATCACAATTTTTATGAGTAGCTTTAGTGTAAGCTAGACTGCAAAATATTTGATGTTTTTCTTAGCAGATATCTGAATTTCAGGATGTAACTCACTAGTTTGATGTAATTTAGGCTGCCAAGTACATCACAATTTTCTTTCAATTATTAGGGTGGCGCAAACAAGTATCAATATTTTAACTCCTACAAGTATCTGTGAATTTCATTAGTTCAAAGACGTCACAGTCACATGCAGACTGCATTTTAAACCATATACTGCCTGTCAACATCAATATACGCTGACAGCTATGGGTAATCTCTCCTTTGTTCATTGATTATTCAAAATGGCGGCAGCCGATAAACACCCCAAGTTGAAGATTGAGTGTTGGAAGCCCATATTTGGTCGGAAGTGCAGGTTAGGCAACTTAAAAGGCTTCATATTCTGTGGATGTGTGTCATGTTACCTTCGAAATGAAACTGTTTGGTATGTATGAATTTGCCTTGTTACAATTTATGGGAGAGTGCCTGTAGGCACTCTCCCATAAATTGTAACAAGGCAAAGACACGTGAACACATTGTGAGAATTCTCTCATTTAATTTTGATCGCTGTTGTTATTAGTTCTGTGCATCAATGCAGCAGTCGGTAAGAAATATTCGTTACACAGTGGGAGTGCGGTGGCTCAGTAGGTAGAGGTGCAGGCTGCAAGCTGAGAGGTCCTCGGTTCGAATCCCACCTGCAGCAACCGCATTGTGTCCTTGGGCAAGACACTTCATCTCCATTGCCCGCGTGGGGGCACGATGACGCCGTGTACTAAGGCGTACTGCATGTTTTCAACCAATCTAACCCTGCCTGTGCTGCAGTGCGGAGTTACGATGTTGGGGAGCTGGCAGCTGCTCGTCGTTGCTCGGTGGTTCTCTCCGGGTACTCCGGCTTCCTCCACCCGTAAAACTGTCACGGTCATGATTAACCATTGTGCATAAATATGTGACCTTAAACACCAATAAATAAATAAATAAATAAATTTGTTACACAGTTTGTTGGTGGCCTAATATGGTATATATGGTGTCAGTTAATTTCATATTGGACTCGAGCTTCGCAATAACAGGTGTTGCTGTTTACTAAGGCGTACTGCACATCGGTGGTGCACTTGTCTTCGCCCAATGGTAACCCTGCTTGTGCGAGAGGTAGTACATTTAAGAGTTTGACAGTTGCTTGCCTTGCTCAGTGGTACTCTGGCTACTCTAACTGCCTCCACCCATAAAACTGTCCGACACTAGGTGACCCTGGCTGTCAAAAGTGTCATTAAGCACCAATAAATGAATAAAAAATTGTAAAAAAAAAATAAACACAACAGATATTGTGATTCAAGACAAGTTTTTGTAATAAAGAATTTGCTTGGAACTATTTTCACCTATTTCTGTTTAATCCTTTGCGACTACGGTATGTAATATTACGTACAGAAATTCATGTGCATTCCGACTACAGTATGTAATATTACGTACTCCGACTTTTAACGATTGCATTTGACATCGCAAAAGTCTGATTCTACGTGAAGTTAAAACGTCACGAGGGGGCGCGGTGGCTCAGTAGGTAGAGGTGCAGGCTGCAAACCGAGAGGTCCTCCGTTCGAACCCCACCTGCGGCAACCGCATTGTGTCCTTGGGCAAGACACTTCACCCCCATTGCCCATGTGGGGGCACGGTTGTGCTGTGTACTAAGGCTAAGGTGTACTGCACGTCGATGGTGCACTTGTCTTCAACCAATGCTAACCCTGCTTGTGTGGAGTTAGTATGTTGGGGAGCTGACAGTTGCTCGCCGTTGCTCGGTGGTTTTCTCCGGGTACTCCGGCTTCCTCCACCTGTAAAACTGTCATGGTCATGATTAGCCATTGTGCAGAAATATGTGACCTTAAACACCAATAAATAAATAAATAAAACGTCGCGATAACTAGTCAGGAAGGGTTAATCGATTAATTCCTGTATTTCAATGGTAAGGCCATAAAAAATGAATTAAAAAATGATTATCAGCACCTGGCCACATATTTAGACCACTCCCCCCCCCCCCCCCCCCCCCCCCCAGTACCATGTATTCAAAAACCCCCAGGGCTCCCATGGTGCCTTGGATTCAAGGATTAGTCTTAAATTTGACTGAAGGTCATTCAAGGCCTTGAAATTCTGTAAAATGTGTTGGAGGCCTTGAAAAGCCTTGAATATTCATAAAAATAAAAATGCTGATTAAGCACTTAACCCTTTACCCAACGCAGGCGATATCAAAATTTATTATTTTAAATGTCATTTTTTGACATTTTTCCAACAATTTCAACAAAACCATATCATTCCAACGAGGGGTCACATGATATAGTTTTGTTGAAATTTTTTGAAAAATAAAATTTTTTCATCTGCTGAATTTGCATATCACACGGGCGGATGCGGCCGATTCGTTGGGTAAAGGGTTAATCATGACTATATACTTTTATGTGCCAGAGTAGGTGAAAGCATCATCCTAACAAGGCCCTTTGTGTCATTACCCCCTCCTTCCACTAGGGAAGTGGGAGGAGGGGGGTTAAGACTGGAGTTATTAGTTAGGATTAGTGGAGGCAGGGCTTTGAAAATCCTTGAATTTGGCTATTGTAGAACTTTGAAAAATGCTGAAATATATTGAGAAACGACCTTGAATTGTATTAGTCCTTGCCTGCAGGAACCCTGAGCCCAGAAGTTAAGTCTTTATGCTTATGAGTTGACATCACCTGTGTATCATACTGCATGTAGGGCACTTATACATCCAATAATACTATCATTATTAATTACTAACTGTTAATGCTATTGTTTCATTAACACATGAAGTTAAGCCAACTGGTTGAGTACTGGAAGCTCATATTTTGGTTTTATTTCACTGTTGAACCCTGGAAAGTGACTGAGGCAAACAAGCCCTGTTTTACTGGTAAAATAGGACCTGGTAATGAATGCCAGGGATTAGGGTTTAATCCTGGGAATGGGAATTCCCAGGTTCCCGGTTCCAAAAGCCTTCCCTGATACCCGGGAAATCTACAGCATGGAACTGGGAATGAAGTGTGGCACTGTTTGTGTATTGAACTGAAGTTTTCTGAATTGAAACTTTGTAGGATTTTGTCAGCCCTTCCACGCCTGATATTTTTACAGTGCTGATTCCTGACGAGCCATTTTCAACAAATCACTGTAGTAGCTCTCAACCAGTTCTGAAGGACCCCCCCCCCCCCCCCCCCCCCCCTTTCAAAATCAAGATCTTCTTCACCCGCTTCAAAGTTCAAACTTGTCTTCATTTTCAGAATCACTATATCACTATTCACTACCTTCTCCAACATCAACACCCTCTTCACAGCTGTCACCAGTCTTCTCTGCTTAAGCAGAGGAGACTGGTGATGGCAGTGAAGAGGAGGGTGTTGATGCTGGAGAAGGTAGAGGTGATAATGCGAGTTATTCTGAAAAAAATAGACTAGATTGTAGCGGGTTTGGGTTTTCATTCTTAGGAAAAGAATTTTTCTGTTTGGAGATGGGAGACTGCCAATGAAATATGCACATTATCATTAAAATAAATGCGTCATGTTATCCTCGTAAATTTGCTTGACATACCCGGGAAATTTCCAGGTTCTGAGAGTAATTTCATTCCCATTCCCGGTTCCTAAAAAACCAGGGAATATATTAAACCCTACCAGGGATGGAAGTCCTCTAAAATGGGTGACATGTTTATAAACGATTGGCTGGACTTGACTTTATATATGTGTTGTGGTCACAGACATTTGTGACCTTAAACACCAATAAATAAATAAAGTAATAAATTTGTTTTTATTATGGAGTGCAGGTAATGCAACTTAAAGGCTTAGTGTTCTGTGGATGTGCTTCATATTATCTTTGAAATGAAGTTATTTAGTCGATGGGGCGCGGTGGTGTTGCAGTAACAGGTTCTTGTCAGATCACCGAAGTTGAGCAACGTCGAGCCCGGTTAGTCCTTGGATGGGTGACTGTCTGAGTGATCGATTCAGACTCCCGCACTGTGTCCTTGGGCAAGGCACTTAACCCCGATTGTCCACATGGGGCACAATGATGTCGTGTACTAAGGTGTACTGCATGTCAGTGATGCACATGTCTTCAGCCAATCTAACCCTGCCTGTGCTGCAGTGCAGAGTTACGATGTTGGGGAGCTGGCAGCTGCTCATCGTTGCTCAGTGGTTCTCTCCAGGTACTTTGGCTTCCTCCACCCATAAAATTGTCACGGTCATGATTAGCCATTGTGCATAAGTATGTGACCTTAAACACCATTAAATAAATAAATAGTTCAGTCCTGACCATCAGTAACTACATTGTGTCCTTGGGAGCATGCTAGCACAGTGTGCTGATGCATACCATGCTTCAATTCACTTGCCTTCAACCTCTGCTCATGCGGTGTTAGTCAGTTGGAGAGTCTGGCAATTACTTGCAGCTGTTTGATGGTTCTCTCCAAGTTCACCATAAAGTATGGTGTATCGCTGACTGTTGAAGGTGTCATTAAACCCCAACAAACAAACAAACTGATCTTAAATGCCAATGACCTTTTTGGTCGAGTTGTATTAACAACCGAGATCTGTGGTTTGATGGTGGTTGGTGTGCGCCCGGGCTGGCGTCCTCACACTGTTAGCGCAATAACTTGAACAAACGTTTTCTGATTTGACTAATATTTGCCATACACGTCTTTTGCAATAATATCTCAAAGAAGTTCGAAACTTGCCCGGTCCGGTTTTTCATTGCAGAGTTATGGACCTTAGGTCAATTTTTACGAATTTGAGCTTGTTAGCACAATAACTTCAACAAACGTTCTCCGATTTGACTAATATTTGCTGTACATGTCTTGCAATAATATCTCAAGTGAGTTCGAAAACTGTCCGTCCCAATTTTTGGTTGCAGAGTTGTGGGCCTTAATTCATCAATTTTTTACGAATTTTGAGCTTGTTAGCGCAATAACTTGAACAAACATTCTCCGATTTGATTAATATTTGCCATACATGTCATTTGCAATAATATCTCAAGCGAGTTTGAAAACTGGCCCAGCCCAATTTTTTCTTACAGTTATGGACCTTAATTCATCAATTTTTACGAATTTTGAGCTGGTTAGCACAATAACTTGAATAAACATTCTCCAATTTGACTAATATTTGCCAATCAAGTCGTTTGCAATAATATCTCAAGCAAGTTTGAAAACTTTTCAGAAGAGAGTGCATGAAGAAAGTAGCCACAACTCGACGCCTGCATCTCTGATGCACACCTCGTGTTTTAAAATTACCTCTCTAATTGTGTTCAAATTAACTTTGTCAGCATCCACATTCTTTAACCCTTTACCTAACGAATTGCCCACATCCGCCCACGTAATATGCAAATTCAGCAGTTGAAAAAATAGTATTTTTCAAAAAAAATTCAACAAAACCATATCATGTGACCCCTCGTTGGAACGAGCTCGTCGAGCTTGTTCCAACGAGGGGTCACATGATATGGTTTTGTTGAAATTTTTGGAAAAAAATTAAAAAATATTTAAAATAATAAATTTTGATATCGTCTGCGTTAGGTAAAGGGTTAAATGACCGCTTTGTGGTCTTGTACAAATTAACTTGGTCAGCATCCATATTTTAGGAAATGACCTCGGCCTGATCCAGCACAAATAAATTTTATTATTTTCGTTTTAGGATAATAGCTCTTAAGTATTTAACACAAGTAAAGTTGTCTGTTTTATGAAGTATAATGGAGACTTTTACACACCACATGTCTATAATGAATCTCTCAAAAATATTTATGTTTATTACTTAACAAATCAAAGTGGGTTGATAATTAATTAATAATGAGTTATCAAGAAACTGTTCTATATGAGTGTTTGACCCTTAACTCTTTACCCAACGAATCGGCCGCATCTGCCCGCGTAATTTGCAAATTCAGCAGTTGAAAAATATAATTTTCCAAAAAAATTTCAACAAAACCATATCATGTGACCCCTCATTGGAACGAGCTCATCGAGCTCGTTCCAACGAGGAGTCACATGGTACAGTTTTGTTGAAATTTTTTGAAAAACATTAAAAAAATTATATTTAAAATAATAGATTTTCATATCACCTGCGTTGGTTAAAGGGTTAAAGGTCTATTTCCGACTTTTACGACCTCAGAGCAGGTGCCTTTAACCCTTTACCTAACATAACGTCCAAAACCGGCCAGCTTTATTCTCAAAAATTGCCAGTTAATTTTAATTATTTTTTCATTTTTTGTCTCTTAGAACATAGGTTGTGACCCCTCATTGGAACGAGCTTGTCGAGCTCATTCCATTGAGGGGTCATAGCCTATGTTTTTGAGACAAAAAATCAGTTCGAATCCCACCTGCGGCAACCGCATTGTGTCCTTGGGCAAGACTCCACTGCCCACGTGGGGGCACGATGGTGTTGTGTACTAAGGCGTACTGCATGTCGATGGTACACCTGTCTTCAACCAATGCTAACCCTGCTTGTGTGGAGTTGGTATGTTGGGGAGCTGACAGTTGCTCGCCGTTGCTCGGTTCTCTCTGGGTACTCCGGCTTCCTCTACCCGTAAAAATGTCACGGTCATGGTTAGCCATTGTGCATAAATATGTGACCTTAAACACCATTAAATAATATGAGACAAAAAATTAAAATAATAGCTATTCAAGAATTTTTTTGGCAAGTGTTGTCCGCTTTTCATGTTAGGTAAAGGGTTAACATGCCATTATGAGGAGGTCCTGCTGACAATAGACATTACATAGGCAGTGGTTTCGTGTCAAGTCTTGGCTGCCTTAATAGGCAGCCAAGACTTGACATGAAATCACTGCTAAGCCAGTGGATATGTACAGTTTGTGGTCAGGCATGAATTCAGGGCAATTGTCCAGGCCCATAAGGGTTAAGATTGTTAACAGACAATACCGTAGCTATATAGAAACTATTTTGTATGGTTGTTGAAGATTGCATTGTGAATACGTCATTTTATTTGTTGATAGGTGAATGTCTGTGTACAACATGATGATATGAAATGAATAAAAAAAATTTATCAGGAAAATATCAGATAATTTTTGTTTTATTGTTTGTTAATTTATTTTTAGCTGACATATTATGAAGGGTCAAGCAAGGTATTTTGCCATCTTCTGTCCTTTCTTGAATTCTGTTCAATCCAGTATGCCATGATATCTTTCCCACTTGACACAGGGTTCCCGTGGGGTCTTAAAAAGCTTGAAAAGTCTTGAATTTGAAAAAAAAAGTTTAACCCTTTACCTAACGAATCAAAGTATTCGCACACATAATTTGCATATTTAGCCGTAGAAAAAATTATTTTTTTCAAAATATTTTAACAAAACCATATCGTGAGACCCCCTCATTGGAACAAGCTCATCATTTAACCCTTTACCTAACGAATCAAAGCATTCGCACACATAATTTGCATATTTAGCCGTAGAAAAAATTATTTTTTTCAAAATATTTTAACAAAACCATATCGTGAGACCCCTCATTGGAACGAGCTCATTCCAATGAGAGGTCACATGTTATGGTTTTGTTAAATATTTTGGAAAATTTTATAAAAATAGTAATTTAAAATAATTAATTTTGATATTCTCTACGTTGGGTAAAGGGTTAAGACCCTTGAAAAGTCTTGAATTTGAAGTTCCAGTCTTGAAAGTAGTCTTAAATGGACCGAAGTCAGGAAATACGTCTGAGGTGTATTGTGAACATTGACTGTCCGGAATTGGTGTTTTCCAACGCCTGTCTTTTAGAACAAAAAGTCTTGAAAAAGTCCTGAATTCCCTTTTTATCTCACCTTGAAAAGTCCTGAATTCACATTGAAAAGAGTCTTGAAACATCTTTTGAACTCTGTGGACATCCTCCCCCACCCTGGGGCTATCCTAGGATAATTTCCCTTCTGGAGTGTGTGTGTGGGAGAGAATATTCCCCGACTGTGGATATCTTTCCACCACTCTCCAAAAAGCAAAAGAAATGAAAAGATAAAGATTTGAAAGATTTATTAACTGAATTTTCAACAAATTTAACATTGAACAGAAAACTACAACAACCATTTGGAAAAAAAAAACAAATAGGTTTTGTTTATGTTTTACTCAAGCATGAAGTCCAAACATTAGCCCTAAAGGAACTATGAATGTCTGTGGGAGTTGGGGGAAAATGTCCAGGCCTGGATATCTTTCCAGTCATGTAAAAATTTATAGAAAACTGGAAGAAAAAAAAAAGTAAATCATTGCTGTTCCATTAAATAATGTCCAGTGAATTAGAAATAGACAATCTTTGGGAATTTTTTGAACAAGTTGTGGTGGGGGAGTATATCCAGGCTTGGTTATCTTCTCCCTCACCCATTCAAAAACCATAGCAACAATTTGGAAGAAATAATTAGGTTTATACTTTCTCCCAAATCCTAACAAAATCCAAACAATGATGGCAGAGGTTCTATGAATGTCTATCTGAAGGTTGGGGGAAGACGTACTGGCCTGCTGGTCATTTCCCCACCCCCAACCTCCACCCATGTCAACATAATTTATTTTGGAAACATGGAAGAAAACACATTTTCCATTCAATGCTATACCATTAACTGGGAGAGTGCTGGAAGCCCAGATTTGGGCTTTACACTGAAGGGCACAAGTTAGAGGTTTCATATGTTTGAAGTGAAATTATTCAGTCTGTATGGATTTGCGTTGTTACAATTTATGGGAGAGTGCCAACAGGGCAAAGACATGTGAACAAATTTTGATGACCAAAAATAATTTAGCACTCTACCAGTTAAATAATGATCTGTGAATTGGAAATAGGCAATATTGAAACGATTCCAGAAATTCTGTGGGCAATTCAGATTGGGGGAAATATCCAGGAGTGGATATTTTCCCCTTTTCCCACTTGAAAGCATAGCAATCATTTGGAAAAAATAAGTGGGTTTTATTTACTCTCCCATCCAACCACAACAGAATCCAACAAACAATGTGTAGGGAAAATGGCCAAAGTTGGTGGATGGTGTCCAGGTCTGGTTATCCTCCCCCTCCCCCCCCCCCCCCTTGCCTCACACCCTCATGTCAAAATATATAGAAAACAGGGAAGATGAAAAAAAATGTCATTCCCTGCTATCTATTCCATTGGGGGCACGGTGACGCTGTGTACTAAGGCATACTGCACGTCGATGGTGCACCTGTCTTCAACCAATGCTAACCCTGCTTGTGTGGAGTTACGATGTTGGGGAGCTGACAGTTGCTCGCTGTTGCTCAGTGGTTCTCTCCGGGTACTCCGGCTTCCTCCATCCGTAAAACTGTTGTGGTCCTGATTAGCCATTGTGCAGAAATATGTGACCTTAAACACCAATAAATAAATATCAATAAATAATCTATTCCATTAAATAACAACTAATGAATTAGAAACAGACAATCTTAAATCCATTCAAGCATTTCGTTGGTATGAACCATCATTAATGCATTATTATTCCCACATTGATAATAAATTTTCAAATCAGCTATTTTCTCCCTGGGGATTCTTACCATGCACCAAACTAGTCGCATGTTTCAGAGTAATTTTATGAACATCTTAAGTTTAACGCTTTACCCAATGAATCGGCCACACCACCCGCGTAATATGCAAATTCAGCAGTTGTAAAAATATTATTTTTCAAAAAATTTCAACAAAACCATATCATGTGACCACTTGTTGGAACGAGCTCGTTCCAACGAGGGGTCACATGATATGGTTTTGTTGAAATTTTTTGAAAATTTTCAAAAAATGTTATTTAAAATAATAAATTTTGATATCGTCTGCGTTGGGTAAAGGGTTAATATCACATGAGAAAAGTGTATGATGCAACCAAGAAAAAACATTACATAATATGTTAAAAAAAATTTAGAGGGTGGTGATGGGAGGTGGATATCTAGACTTAGGGTGGGGAAAGACATCTTTCTACACTGAAATAAAAAAATTGTCCAGTTTTTATTAAGTTTTGGTTTGAAAATTAAATAGTTTGCATTGAGAGAAAGAATGTTTCAAAAAGTATGGCAAGATCCTTCAGGGCCTAGGCAAGTTTCACAGAAAGTCAAATTTGTGATTTCTCCAAAAACTTTTGCGCTGAAACTGCAATGTATTCAGCATAATAGGACCTAGTTTGAATATAATGGAGAGCTCCATTTCTTCCTGTGAATGCAACAAGACACCATCTGCAATGCTATAGCATTGCAGATGATGCATTGTTGCATTCAAGAGATGTGTTATTCATTACACTTTATGTCCTTTCACCTCGTTTGCTGCTCTAGCCCTGTTTCTGAATGTTATTTGAATGAATAGTGGTAGAATCCTTTCTCATTTTACAGGAACAAATCCTGTGACAGAACAAATACCCTCACTCAGAGTTAATGCCCCTTGTTATGTCCTGGCCTCCTTAGGAGGTTTGGTGGGTATATAGTCAGAGGTTCTGTATATCTGTCCGTCTGTACAAATATTTTGATTTATAACTCTGGCATCAGTTGTGAGATTTTGGTGTCCTTTGATTTGATCATAGACCAACCTCGGGGAAATGATATTCACAAATCGCGTGTTTTGTCTACTTATTCACACCAGAGTTAAGGCCCTTGTATGACTTAGAACCATACATCTATCCGTCCATACAAATATTTTGAATTATAACTGTGGCATTCGTAATCAGATTTTGATGTCCTTTTGTATTATGATAGACCAGCATGGGGAAATGATATACACAAATCACAGGTTTTGTCCACACATTCATACCAGAGTTAAGGCCCTTGTATGACTTAGACCCATACATCCATCCGTCCATACAAATATTTTGAATTATAACTGTGGCATTCGTAATCAGATTTTGATGTCCTTTTGTATTATGATAGACCAGCATGGGGAAATGATATACACAAATCACAGGTTTTGTCCACACATTCATACCAGAGTTAAGGCTCTTGTATGACTAAGACCCACACGTCCATACGCACATACAAATATTGTGAATTATAACTCTGGCATCAGTTGTGGGATTTTGATGTCCTTTGATTTGATCATAGACCAACCAAGGGGAAATGATATTCACAAATCGCGTGTTTTGTCTACTCATTCACACCAGAGTTAAGGCCCTTGTATGACTTAGACCCATACATCAATCTGTCCGTACAAACATTTTGAATTATAACTGTGGTATCAGTTATCAGATTTTGATGTCTGGTTAGTATGATAGACCAGCATGGGGAAATGATATCCACAAATCGCGAGTGTTGTCCACACATTCATTCTAGAGTTATGGCCTGTGTTTTACTTAGGTCATAAAAAATACCTGCCTCACATTATGGCTGTTCTTGCTTCAATACTTAAAGTTGGATTCAAATCAATCAATGATGTATTCTTCCTCTTCCTGAAGGATCAGATCCTGTGGTTGAACAAATCCATCTACTTATACTCACATAAGGCCTAAAAAAATTAAAAATCTGTTTCTCAGGCCCTCCCGCGGGGTCCTTTTGGTGGCTGCATACTCTCTTTTTATTAATTGGTTTATGTCTAATATTTTACCCAAGTTAAAAAATTGATAAATTTGTCCCTTGAATGCAAGAAGGCTCTGCAATGCTTTAGCATTGCAAAGCCTTCTTGCTCTTGAGGGACGTAATACACCACCACCAATGCTATTCTGTACATTATGAGTCCTAAAACATAAACCAAAAGCATGAACTTTTGATGGTAAAGAAATAATTACAGAAATAAAAAATAAAATAAAAAAAAGCTCGCCTGCATGCAATTATACCAATAATGGCCTGAGAAACAGAAGATCTACTTTGTGTGGCCTAATTACTTTCCCTTATAAGCACACCTTGGCAGCATGGTGTCTCAGTGGTTATGGCATTGGACTTCAAACTGAAAGGTCCACAGTTCGATTCCCATCTGGGTTAACTGCATTGTGGCCTTGGGGAAGGCACTTAACCCTTTTCCCAACGCAGACGATTTCAAAATTTATTATTTTAAATATTTTTTTAAATTTTTTCAAAAATGTCAACAAAACCATATCATGTGATCCCTCTTTGGAACGAGCTCGTTCCAAAGAGGGGTCACATGATATGGTTTTGTTGAAATTTTTCGAAAAATAATATTTTTTCAGCTGCTGAATTTGCATATTACGCAGGCGGATGCGGGCGATTTGTTGGGTAAAGGGTTAATCCCAATTGCTTGTATGGGGGGTACTGTGTACTAAGGTGTACTGGACGTCGGTGCACTTGTCTTCAACCAGTGCTTACCCTGCTTGTGTGGAGTTGGTACATTGGGGAGTATGACGACAGTTGCTTGCCACAGCTCGCTGATTCTCTCCAGGTACACTGGCTTCCTTCACCTGTAAAACTGTCAGACACGAGGTGACCCTGGCTGTCAAGTGTTATTAAACCCCAATGAAATTGAATTAGTAAATAAATTACCTCACCTGAATGAAAGCCAGGGTGTGCTAAACCATACCAAAAAGTAAGTGGTCAGACAAGGACAATGTCAGGCACAAGAAGGCCAATGTCTGACTGAGGTTTAAAATCATCAGACAAAATGTCTGATGCCAAAATTGTCAATGAAGTTCAGTGATCAGAACATCATCTATGCAAGAAATCATGTACATAACTAGCAAGCCTAAAATTAATGATTATTGTGATTTCTGGTCCTGGCAAGTTAGGAAGTGTGAAGAAAGTGACTGTACAGCTCATCAGTATTAACAGCGTGTGAAGGAATACGATTTGATATAGCCATACATGTATCTAAATTATATTTGAAGGGTAATTCAGTTCCAATTCAGAATGAAACCAATCATACCTTGTTTGGCAGAGCTCATTGAGCCCTGCCAAACAAGGTAGGGTTGGATGAATTCTGAGCAGTTTTAAGATGAAGGTACATGTACACCCAAAACACATTATTTCGAATTCTTAAATGACAGACATGTTTCATTTGGTGTCGGACATTTTGTCTGGAAGCGCAATGAACATTTTTTTCAGGCTTGTGCTAAAGTGATTACTCTGTGTCCATCTTCTGGCACACCTGAACATGGTATAGTGTAAATTGAATAGCCACTTTGCCAATGAAAATTATTCCATAATCAGGAGTTCCCATGGGAACCCTGTGAAGTGGAGCAGTGCTTGTTTACTGCGGAAAACAGGTTCTGTTTTACTAGTAAAATAGGACACGGAACCTACGCCTGCAGTGGAAGTCCTCTAAAGTGGGCCGCATTGGTATAAACAATTGGCTAAGCTGGTCTTCATACCTTTTGTTGCTGTCATGATGTAGCCATAGATGCTGAAAGTGACCTTAAAGACCAATGAATAAATAAACAAGAGTATCCAATGTACAAGGATAAGTCACTTTCCTGTATTTTAGAGACAAACTGAGCATTTATTCTAGAATATCTTTTTGACAGAGCTTACGGAAACAAGATATATAGAGGATATTCACGAAAATTTGATGAATACCGAAAATATCTCGTGAGTGGCTACAAAGAAATATGAGGATCTTCACGAGCGACGCAGTCGCGAGTGAAGATCCTCATATTTCTTGTAGCCACGAACGAGATATTTTCGGTATTCATCAAATTTTCATGAATTTTCTTTTTATTTAATGCTCTACGACTACAAACTCTCCAATTTGTGGCCTTTATTTGCCATTAAGGCGCAAAATTTATGTGCCGAACCGGCGTCCATACAAAAATTACAACAACCAAACTCCAACCACTGGAATGTGTGAATATCCGCACAAAAAGTAGTCCCGTCTTATTTCTCCCCTAACTTTACGATTTACCAAGGCTGGCGAATTGAAATAATCGCAATGTGTTTCGAAGAAATAGAACAATAACAAAAAACACCACTTTCTTATTTTCAATAACAAGACACGTCATTTTATTTTTTTTGAACTTAATGCACTGAAGACGTGTGAAGTTGAACTGAAGAAATTTGAAAGTGATTTCGGCTTTTCGCTGGAAGGTGAATGAGAAAGTCAAACTTTGAAACCGCTGATTTAATGAATTGATTTAGTCACTGTCACTATCAATTATTCGAATTCGTTTGTATTTGGGACTCTGGAATTCATTACTGATGTGCTGACTCGTTTAAAGTACATGTGATTCGTCATCCGAACCTACGATGAAATATCGATTTCTAAATATCATTTTGATATTTCGTTTTGCCGACCGACAGGGGAATATGACTTAATTTTTCAGCGTGAATTGATGCCTGAGCATTAAATAAAATATACTACTCAAAGTTTGCTAAGCACCAAATATTTGACACATCATTGTGAAATTTGCTTGTGACATATTTGCGATATTTTTTGGTGATATGATTGAGGAATGTATTGAGATGGTTCCCAGTGTTTACATTAGCACTTTCCTGTATTCTAGAGATAAACTTAGCATTTATTCTATTATATCTTGTTTTGACAGAACTCCATGAGCTCTGTCAAACAGGATATAATATACTACTCAAAGTTTGATAAGCACCACTTATTTGACACATCATTGTGAAATTTTCTTGTGACATATTTGCGATATTTTTGGTGGATATGATTGAGCAATGTATTGAGATGGTCCCCAGTGTTTACATTAGCTCTCTTGACAGACTTTTCGTGACAGTCATGGAAAGCATGTACCCCTTGATTTTCATGATGTTTTTGTGTACCGTCTACATGTACATGACGTGTAGGGTATTCAATCTTCATTTCAACACAAACCCTTGTGATTTAATGATTGAATGACGGCAAATGCAAATGTAAGAAGACATTTTGTCTGAAGCAAAAATGTGGCGGGCTGTAGGGATGATGGAGCAAGGGGCTACCCATCGTCAGGCTGATGAAGCCCTTGGTGTGCACCATATGGTGATCACCAGAGCCTGGGCAAGATTTCAGCAGTATGGCACACCAGTAAGACGGCATGGTAGTGGAAGACACAGGGCAACGTCTGCAGCTGAAGACCGTTTTTTTTTATCATTCAGGCCCGTAGGAAACGCTTTGTCACAGTAACCCACCTTCAGAATGCATCCGGGGTAAATGTTTCGACGCAGACTATCCGGGCAAGATTGCACAAAGGTGGTCTCTGATCAAGAAGACCATGTATTCACATTCCGCTGTCCCAGAACCACCACCAGGCACGATATGAATGGGCCATGGACCACGTTGGATGGACCAGAGAAGATTGGCGACCTGTCCTTTTTACAGATGAGTCAAGGTACTGCCCAGACAACACAGATAGGCGTTCTAGGGTATGGAGAAAACCAGGAAAGCGATTCCATGCAGCCAACATTGCTGAGCATGACTGCTATGGTGGAGAGTCAATCATGGTCTGGGGCAGCATCAGCAGGGATGGACGTACATAGCTCTGTGTCCTTGAACGTGGTACATTGACTGCACAATGGTATATTGATGAAATCCTGGATGTCCACGTCAGATTGTATGCAGGTGCAGTGGGTGATAGATTCATTCTGATGGACGATAATACCCGTCCTCATGTTGCCCATGCTGTCAGGGAGTACCGACAGAGGGAGGGGATTGAGCGTATGGACTCGCCAGCAAGATCCCCTGACCTCAATCCAATCGAACATGTCTGGAATGAGTTTCAGCTTGCAATTTCAGCCCTCCAGTCCAGCCAAGAAGTGTCCAGGAGCTTGGTGCCATGCTGGTCCAAGAATGGAACTACATCCCACAAAGGACCACCAGGAACCTGAATGGGAGCATGAAAAGTCGTTGTCAAGCTGTAATTAACAGTAATGCGTCTCATACTCGATATTGAAGCCATACCAGTTCGCTCCATCAACTTTTTGGCATATTGAAAAATTTCCTCTTTTACCAATAATATCCATTTTCCATGGTTATGGTATTCAAAAACTAAAAAATAACTGTCAAACACAAATAAAATCTTAATTTCTGTACTTAAATCATGAAAGATATAATTAAATAAAAAATATATACACTTTCCATTACAATATTTCAACTAAAACGTAAAACAGGTAGTTGGATGTACTTGGTGCTTAGCAAACTTTGAGTAATATAGATTAAATTTGTGTTTGGAAATTATATTCAATTAAGAGATATCCAATTAAGTGGGCTTCACTGTTTTCACTATTTCTTCAAAATCTCTGGAGCAATTTCAGTGAATTGTTTGTTTTGTCATATCTTGATTTTGTTACCCATTGGAAAGCGATGGGGACGATTGTCCAAAATTTTACAGAACTCTTTTTCGTGTAATCTGATGGATGGAATAAGATGATAGCTTTCTTTTATTTATTTATTTATTTATTTATTAGGGTTTAACGACACATTAACAGCCAGGATCATATCATGTCGGTGACAGTTTTACAGGTAGAGGAAGCCAGAGTACCCGGAGAGAACCACCGAGCAATGACGAGCAGCTGTCAGCTCTCCAATATCGTAACTCTAAACGCTGTACCGCGGCACAGGCAGCATTAGATTGGTTGAAGACATGCGCGCCATCAACGTGCAGTATGCCTTAGTACACAGCGTCATCGTGCCCCCATGTAGGCAATCAAGGTTAAGTGCCTTGCCCAAGGACACAACGTGGGAGTGCGAATCAGTCGCTGAAATAGTCACTAGCTTTCTTTTGAGGTGTAAGCTAATGTTCAGGTAATGTGTGATGGGTTATATTTTTAGTTGTTCAGTAGTCAAGAACAGAAAAATTGTCCAACACCCATATTTCAGATTTGAAAATAACCCGCGAACAATCATTTAGGTTATGTGTGGGTTACTTCAATTGTAAAATATGTGAACAAACTACAGGTTAAGACAAAGTAATACAACATAACTTTATCAAATTACTAATCTTGGGTGTTGTGCCAGAAAGACTTTTCAATCATTAGGAAATATCTTGACTCAAAAAGGTTGTTATTGCATCCACAAATGAATAGAATGACATGCTGTTTCCATTTTCAAGAATTTCTGCCACAATAAATAGCAACAACTAACTAGTTGTCTCGCTTCGGTGCAATTGCATGTTAGTTGTTGATATTTATTTATGGGAGCGCAGTGGCTCAGTTGGTAGAGGTGCAGGCTGCAAGCCGAGAGGTCCTCGGTTCGAATCCCACCTGCGGCAACCGCGTTGTGTCCTTGGGCAAGACACTTCACCCCGCTTGCCTACATGGGGGCATGATGACGCTGTGTACTAAGGTGTACTGCACGTCGATGGCGCACATGTCTTCAACCAATCTAACCCTGCCTGTGCCGCGGTGCAGGGTTCAGAGTTACGATGTTGGGGAGCTGACAGCTGCTCGTTGTTGCTCGGTGGTTCTCTCCGGGTACTCCGGCTTCCTCCACCCATAAAACTGTCACCGACATGATATGACCCTGGCTGTTAATGTGTTGTTAAACCCAAATAAAAAAAAAAAAAAGAAGATATTTATTTAGTTGGAAATCCTGTTAAGACAGGCGTACATGTAGTATATAGAGGCTGTGGAATGAGTGTTTTTCTCATATAATATTTATGAAACGAGTCTAAGAATTTTCCGTTTGGGCGAGCCCAAACAGAAAATTTGGACAAGTTTCATAAATATTATATGAGAAAAACACTCATTTCATATTCTATTTATCATATGACACACATATGCACAAATTAACGACTTAGTATGACTTTCTAACCCTTCACCTGACGTGTGTTGCAGACGACACTTGAAAAAAAACATCCTCATATAACTAAAATTATACTTTTTTGCTTCCAAAACATAGGTTATGACCCCTCATTGGAATGAGCATGACGCGCACGTTCCAATGAGGGGTCATAACCTATGTTTTGGAAGCAAAAAATGAATTTTTTTTGTGTATAGGACTGGCCGGTTTTTGGTTGTTATGTTAGGTAAAGGGTTAATGCAATATAACCCACCCAAAATAGGACAGATAACGTAAATTCACCGTACTGAAATTATGCAAATGTGACCCAGTTGTATTTTGTTTAGCCAATCAAATTGTCCGGTTTTGAAATTGACCAATGGTGAAGATAGTTACACTCGAGCTATTAGAGCTCGACAATCCTATGCACGAACAATGGCTACCAACCTTTCAGGTAATTTAACCAGAGCAGAGGTCGAAGGAATGTTAGGACATAAGCTTCGTTATGCAAATTATGAAAATGTGGCCCAGTTGTATTTTGTTCAGCCATTCAAATTGTCTAGTTTTGAAACTGACCAATGAAATCGATGGAAGGCTTTATTTATCATTGATTAATATGAACGCAAAATATCAAATGTTTTAAAGTGAACAAAACGGACTAGTCATATGATAAAAATGGATATGCTTCAAGACACCCTTTTTCCTGTGGATTATCACCGCAGTATATCGCGTAACCTGCCAAAGGTCTTACGATATAAGTCCTTTATTTCCAAGCGTGATAATTAAAAAAAAAACATTTTCTGTTTGAAACTTCCTTAGGACCATTAGAATTGAATGGACCCAAAAAGTTGCAATCGTACAGTATTGTTCAAATCTTGTCCCTGGATTTATATTTGGGAGCACGAATTTCAACTTAATGCAATATGAGGAATATTCTTTAAAAATTTTCATTCTCTGATCCATCAGTCTGAACTTTTTGTATTTGGTATACAGCATCCTTTGGGAGTCAGTTCAAGGTTGTTGAAATCATGGTCCCTGAGTTCATATTTCAGCCCTGATATGGAAGCCCAAATTTTAGCTCATTGTAATACGAGGAAAATTCTTTAACCCTTTACCTAACCTGAAAAGCAGACGACACTTGCAAAAATAATTCTTGAAAAACTAATTTTTTTCATTTTTTGTCTCAAAAACATAGGTTATGACCCCTCGTTGGAATGAGCTCGACAAGCTCGTTCCAATGAGGGGTCATAACCTATGTTTTTGAGACAAAAAATGAAAAAAATAATGAAAATTACTTGGCGATTTTTTAGAATAGCGTTGGCCGGTTTTGGCCGTTACGTTGGGTAAAGGGTTAAAAATCTTCCTCCTTTGGAATTGCCATTCAGAATCTTGGTATTTGGTAAACAGCATCCTCAGTGGGGTCAGATTCAAATTTGGTCAAATCAAGTCCCTTGGTTCATATTTGGTCTCCTTTTCAAATTCTTCGACAATTTTCTACTCCAGATCCACCACGTTATATTTTAGTCTCTTTTGATATTTGGTATTCACTATCCTGGGGATGGGGAGGGTGTCAGATTCACGTTCAATTCAAGTCCTTATGGGAATCCAACTTTTTTAGCTCACCTGATTGAAAGTCAGTGAGAGCTATTGCCAACACTTGGCATCCGTTGTCAGTTAACTTTTGAAACTTGTTGCCTTCTTCAAAATTACCAGGCGAAATTCAAACATATATGACACAGACCATCTTTGGAGTATACCCTTTCTACTTTGTTCAAATGAAACTGCTGCCATCTTTGGGCTGTGGTTAATGCCTAAAAATCTTTAAAAATCTTCTCATGAACTACCAGAGTGACAGCCGTGATATTTGGTGTGGAACTTCCTTTGGTGGTGAAGATTAAAGTTTGTTATAGGGAAGTTAGTTTGGGCTCTGGGAGCATGCCCATTTTGGGCTCCACCCAAAATTTGTATTTCAGGAACTGATGAGCTGATTTGAACCAAATTTGCATGTAGTATAACTGGGTCATAAGTACTTAATTTATGCCCTCCAACATATTTTTACAGCCCTGTGGAAATCCCAGGATCGAAAAATAGGAAAAAATTCAAATGCTCTTTTTTCAAAAACTGCACAGACTAGAATATTGTTTTTTTTGGTATGAAGCTTTCTTAGGACCACTGGAAACAGTTGGACCAAAACAATTGGTATCAGTTTTGTCATGGGGTGACATTGACATATGGGGATGGCCATTTTAACACTTGGCAATGGGAAAATGCCAAGTCATCATCTTTCTTGTGCTCCAACTAATTTGAAACTTGTCTTCTTCTTTAAAATCACTGGGCCAAATTTATACATATATGGCTTAGACCATCTTTGGAGTATACCCTTTCTATTTTGTTCATATGAAGCTGTTGCCATATTCGGCCTGGGGTTAATACCTAGAAAGCCTACAAATCTTTCAAAATCTTTTTCTCATGAACCACAACAGAGAATGCTTTGATATTTGGTATGGAGGAACTTCCTTTGGTGGTGAAGATTAAAGTTTGTTCAATGCAAGTCAGTTGGTCAATATTTGGGCTCTCTATGGGAGTATGCCCAGTTTGGGCTCCATCCAAAATTTGTTTTTCAAAAACCGCTGATCTGATTTGAACCAAATTTGTAATATAATTGGGTCATAAGCACTTAATTGATCCCCCCACCCCTCTCAAAAAAAAAAAAAAAAAAAAAAATTCACACCCCCATCAGAACCCCAGGAGCTGAAAATAGAAAAAAAAATCAAACGCCCATTCTTCAAAAACTCCACAGACCAGAATATTGTTTTTGGTATGCAACTTTCTTAGGACAGATGGACCAAAAAAAATTGCTCTCAGTTTTGTCATATGGTACGGTATGGGGCTGCACATTTTAACACTGTTGACAATGGGAAAATGCTGAGTCATCTTCTATCTTAATCTCCATCAACTAATTTGAAACTTGTCTTCTTCAAAACCACTGGGCCAAATTCATGCATATATGGCACAGACCATCTTTGGAATATTCCCGGTATAAAAAAAGGGCCTGTCTACTTTGTTCAAATGAAGCTGCTGCAATCTTCGAGCTGTGGTTAATGCACAAAAAACCTAAAAATCTTCTCATGAACCACCACAGACAATGCTTTGATATTTTGCACGGAGCTTTCTTTGGTGGTGAAAAATAAAGTTTGTTCAAGGCAAGTTGGTAGGTCAATATTTGGACTCTGTGGGAGCATGCCCATTTTTTCTCCACCCAAAATTTGTATTTCAAGAACTGATGGGCTGATTTGAACCAAATTTTTCATGTAGTTTAATCAGGTCATAAGTATTTGATTGATGCCCAGAAAAAATGTTTGCAGCCCCATGGGAAGTCCAGGGGCTCGAAATAGAAAAAAATTCTAATGCCCTTATTTAAAAAACTGCACCGACCTGAATATCGTTTTTTGGTATGCAGCTTCCTTAGGACCAGTGAAAACAGAAAGACCAAAAAAATTGCTCACGGTTTTGTCATGGGGTGCCATATGGGGATGTCCATTTTAACTGGTAGAGTGCTAAATTATTTTTGGCCATTAAATCTTGTACACATCTCTTTGCCTTGTTACAATTTATGGGAGAGTGCCTATGGGCACTCTCCCATAAATGTTAAAAAGGCAGACCCTTACAGACTAAATAATATCACTTTAACCCTTTACACAACGAATCGCCCACATCCGTCCGCATAATATGCAAATTCAGCAGTTGAAAAAATATTATTTTTCAAAAAATTTCAACAAAACCATATCATGTGACCCCTTGTTGGAACGAGCTCGTTGAGCTCGTTCCAACGAGGGGTCACATGATATGGTTTTGTTGAGATTTTTTTTAAAATTTAAAAAAATGATATTTAAAATAATAAATTTTGATATCGTCAAGCTGCAGTACCTGCACATCAGAATAAAGCCCAAATATGGGCTTCCAGCACTCTACCAGTTAACACTGCTGGCAATGGGAAAATGCTGAATTATCATCTTGTGCTCCATGAACTAAGTATTTTTCTTCAGAACCTTTGGGTCAAATCTACACTAATTTGGTACAAAGCATCTGTATGGAATATAGTCTTTTGACTTTTTTCCACAAAAAGTTGATGCTTCCCTTGGGGCTGGGGTTAATGCCCCAAAAGCCTAAAATGCTTTAAAAATCATCTTCCAATAAACGACTAGTAATAATGACCAGATTTCTGGTATGGGACTTCCTTTGGTGATACAGATTCAAATTTGTCTAAAGGAACTCAGCAGGTCAATATTTGTGCTCCTGTGGAACGATGCCCATTGTGGGCTGATTTGAATGCTGGTATATTTGGTATATTGTCATGTGGTATATTTTGGTCATAAGTACTTTATTTATAAACAGTAGTTTTTCAGCTCACGTGGCCTAAAAGGCCATGTGAGCTTTTCACATCACTTGGCGTCCGGCATCCGGCATCCGTAAACTTTTCACGTTTTCATCTTCTTCTCTGTAACCACTGAGTCAGTGTGAACCAAACTTGGCAGGAATGGTTTATGGGAGGTCCTCTACAAACAATCCTCATTTTGTTCCCTTGGCTTCCAGTGGCATTCTTTGATTCTGATTGGTGGATTTTGAAAAATCTTCTCCTCTGAAACCACAGAGCAAAATGTTTTGAAACTTTGCATGGTTGATGACTGAGACCCCCTCTACCAATGATCCTCATTTAATGTTGATCAGGTTGCAAACATGGCTTCAATTGCAGCTTATAGTTACTATAGAAACCCTATGGGAAATCACATTTTCATCTTCTTCTCTGGAACTACTGAGCCGACGTGAACCAAACCTGGCAGGGATAGTCTATGGGAGGTCTTCTACAAATGCTCTTAATTTTTTTACCATGCATCGAAAAACATGGCTGTCAGAAGCATTTTTTGATTCTGATTGATGAATTTTGAAAAAATCTTCTCCTCTGAAACCACAGAGCCAGATGTTTTGAAACTTTGCGTGGTTGATAACTGAGACACCCTCTACCAACGATTCTCATTTAATGTTTATCGGGTTGCAAACATGGCTGCATTTGTGGCTTATTGTTACTATAGAAACCCTATGGGAAATCACATTTTCATCTTCTTCTCTGGAAATACTGAGCTGATGTGAACTAAACCTGGCAGGGATAGTCTATGGCAGGTCCTCTACAAACTATTCTCATTTTGTTACCGGGCATCAAAAACATGGCTGCCAGAAGCATTTTTGATTCTGATTGATGGCTTTTGAAAAATCTTCTCCTCTGAAACCACAGGGCCAAATGTTTTGAAACTTTGCATGGTTGTTGACTGGGACACCTTTACCAACCATCCTCATTTAATGTTGATCGTGTTGCAAACATGGCCACAATTGCAGCTTATAGTTACTATAGAAACCCTATGGGAAATCACATTTTCATCTTCTCTGGAACTACTGAGCCAACGTGAATCAAACTTTGCAGGAATGGTCTATAGGAGGCCCTCTACAAACGATCCTCTTTTTGTTCCTGTTGGTTGGGGAATATGGCCACCAGAGACATTCTCTGATTCTGATTGATGGATTTTGCAAAAATCTTCCCCTCTGAAACTACAAAGTCAAATGTTTTGAAACTTCACATGATTGAGGACTGGGACACCTTCTACCAATGATCCTCATGTAATGTTGATATAATGTTGCAAACATGGCCACAATTGCAGCTCATAGTCACCATGGAAAGCCTATGGGAAATCACATTTTTAGCCCGACTGTTTACAGTCTGGGCTATAGGCATGACTTTCGTCCGTCTGTCCATCCATCTGTCCATCTGTTAACATTCAGAGTTTTGGTTAAAGTTTGTGGTTAAAGATTTTTAGTCAAGGTTAAAGTTTTTTTTCTTTTAAATTAATATTAATTACTATTGATTGTATCATTCTCATTATGTTTCATATTATTTTAGGAAATATTTAACCCTTTTTTGTATGGCAATTTAACTTACAACTTCCAGGTTAAAGTTTTTGGTTAAAGTTTTTTTGTTCACAAACTTACACCTTTAATTCTTCAAACAGTTTAGTGCAATGTCACTGTTTCACATTTGGAAAATTTCTACTGTCTGCTGAATCTTTCTACAGTGATTTTCATTAATATTGGCATGATTTTAACCCCATTTAACCCTTTACCTAACATGAAAAGCAGACGACACTGGCCAAAAAAATTCTTGAATAATTAATTTTTTTCATTTTTTGTCTCAAAAACATAGGTTATGACCCCTCATTGGAACGAGCTCGATGAGACAAAAAATTAAAAAAGTAATGAAAATTAATTGGCGAATTGCGCTGGCCGGTTTTGGCCATTACGTTGGGTAAAGGGTTAAACATTATTTTCAGACTTAGTTTCTTTGTATTGGAAATTTGGCTTTGCCACATACGTTCTTACTTTAATTCTTACATAGTCAATACAACTTAATGATTGCATTTACATCAATAATTTTTTTTATCGGTTTTAGGAAATATTTAACCCTTTTTTGGCAGTCAGTTTTACTTTGTATTCTCAGCTTAAAGTTTCGGATTTAAGTTTTGCTTTTTAAGGTTGTACCTTCATTCTTCAAACACTGTGTTACAACGTTATTGTTTTTCATTTGGGGCAAGGTCTACTGAACCTGTATACAGTGGTTTCAAATAATATTGGCATTAATTTAACCCTTTTCAAAGCAGTTTTCAAACCTACTTTCTCTAAATTTCAAATAAGGCTTCTACCACATACTTTGTTTCTTTTTATCCCCCCACAATGGAGGGTTATAGCATAGAGCTCTGTTGATACGTCCGTCCATCCATCCATCCATCCATCTGTCCGTCCATCCATGACTCCTATAACCACCACCCCCCCCCCTCTCCTCTCCCCCCACTTGGGGTGCCAAATAGGCATTTTTAGCCTGACTGTTTATAGTCAGGACTATAGTTATGGCATCATCCATCTGTTAACATTTAGTGTTTTGGTTAAAGTTTGTGGTTAAAGTTTTTTAGTGGAGGTTACAGTTTTTTTTTCTTTTTAATTAATATTAATTACTATTGATTGTATCATTCTCATTATGTTTTATGTTATTTTGGGACATATTTAGTCCTTTTTTGCAGTCAATTTAACTCAGAACTTCCAGGTTAAAGTTTTGGGTTAAAGTTTTTTTATTTACAGAGTTACACCTTTAATTCTTCATCAAGTTTGTTCCATTAATAGGTCATGAAGTATGTTTTTGGGTAGAGAAATGAAAAAATAAAATTTGAATAGCAATTTTTGTATATCATGAGTGCAGATATGACAGATTCGTTAGGTAAACGGTTAACAAAAAATGGCTCAGACTATTTGTGTCTAAGCATTGCCATTGATGGGACATTCGGGCTGCATGAGTGACATCACTCTAGTTATATGTAGTTCCAGGTGAGCGATTACAGGCTCTTTAGAGCCTCTAGTATTACACAGCTCCATGGAAACCCCCAGGAGCGAAAAATAGAAGAAAATTCAAACGCCCATATTTAAAAAACTGCTTGGACCCGAATATTGTTTTTTGATATGCAGTTTCCTTAGGACCAGTGAAATCAGATGGACCAACAACATTGTTGTCATTTGGGAGTGTGGTGGCTCAGTGTTGTACTGTTGGACTTCTATGCTAGAGGTCCTGAGTTCGATCCCCATCCGAGATGACCCACGTTGTGTCCTTGGGCAAGGCACTTTATCCTAGTTGCCTACATGGGGGCATGATGATGCTGTGTACTAAGGCGTACTGCACGTCAATGGTGCACATGTCTTCAACCACTGTAACCCTGCTTGAGCGGAGCTTGAACAGAGTTAGAATGTTGAGGAGCTCACAGTTGCTCATCGATGCTTGGTGGTTCTCTCCGGATACTCCAGCTTCCTCCACCCATAAAACTGTCATGGTCACTATTAGCCATTGTGCATAAGTATGTGACCTTAAACATCAATAAATAAATAAATTGTTGTCAGTTATGTCATGGGGTACCATATGGGGATAGCCATTTTAACACAGTTGACAACTGGAAAACGCTGAGTCATCATCTATCTTGTGCTCCATGAACTAAGTATTCTTCTTCAGAACCTTTCTAAACTGATTTGGTACAAAGCATCTTGGTGGAGTATACTCTCCCGAGTTTTTTTCCCAAAAAGTTGCCATGCCCCTTGGGGCTGGGGTTAATGTCCAGAAAGCCTAAAAATTTTCTTTTCATGAACTACCAGAGAGAATGCCTTGATATTTGGTATGAAACATCCTTTGGTGATGGAGATTGAAATGTGTTCAAGGCAAGTTGATAGGTCAATATTTTGGCTCTCTTTGGTAGCATGCTCATTTTGGGCTCCACCCAAAATTTCTATTTTATGAACCAATGGGCAGATTTGTTCCAAATTTGGCATGTAGTATAATTGGGTCATAACTACTTGATTTATGACCGAAAAAAATTTTTCACTGCCCTATGGGAACCCCAGGAGCTAAAAATAGAAAACTTTCAAACTCCCTCTATTTCATAAACTGTATAGACCAGAATATTCTTTTTTGGTGTGAAGCTTTCTAAGGACAAGTGGAATGAGATGGGCCAAAAAAATTGCTGTCAATTTTGTCATGGGATGCCGTATGGGGATGCCCATTTTAACATTTTTGGCAATATGGGAAAATGCTGAGTCATTAGGCCTAAAAAAATAAAAAATCTGTTTCTCAGGCCCTCCTGCATGGTCCTTTTGGCTGCTGCATGCTCTCTTTTTATAACCAATTTAAACTTGAAAAAAAATAAAAATTAAATGGTTTTTGTCTGATATTTTACCCAAGTTGAAAAAATTGATGAATTTGTCCCTTGAGTGCAAGAAGGCTTTGCAATGCTTTAGCATTGCAAAGCCTTCTTGCACTCAAGGGATGAAATACACCACCCCCCGTGCTATTCTGTAGATTATGAGGCCTAAAACTTCAACCAAGAACATGAACTTTTGATGGCAAAGAAGTTATTACTGAAATAAAAAATAAAATAAAAAAACGCTCGCCTGAATGTAATTTTACAAATAATGGCCTGAGAAACAGAAGGTCTACTTTGTGTGGCCTTATTTTTGTTGTGTATGTATTCTTCTTCAGAACTTTTGGGCCAAGTCTAAACTAATTTGGAACAAAGCATCTAGGTGGAGATTACTCTTCTGATTTTTTCCCAAAAAGTTATTATGGCCCTTGGGGTGGGGTTAATGTCCCAAAAGCTTAAAATTCTTTAACCCTTTACCCAACGCAGACAATTTCAAATTTATTATTTTAAATATCATTTTTTAAATTTTTTCAAAAAATTTCAACAAAACCATATCATGTGACCCCTCTTTGGAACGAGCTCGTCAAGCTCGTTCCAAAGAGGGGTCACATGATATGGTTTTGTTGAAATTTTTCGAAAAATAATATTTTTTGAATTTGCATATTACGTGGGCGGATGCGGGCGATTCATTGGGTAAAGGGTTAAAAATCATCTTCTCATAACCACTCACAATAATGTTTAGATTTCTGGTAAGGAACATACTTTTTCAATGGAACTCAGCAGGTGTAAGGATGCCCATTTAGGGCTCCACCCAAAATTTCTATTTCCAGAACCGATGGGTTGATTTGAACCAAGTACTTGATTGGGTCATAAGGACTTGATTTATACCCGAAGAAAATTTGTTGGGTGGAGTAGAGAGAACCACAGAAGTTAAAAACAAAAACAAAATTTGTACAGACAGTTTGTTAAGACTTTGCAGAAAGGAGCTTTGTTTTTGGATGAGAAGCTTTCCTAGGACCAGCAGAAATGAATGGCCAAAACCAGTGTTTGGTTGTGTCATGGCAAATCAAAACATTGCTCTTGCTGTCCATCACTTCCTTACACCCTCATCTCTTTTGACAACATGTGCCAGGTGAGAGTTTAGGCTCACTTGAGCCTCTAGTTTAACTTAGTGCAATTACCATGGGAGGAACCTGTATTTGTAATAGAGCATTTTCCTTGTGGGAACTCTTTAGGTGTTTGAGTTTGACAGTGCTTGTCTACTACTGTAGGCATATTTAAAAAAAAAACATTCCTGCTCCCGTTGGGGCAGAGATAATGCTACAAAAGCCTGCAGTTCTTTAAAAATCTTCTTACGAACCCCCACCCCCATTAAGAATGTTTTTATATTTAGTATGCACCAGTCACAGCCATTGTCCAGAAATATGTGACCTGAAACCCCAATAAATAAATTTGGTATGTAAAACTCTTTGATGGTGAAAATTAAGGTTTCTAGGCCAATATTTGGGCTCATCGTCTGTGGATCCCAAATTTTGGCCTAACCCAAAATTTCTATTTTCATAATCAATGATTCAATTTGAACCAAATTGTTTCTGGTAAAACTTAAAAAAAATTCCCTACATTCAATGGGAACCCCATGAACTAAAAGGAGAAAAAATTTCAAATGACCATATTTCCAAAGTTGCACAGATGAAGAATTGTTATGTGGTAAGAAGCTTCCTTAGGACCAGTAAACTGAATGGGAAAAAAAAATTTGCTATCGTTTGTATCATGTGTAACCATATGGGGATGCCTATATCACCACTGTTGGAAATGGGGAGTCACACTCTTTCTTGCAGACCGCTGACTCATGACTTCTTTTTCAGAACCACCAGGTGCAATATGCACAAACGTAGCAAATTTCATCTTGCAAGAGTACATTCTTTCAAGGTTTTTTTTCAAAATGGTTGTTGCTTATCATGCAGTGGGAGTAAAGACAACAAACCCCCAAAATTCCTAATCTCAAAAACCATCAGTAAAAATGCTTTGATATTTGTTACACAATGGAACGCTTTTAATTGAATAGCCACTTTGCCAATGAAAATTATTCAGTTAACATGAGTATTCAATTAACAGGAATTGTGTCATATTCCTGCATTCTAGAGATAAACTTAGCATTTATTCTATTATATCTTGTTTGACAGAGCTCCATGAGCTCTGTCAAACAAGATATAATAGATTAAATGCCTGTATTAGACATACTGAGGCCAAATACGTTTATAAACAAAGAAAAACTGGGGAAAATCGGGGTAATTTCTCCAAAGATTACAAAATTTTTTTTTATTTAATTAACAGGAGTTTATAACCTATATCCAATTAACAGGTCAAATTTGTACTGGAGGTATGGTAAATGGTTTTGTGTTGAGAATTTATATTCAATTAACAGGGTTATTCAGTTAAGAGATATCTAATTAAGTGGGCTCCACTGTACATCTTTCTTTGTTGGTGATGATTCAAATTTCTTCAATAATTGGGCTTCCCATGGGAGGATCCCAATTTTGGGATTCACCCAAAGTTTTTATTTTCTGAACCGATTGGTTAATTTGAATCAAATTCAGTGTAGGGTGGTTATTGGGTTATTTGTACCTGATTCATGCAAAAGAAAATGTCCCCTAATGCTCATGGGCACCCCATGAGCTAAAAATAGGAAAAGCTTTCAATGCCCATAGTTTGGGCTATCACCTGGTTCAAATACCTTGGTTGGATTTGCATTTAATAAACTTTACCATTATTATCCTTAACTCTTAACCTGCTGAGTATTTTCAAGATATTTTTCATCAATCTAGTCATGGCTGCTGTGAAGCAGCCATGACTAGATTTAATTAAAAATTCATCTAAATGTAATTCAAGAAACCATTGGTGAAAAATCCCTTCAGTTTACAGAGTAGAAATTTGATTTGATGTGCCCGAATTATCCTTATTTCAGTGGTAAAAGGAATTTCGTCCTGGGCAGGAATATCCGCCAGCAGCATGCAAGAGGGGAGCGCAGTGGCTCAGTAGGTAGAGGTGCAGGCTGCAAGCCGAGAGGTCCTCGGTTCGAATCCCACCTGCGGCAACTGCGTTGTGTCCTTGGGCAAGACACTTCATCTCCATTGCCCACGTGGCGGCACGGTGACACCGTGTACTAAGGCGTACTGCACGTCAATGGTCCGCATGTCTTTAACCAATCTGTGCTGCAGTGCGGAGTTACGATGTTGGGGAGCTGGCAGCTGCTCAGTGGTTCTCTCCGGGTCCTCCGGCTTCCTCCACCCGTAAAACTGTCACGGTCATGATTAGCCATTGTGCATAAATATGTGACCTTAAACATCAATAAATAAATAAGCATGCAAGGAGTTAAATTTAAAAAAAATTAGAATATGTAGTACAGTGGATCCCTGTTAACTGAATAACCACTTTGCTGGTAAAAAATATTCAATTAACAGGCATATTCAATTAACAAGGATTGGGCACTTTTCTGTATTTTACAGACAGACTGAACATTTATTCTATTATATCTTGTTTGACAGAGCTCAAGGAGCTCTGTCAATCAACGTTTAATTGATTAAATACCTGTATTTGATTTCTAAGTCTAAATTGGTCTATAAAAAAGGTGATTTTAGTGCTTGTCACTGTAATTTCTTGACATATTGCAAGATTATTTATTCAGTTAACAGGAGTATACTCTATAACCCATATTCAATTAACAGATCAAATTTGTACTGAAGGTATGGGAAATGGTTTTGTGTTTTGAAGTTATATTCAATTAACAGGGATATAGAATTAAGAGATATCCAATCAAGTGGGCTCCACTGTAGTACTTGGCTGGAAATTAGTTTGCATTTTTTTCAGTACACCTGAGTGAAGCTCAAGGGGTGCATTACAGTGGAGCCCACTTAGTTGGATATCGTTTAATTGAATAGCCCTGTTAATTGATATTATTTCCAAACACCAAACCAGTTACTATACTGTTAATGCAAATTTCACCTGTTAACTGGTAGAGTGCTGGTACTGCAACTTAAAGGCTTCAAATTCAGTGGCTGTGCTTCATATTATCTTTGTAGTGATATTTAGACTAATAAAATTTGCCTTGTTACAATTTATAGGAGAGTGCCCACAGGCCCACAGGCACTCTCCTATAAATTGTAACAAGGCAAAGACATATGAACAAATTTTGGTGGCCAAAAATAATTTAGCACTCTACCAGTTAATTGCATATTAGTTACAGAGTAACTCCCTATTAATTGAATAAAAAATCCTGTAGAATGTTGAGAAATTATGCTGACAGTCATGATAGTCATGACATTCCCCATGTTTGTAGACTTATTTTGGCTCAGTATATTCAATACAGGCATTTAATTTATTATATCTTGTTTGACTGAGCTCTACGGCAGTTTATGGTAATTGTCCAGTCCATTGGTGTAATTAGATATACTCTGAAAATAGAACACATTCCTGTTCTGTTATAGGACTTCGGGTCATATAGCAACCATGTGTTGCCATAGAAATCAAGATGGTGGCCTCCAGTATACAAAATGGATGACAGAAACACGTGTCGCCTTAACAACATGCACTGTGCATGCTCACTGGGACCACATATCACTATGGTAATACTGTCACAACATGGCTGCTCATGTGGGCTACCATGACAACCCCACTATGACATCATATGAGATCATCCAAAAAAGTGTTCATAGGTGCAAGCACTACTGCTAGTGTAAAAGTTCCACATATTGGTTTATGTGAATGAATATTTCAGATCCTATCTAGACTTAGTGACAGAAAACCACTTCTATTTTGAGCACTATGCTTGTACCCACAGTGCTAAAAGGAGAAAACCATTGCTCTTCAACCCCTAGCACTCTGGTAGTGCAGCAGAAGTTTCTGCAATCACTCTGTTTTTCTTTTGTTTTACTATGAATTAAACACCAATTATATCTTGTTTGACAGAGCTCAATGAGCTCTGTCAAACAAGGTTTATTTGGTTAAATATCAAACTGTATTATGGGAAATATTTCCTGCTGAAATATTTGCCATTTTGACATCAGAGTGCAGAGTGTTAATCCATATAGGCCTAGTAAAAATAGTAATCAAACAGGCTCTCAAATTATTAGCGTAAGCCTATTTCAAACTATTGACTACAGGAAGCCCATTTTGGAGCTTTATTCAGAAGTGCAGGTACAATACGGTAACTTAAAGGTTTCATGCTATTTGGATGTACCCGGTATTATCTTTTAAATGGAATTATTTCATCTGTATGGATATGCCTTGCTGCAGTTTATGGGAGAGTGCCATTTGAAGAGAGCGCGGTGGCTGAGTGGTGAACTGTTTGATTTCTATGCTAGAAGTCCCGAGTTCGGTCACCATCTGGGACAACCTGTGCTGTGTCCTTGGGCAAGGCACTTTATCCTGTCTGCTTACATGGGGGCACGATGACGATGTACTAAGGCATACTGCACGTTGATGGTGCACATGTCTTCAACCACTGAAACCCTGCTTGAACAGAGTTAGAATGTTGAGGAGCTGACAGTTGCTCATCGATGCTCCGTGGTTCTCTCTGGGTACTCTGGCTTCCTCTACCCGTAAAACTGTCACGGTCACGATTAGCCATTGTGCATAAGTATGTGACCTTAAACACCAATAAATAAATAAATAAATAGTGCCATTTGACACTCTCCCATTAATTGTATCAAGGCAAAGACACATGAATAAACTATGAATAACTTGGCACACCACCAGTTAACAAATAATAAAACATTTATGACAACAGTCAACATCACTCGAATGGCCAATGAGGTAACACTCATTTTTCATTTTCGTAATAATGGACACTCTGGGAACTGAAGATTATTAAGGTTGTGCGTTCAAATCTATTTTTTTAAATACCAGATTTATTCAGTTTATAAAATCTATCCAAAATATAGGGAGAGAGACCATCGTATATTCCTGAAAAACCACACCGATGAGAAATTATAGCAGTGAAGAGCTGCGATTTTTTCTGAAATGATCTGTTATTTTTTTTAGCTCACCTGGGCAAAGCTCACAGGGTGCTTAAGTGATCACTTTCTGTCCATTGTCTGTCCGGGGTGAACTTTACATTATTGACTTCTCATAAACCACTGGACTAAATTAAACCAAATTTGATATGCTTGTTCCTTATCATATGTCACTTCAAGTTAGTTTAAATAAAGTTGCCATACCCACAAGCAGCTTCACAAGGGTCTCCACAATGGGCATAATTCTGTTAGCACCCCACAAATTTATATTACTATTTTTATATTAAAAAGTCTTCTTCTCCAGAACTACCAGTCAGAATCTTTTGATACTTGGTAGACAACATCCTTAGAAGGGTAGATTCTGGTTTGTTCAAAACTAGTCCCTGAGTTCATATATGGGCTCCCTATGGAAACCTGAATTTTAACTTGGTGCAATATGAGGAAATGTATTTAAAAATCTTCTTCTTCAGATCCACAAGTCAAAATCTCTTGATATTTGGTATGCTGCTTCCTTACGGTGGTCAGCTTGAAGTTTGTTCAAATCAAGTCTCAGGAATCATATTTGGGCAACTTGTCGGGAGCCCAGACTTTAATTCGTGCAATCTAAGGAATATTCTTTAACCCTTTACCTAACCTGAAAAGCAGACGACACTTGCAAAAATAATTCTTGAATAACTAATTTTTTTCATTTTTTGTCTCAAAAACATAGGTTATGACCCTCGTTGGAACGAGCTCGACGAGCTCGTTCCAATGAGGGGTCATAACCTATGTTTTTGAGACAAAAAATGAAAAAAATAATGAAAATTAATTGGCGATTTTTTGAGAATAGCGCTGGCCGGTTTTGGCCGTTACGTTAGGTAAAGGGTTAAAATCTTCTTCAGATCCATAAGTTAGAATCTTTTGATATTTGGTATGTAACATTTTTAGTGGGGTAAGATTCGGGTTTGTTCAAATCAAGTCCCTGGGTTCATATTTGGGCTCCCTATGTAAACACAAATTTTAACTCAGTTCGATAAGACAATATATTTTTTTAAATCTTCTTCTTCAGATCCCTCAGTCAGAATCTTTTGATGATTGGTATAGAGCATCCTTAGAGGAGGGGGCAGATTCAAGTTTGTTCAAATCAAGTCCTTGGGATTATACTTGGGCTCCCTATGGGAACTCAAACTTTAACATAGTGCAATATGAGGAATATTATTCAAAAATCTTCTTCTTCAGATCTACAAATCAGAATCTTTTGATATGTGATATGTAGCATCCTCAGGAGGTTCGGATTTAAATTTGTTCAAATTATATCCCTGGGTTCATACATGGAAACCCAAATTTTAACTTGGTTCAATATAAGGAAATTTATTTATGAATCTTCTTCTTCAGATCTGCCAGTCAACACATATACTGCATCTTTCTTTTCTGTTTTTTTGGAGGGAGGTTGGGCTGTTTGATGTTTGTTCAGATCAAGTCCCTGGAGTGATTTTTGAGTCTCAATTTTAACTTGGTGTAATATGAGGAATATTCTTTATAAATCTTCTTCGTCAGGTTCATCAGTCAGAATCTTTTCATATTGGGTAGAGATTCACAGTTGTTCACCTTGGGTCATATTTGGGATTCCAGTTTGTTCAACTGAAAGCCCTGGAATTATATTTGGGCTCCCTATTGAAACTCGGAAATTTAACTTAGTGCAATATGAGCAATATTCTTTAAAAATCTTCTTCTTCAGATCTAGCAGTCAGCATCTTTTGATATTTGATATGCCGTATCCTTATGCAGTTCATATTCAATTTTAATAAAATCAAGTCTCTGGGGTCATATTTGAGCTCCTTGTAGGAGCCGAAATTTTGACTTAGTACAATATGAGGAAAAGTCTTTAAAAAACCTTCTTCTTTAGATCTACCAGTCATAATCTTTTGATATTTAGTTTGCAGTATTCTTTGTGGGGCCAGATTCCAGTTTGTTGAAATCAAACATGGGTTCATTTTTGGGCTCCCTGTGGAAACCTAAATTTTCACTAAGTGCACAAGTGCAGTATGGGAAAATTCCTTTAAAAATCATCTCTTTCAGATCCACCAGTCAAAATCTTTTGATATTTGATATGCAACCACCTCAGGAGGTTCAGATTTCGTTTTGTTCAAATCAAGTCCCTTGGGTCATATTTGGGCTCCCTGTGGGGATCCCAACTTTTAAGTTAGTTCAATATAAGGACTATTCCTTAAAAAAAAATCTTTTTCACACTCATGAGTTAGATTTTTTTGTTACATAGTACAGTAGAATCCTCTTAATTGAATATCCATTTTGCCAGTGAAAATTATTCAATTAACGGGAGTATACAATTAACAGGGATTTGGTCAGTTTCCTGTGTTCTGGGAGGAAACTGAGCATTTATTCTATTATATCTTGTTTGACAGAGCTCTGTCAAACAAGATATAATAGAATAAATGCCTGTATTGGATGTAGTGAGGCCAAAAAGGTTGATAAATAGGGGGAATTTGGTGCGTGTCACAGTGATTTTCTTTTACATATTACAAAAATTTATATACAATTAACAGGAGTTTACTCTACAACCCACATGCAATTAACAGATTAAATTTGTACTAAAGGTATGGTAAATGGTTTTGTGTTTGAAAATTATATTCAATTAACAGGGATATACAATTAAGGGATATCCAATTAAGTGGGCTTCACTGTATTGACATCCTTAGTGTAGTGAGATTCAAGTTTATTCAAATCAGGCCTGGCATTCTTAAAAATGAAGGAGGGCTAAAAATCGCTTCCCTCGCATGGCCTTGGGGAGCAATTAGCTTTCCTCAATCTTACAAAAGCTAAAAGTGGCAATATGAAGTTTTACTACTAATGTATTCTGCCTAGATGGCTTTGTACATTTTATTTGGTGCTGCTACCAAGGTAGTTTCCGAAAGATGGCCACACTGCCCCTCCCACATCTCCGAGCCTTGACAAGGCCCGGGGGTGTGGGAGGGGCAGTGTGGCCATCTTACAGTGACCACTGATATTGCACAGATCTTGAAAGATGTGGGTTTTAGGAATAGGCAGTTATGGTAATCATTATTTCCTAAGGCCAGGAGGGCTATTTTTCGCCCTCCTCAACTTTTTTTTAAGGCCAGCTGTAGGCGAGCGAATAAATCAGTCTCCTGAAAATGCCAGGCCTGTCAAATCAAAATCCCCTGGGCTCATATGTGGGCTCTCCATGGGGGCCTGAATTTTAACTTAGTGCAGCATGATCGAGGAATATTCTTGAAAGATCTTCAGATCCACCAGGAAGAATCTTTTGATTTTTAGCTCACCTACTTCTATTAGAAGTGGTGAGCTATTGCCGTGACCTTGGTTGTCGGCGTTGGCGTCCGGAGTGTCTAATATTGTAAGATTTGAATTTAAGGTTAATTTCTCAAAGATCAGTGGGCTCAGGCCTTTCATATTGCATATGTAGGTTGTAGACGACTATCAGCACATTATTTAACCCTGATACTACGACTTTCTTTCAAATTTCACCTACAATTTTCAGCCAAAACTTGTAAGAATTTGCGTTTAGGTGTTGTAAGAATTTGCGTTAAAGTCAGTTTTTGTGCAGATTGTGCTGCTTTAACTTCTCATTACTGTTGATTTTCATATTTCAATAACAACTGTACGTATTAACCCGACTGTATGCAGAAATTTAACGGAAATTTCTTCTTCTTTCAGTAAAAATTTCCATGCTTTTCTCGAACTTAGTCAATTTTAAGTTCTTAAAGTTTCTGTTTAGGTGACTTGTGTTTCTATGTATCTTTCCAGCCGATTGATATTCTACACTTGGGTTACTGAACTCCATTGCAGTAATATTTAATCCTTGTTACATGCATATTTGAGGAATTTGAGCCTGATTTTCTGCCAAAACTTGTAAGAATTTGTGTTTAGGTTTAAGATTTTGTGTTAAAGTCATCTTTTGTGCACATTGTGGTGCCTTCACTTATCATTACTCTTTATTTTTGTCTTTTCAAAAACTACTTTAGGTATTAACCCTACTGTAAGCAGAAATATAACTGATTTTTTTTTATATCCAATGATTGTATGTTGCATTGATATATAATAAATGCAGAAATATAGACTTTCCAAAGCCATCACATAAACCGCATTAATCATTTGATACCTTGTTAATGATTTATATTAACTAAATATTAGGCATGTTACATTGGAACGACATTATCAAGCGCGAATACAGGTGAGAGTTGGGATGTAACATCCCTCTTGTTGGTATATAGCATTACTATAACTCCTAGGTTAATGCATGTTCAGTGATATGCTTGACTGATTTTGGTGGGTACCAGAGGGTTTTGAAATTTAACTCAGAACCCAATGCAGAATTTACTATTTGTTTAAATGAACTGTGCCAACACACAGAGCTGGTAAACTTTAGTTAAGAGTACATAAGATTAATGTTTGTTCAAATGGGGTTCCACATGTCCTCTTGAGGCCTGGGTGGGGGGGTGAGGATTGGGAAGGGGGGGGGGGGTCTGTTGGTCAAAACGTTTGTCCCTTTTGCTTGAGAATAAGATTTGGAGGAGTTTTGAGTCAGTTTATGCAAAACAAAACTGTCACCCTGTTGGGTGGGTGGTGGGGGAGGAGGAGAGGGGGGGGGGTGGAAGAAGTGGGTGGAAACAACTGGGTGTTTTTTTTTTTCTTGTTTCAATTCAAAATGAGTTTTGAGGTGGTTTAAGTGATTTTACGTAAAAAAAAAATACTAAAAACAATTCACCCAAGAGACTCTTCTCCGTACACCCCACTCCCTAAGCTAAATTAGATAAACTATATTAACATACAGATGCCGGGTGTGACTTTAAATACTTCTTCAAACAATTTTATCAGGTAAGCGATTAAGGCCCTTTGAGCCTCTAGTTTTAGGAAAAAGTTGGCCAGTTTGCTTCCTTTTGCACAATGACCCAAGAAATCTCAGGATGACAGAACATGAATCAGTTTTGGGATTTCAGACCTGATTGTATGTAATGTTGACATTTTCTAGGAAAGGTTTGTTCAACCCCCACCCCGCCTGTGCCACTGAATGAGTGGCATGCATTGCCCAATGTCTTTTACACAAGCGTTTGGTCTTCAACGTTTCAATTCCATTACAAGAAAATTCTGTGCAAGCACAAGCGCTCGGAATGAGACCATGAAAAACATAGCAGGGTAGCATCACTAAATTAACCCTCTGTGAACTTCAAATCTGAATCAAGGTCTCAAGCCTGAACTGAGAATGCGGTACCCAGAGATTAAATTTTCCCACTGTATGGGATAGCACCAGTAAATTCACGCTCTGTGGACCTCATTCTGCAAAGGATAGATTGCTTATTTCCAGGGTTGTAGGCGACCTGGGTGATTATAGGGGGGTTGGCCGTCTGCTGGCGCCGAGTTGGTGCCGGTAGTTCACTAACCCTTTACCTAACGTAACGGCCAAAACCGGTCAGCGCTATTCTAAAAAATCGTCAATTAATTTTCATTATTTTTTTCATTTTTTGTCTCAAAAACATAGGTTATGACCCATCGTTGGAACGAGCTCATGTTTTTGAGACAAAAAATGAAAAAAATTAGTTATTCAAGAATTATTTTTGCAAGTGTCGTCTGCTTTTCAGGTTTGGTAAAGGGCTAATGCACTAAAATCGCTTCTTCATAGGTCATATTCTACATCATTCTCTGGGAGAAGGTTCCAGAACTCTGCTTAGTCATTTCAGCCCCCCCCCCACCCCCCCCCCCCCCGACCCATACACACATTCAAGGTCGATCCGCGTCTCCTTGCAAGTCCTTTTTAGGATTATGCTGAGTCCTCTGATTTCTAATTCCGTGATATTGGACCTACGTATTCCATTTATTGAATGAATCATTCCATTCAGGCTTCCCCCTACCCTCCACCTTCTCTCCCTCCAATGTAAAATAGGCCTACACCACACAAATCGTTGTTATCACTTTTTATTAAACTTCATTTTCACCTATACTGCTTCTTTGTGAGATCATGGTACTGACGTCTGCCAGATCTGTAGTCGGGTAAAACGTTAATTCCTCTTCCATGTGCATGTCTACTACCCCTCTCCTTTATGTCCTTCAAATCGCCTACACCTGTCTATGCACACTCACTCGGATCTACCCCTCCGCGTGTCTTAGCCAAGTCTCGCTCAGGCCCATAACATCTAAGTCCTCGACCTCTAGCTATCATTTTTAGTTTAACTTGACAAAGTCAAGATAAGCTATTGCCATCACGCATGCGGAAGTCTGTTAGTCTGTGAGTCTGTTCACATTTTCCTTTAGCACAGGCTACACCCCGTAGTTCTTGTCTGATCGGCACGAAATTTCATATGCAGGTTTGCGGTCAGGTCTGGATGAGAACGTGACTTCATATAATGTATAGATGAGGACGCCCCCTTTTGGATGTGATTGGGCAACTGTGATGGCTACAGGGGCCCGAAGCCCGAAAACCTTTAGCACAGTCTACAGGTCATATTTATGAAGGGATTTCATTGTAACTTGGTAGGATGACTCCAAATAATGTCTAGATGAGAACGTCCCCTTTTGATCGCCAACATTTAGCCTTGATGGCTGCCCGAGCCCAAAAACCTTTAGCATAGTCTATAGGTTGTATTAATGGAAGGATTTCATTGTAACTTGTTAGGTTGACTCCAGAAAATGCCTAGATGATGACATACCCTTTTGGTCGTGATTGGTCAACTGGGACGGCTTCAGGTGCCCTAAGCCCGAAAACCTTGGGCACAGTCTACAGGTCATATTTATAACTTAGTAGGATCACTACAGATGATGCCCAGATGAGAATGTCCTCTTTTGGTTGCGATCATTCAACCATGATGGCTGCCCGAAAACCTTTAGCACAGTCTACAGGTCATATTTATGAAGGGATTTCATTGTAACTTGGTAGGTTGACTTCATATAATGTCTTGATGAGAACATCGCCTTTTGGACGCAATTGGGCAACTGTGACGGCTACAGGGGCCCGAAGCCCGAAAACCTTTACCACGGTCTACAGGTCATATTTATGAAGGGATTTCATTATAACTTGGTAGGATGACTCCAAATAATGTCTAGATGAGAACGCCCCCTTTTGGTCGCGATCATTCAGCCTAGATGGCTGCCCAAGCCCAAAACCCCAAAACCTTTAGCATAGTCTATAGGTCCTATTTATGGAAGGATTTCATTGTAACTTGTTAGTTTGACTCCATATAATGCCTAGATGATGACATCCCCTTTTGGTCGTGATTGGTCAACTGTGACGGCTTCAGGGGCCCAAAGCCCGAAAACCTTGAGCACAGTCTACAGGTCATATATATGACGGGATTACATTGTAACTTCATAGGATCACTCCGAATTATGCTCAGATGACAACGCCTCCCCCCTTTTGGTCGGGTCGCGATCATTCAACCATGATGGCTTCCCGAGTCCAAAACCCGAAAAACTTTAGTATAGACTACAGGTCGCATTTGTGAGGGGATTTCATTGTAACTTAGTAGAATGACTCAGTATAATGTCGAGATGAGGACGTTCCCTTTTAGTTGCAATCAGTCAACCGTCATGGCTACACAGGCCCGAAGCCCGAAAACCTTTAGCACAGTCTACAGGCCATATTTATGAAGGGATTTCAATTTGACTTGATGGGATGACTCGTTTTGGAATAATTTCACTGTAACTTGGTAACTTTTGTTGACATACGTTAACTGTGAGGGCCACGTACATTAACTGTGAGGCCATATTAACCCACTCCTCAGCTCTTTAGTACAGTGTACACCTCATATTATTTTTATTAAAAACATAGCATACCGGGAACAGAAATTAATATATTCCCAATTATCACAATTCTTGTCTTATTTCATAATCCTTTCATATATAAACATTGAACATTATCCTTTTCATCAAACATAACACACAGACAAGTTAAGCTACAGTGTCATTGACACTTTCGTTGCTACTTCTTGGGGCCTACTTATCTGTGGAGACCCGAATGCTAAGTATGACCCTCCGACTGTTACCCACTCCGCCACACACACTAGGGAAATTAGAACTATGTAGATCCTGGATATTTCTGTAATCTGTATCCCACTTGGAGCATTGTGGGTTTATTCGACGTCTCCTCATATTGTTAGTGCTCTAATTTCCCGAGAGTGATCTGAGTATCCTCCCACCCTCCACACCTCCCATATAATTCTCATTGCTGTCCCCATCTGTTTTTTCCTCTGGATCGCCACCCCGATCTTCCTTCCCAAAATAGCCCTTCTATCCGTAGAATTCTTTTTCTCAGCCTCGCCAAAGGCGACGCAGAGATGATCGTCTGTAGTTGTGTGTGTTGGGGGAGGAGTGGGGGCGCTCTGATGGCTCAAATCTCGGCAAATCAAATATTCTAACTAATCATTAAAACATTCCTTCGTTGAAGGCTCGCTTTCTTGATGTAGTTGAAATATTAGCCAAGAGGGGGGGGGGGGGGGGAGGGGGGGGGGGGGGTGATAATAATTAAATAATCACAGACTTCTTTAAAATTTATTTGTGGATAAATGAAAAATACATTTATTCGTCGTGACGCAACATCTTTTTTAACCCTTTACCTAACACGAAAAGCAGATGACACTTGCAAACAAAATTCTTTAATAACTATTTTTTTAATTTTTTGCACCCAAAGCACAGCGTATGACTCCTCATTGGAACGAGCTCAATGAGCTCGTTCCAATGAGGTGTCATAAGTCATGTTTTTGAGAGAAAAATTAACAAAAAAAATTGAATGGTGATTTTTGTGAATAGGTCTGGACGGTTTTTGCCGTTGTTGTTATTAACACGTACACCGACGGTACTCCAGATTGGTCATACTGGCCCCCGAATTGGGTACTAAAGACTTCCATTTGTTTGTGTGTGACAAAATTCTATTTATCAAATCAAGTCACCAACGCTCCCTAATTGAGGCACTGTACCGAAAATATATTGGCTGCGTTGTGTGCAGCTGTCGTTATAATAAGGAAACATGAAATCTTGGAATTTCTAAAACAATAGAGGGCGCAACTCCAAAGCAGATAATGCTGAAGAAACATCAAAATGGAACTTTACCTGCATTAACCCTTTACCCAACGTAACGACCAAAACCGGCCAGCGCTATTCTCAAAAATCGCCAATTAATTTTCATTATTTTTTCATTTTTTGTCTCAAAAACATAGGTTACGACCCCTCGTTGGAACGAGCTCGTCGAGCTCGTTCCAACGAGGGGTCATAACCCATGTTTTTGAGACAAAAAAAAAAAAAAAATTTAAAAAAATTAGTTATTCAAGAATTTTTTTTACAAGTGTCGTCTGCTTTCCATGTTAGGCAAAGGGTTAATAGTACAGCGTGTATGAAACGGGTCTTATTTGCTGGTGCAAAACCTTTAGCCGACCCGACGTGATACGTGCTTTTTATCCCAATCAACTGGACGTGTGGTATATGTACTACAATATTTGATGGGCATGTACAGCATGCAATGGTACGCCTCGTTACAAACGTATGTTATAAATCGAAGTGGGCAGGGGCGTCACGAAGATGACGATTGGGAGTGAGGTGAGGCTGGAAACCTGATTGGTCCCGATTGTAATGGCTAAAGTCCCGACTGATCAAATACTCCAACTACCCCAGTAGTAAGTGATGTGGAGATCGGGTCAGATTGGGGTTATCTTTCGGGGGACCCCGCGGGGGACTAGGGAAGGAAAGTAGTAGGAGTGGTTTGGATCGTGCCAATTCTGCTAGGGGAGGGGGTTTCGCGGGGGACCAAGGAATGAAAGTAGTAGGGGAGGGAGGGATGGTGCCAATTCAGAGGGTTCTCAAGGGGGATCACATAGGGATAAATGAAGGGAAGTAGTATGAGAGGGATGGATTGTGTCAATTCAGGGGGATCTCATGGGAGACCCCGCAGCAGGGCACCAAGAAAGGGAAGTAGTAGGAGAGCAATGGATCGTTCCCCATTTGGGGGTGGGTATCTCATGGGAGACCCCGCAGGGGACTGAGAATACCCAGATGTATAAACTACAGATTTTTACGACAAGTAACCTCCAGGAGTATACTACCCCATCACAGATAGTATCCTCCAATAGTCCTCACCAGACCCAACTGGGCCTCACCAGTCCCAACTAGTCCTCACCAGTCCCAACTAGGCCTCACCAGTCCCCAAATCACCATAAAATCACCCCAAAAATCACAAAAAAACGAGTTCGGATTTCTGGAGGAGAATAATAGTAGCACATATAGTCCATTAGATAGGAAGGTCAACAGTGCACCCCCCCCCCCCCCCCACCCCCAATACTTAACTTCCTTGGTACCAGATTGTGCGCAAATGTATACTATTTACGAAACAAGTTGTTAACAGAAAAAAATTTAACCAGGTAGATGAATGAATGATTTTATTTTGTAATACAACATGTATACAAATACAAACTAAATACAGCAACATACAATTATGTATAACGGATTGGAGCAAATTTTAGGGTAGGGTAGGGTTAAACATATACCTTGTTAGCATATTGCATCCCAATTTTTTTTCTGTTGATAACTTGTTTCGTAAATAGTATACATTGGCGCACATTATGTTACCAAGGACGTTAGGTAGTGTGTGTGTGTGTGGGGGGGGGGGGGGGGGGGCACAGTTGACCTTCCTAGCTCATGGACTAATAAACATGTCTCGATACGATCAACGTGTAGTTTCTTATATGTAAGTCATCCTACCATACACAGGGTTAAGGAACTATAAAGACGGATACGGGCTTATATAAATGAATTGGTCGAGAAAGGGGTCGAAAGAGGATCACAGATAGCTAATAACACTGTACTAGTGCTACATGTCAGTTGTAATCGTACATCCACAATTAACCACAGACTTCATCTGTGACAGAAATCCAGAAAGCAAATCTAGTCCCGTTAGAATGGAAACCTACAATATTACTGGTAAAAGCTAATTGATATCTAAGACTCCAACCCGGATTAAAATGTTCCGACTGGAAAAATGGGGTGGGTGTGTCAGACACTATCACCCTCCAGTTACGCCCCAGTCTGTAACCAGCAATTCTCTATAGGATCTTTTTTGTTTATGGTTGGATGTTGTAGGCCTGGGCCATCCCCGGAGAAAGTTTGAAAAATAAACCTCAGATGCTCTATTTGGAGACTCAATTTTTTTTTATCACGCGTGTTATGTCATTTGTAATTTCAGTAGTTGACACTCCATGGAGTTTGAAGAATTCGGGAATTTACGGAGGGGAGGGGGTTGAGTTTCAAATCATTGCGGTAAAGTTGTTTTTTCGGTAATTATATTTTTCATATTGACACTGAACTGTATGTACACTGATATCGATATATCACAATTTCAGCCTGCAATTTTCCCCATAATGCAAATGGAATTCTACCAGTTTAATCTCGTTTGATAGAGCTTATTCGGCTATGTCAAACAAGATGGAATTGGTTAAATTTCTAGTTGCATTATGGGAAAAACTTGATGCTTGAAAGTTCAGTGTTTGGTTGCAGAGGATAAATATTGTCTTTGTTCAACAAGTTTCAAGTCAGAGCACTGCGCGCCAAGTCAAAAAGACAAATCGAAAAAAAGAGGGAATTTCTTACATTATCGCAACGATAGAACAGCCAACGTGAGATAACCTTATACTAGTGACACACTATTTCAAAAATACAGGTTATGACCCCTCATTGGAACGAGCTCGAAGAGCTCGTTCCAATGAGGAGTCATAACCTATGTTTTTTGAGACAAAAAATGAAAAAATAATGAAAATTAACTGGCGATTTTTGAGAATAGCGCTGGTCGGGTTTGGCCGTTACGTTGGGTGAAGGGTTAAACTTCTTTCTGTTCGGTCTTGCGACATTCTCTCCCTCCCACTATCCATTTTTCTCTTTTTTCTCACATTCCTTTTTCTTTCTTTCTCTCACCCCCGCAGTGATGCCAATAGAAGAATGGGGTACGGGTATATTCATCCATGGAATGAAAATAGTGAGACCTTTCTTTTCTTTTGGTGAAAAATTGTTACAGTAATGTGGATCCCGGAAATGATCGAGAGGGTGGGATGAGAGAGCCTTTCGCCTAAATTCGGTCTTTGTCAAGCTGGTGTGAAACGGCGCGGGGATGTGCACGATTCCTCACTGGGATAGTGCCACTTAAGACTGATAATTTCTGTTACAGATGCAGAGATGGATGGGACTAAATTAAACTTGTATCTTCAAGACCGTCGCTAATGGGTCCCAACACTGCCGTTAAAACTTAGCTAATCGCCAGAAGGTAAAAGAGAACAGAAAATCGTGGATGGGTTAATGCGAATATGCTGTAACGTGGCTAATTTCACATTAAAATTGAAGAAACAGCAGTGTCAGACATTCGCCAACTGTGTCCAAGCCACTGAACGCAGCTGCTTGAGATGCTCAGAATATGTTCTGCGATCCCTGCTCGACAGTTTTGTATCTTTGTTGCGTGTCGATACCGCGTGGGAACACCATGGATCGTGTGGAAACCAAGGGGATGGTTCATCCCTGCTTTATTCTCCATGCAATGACTTTTCCACTCACTATTA